>VZTH01006161.1:348822-403330 GCA_013397815.1 Aleadryas rufinucha
TATTGTCACTGGCATATGGTCTCGTTTGCACCTTAATTCGGGCAGAGAAATTTCTAAGGAACCTTAATAGCAATTGGATTGTAACAGGTGATAATTGGGGACAGTTGGAACATTGTTTATTTCCTGCTAGCAAAGACAGCAGTTCAGGCCTCCAAGGATAAATCAAATTTCTTAACCAGATGGAAGACATTTCATTTCCAAACATCATCCATACAACAATGGACCACAGAAAGAAAGAAGCCAATTCACAACAACAAGAAGAAAACAAAATTACTAGAGATTTTAGAGAGGAGTTCTCATCGAAATCTGCACTTGCAAGGAGCCTCATGTTACATCAGAACTCGCACCACATCCCACCACAATCAATTCAAAAAACAAACAATTTGGCAAAACAAGCTCTGCAAGTGTTACCCACATGTAAAAAACAGCACACTTGAGTTTCTTCCAGAAGTGGATTCAACATATGAAGGGCCTGTCTCCACAGAGGTTTTCGTAGAAAGGGATACATGGCATGGAGTCCAAGCATAGAAATTAAAATGTTCCAAAGAATAACATTTTATTTCTAGTAAGATAAGTGTTCCTTGCTCTAATATATTTTATATTTTACTCATAAGATTATAAAATTTCCTTCTCAGCCTCTCCTTTTACTTCTCATTCCCATATTTATTTTTTATGGTATTCTCTCTGTATCCAACTTGCAATACAAATTGCACATGCCAGTTCAGTATTTGGTAAAAGTCTGACTTGATTTTGCACATTTCACTTGGCTCTAGGTGCCAGCAGAATAGCTTTGCACAATAACTTGTGGCAGTCTAGTTGGCTAGCAAGTTTGAACTTCTTTTTTCTGCTATAGTAACTTGTGTTCTGGTTTAGATTCTGACTAGTTTCTCATGTGAATTTTGGATTAAATTATTTGCTTCCCAAGCCTCAAAAGGAGTGTCAAACCCCAGAAATAATGTTTTCATAGACATGGACAGCATTTTCGTTTGATTTCAGTCTATGATTCTCTTGTACTTTTAGGTGGAGACAACTTTTGCTGCTTTGGATGAGATTGTATGAAAAGAATTGGTTTTGGTGCTGCTAAGATCAGCAATGGAAATCCTTCCAGTCCTACTCTGTAGCAATCATTACACAGATCTCATAGATCTAGTAATTTCATGTCTTTGCACATCTGAAAATAAAAAAGTTAACTTCCCTTTGGTTACAATGGAGCATACAGAGAGGAACATACAAAGCTCTGGAGTTTGTTCTTATGGGAGCCAAATATTTAATTTGCTCTTGATTAGTATAGGAGGAAAATCTCAGCATTGTATTCAGTTCTCATGGTTTGAGCAGTTCAAACGTCCTACCTGCTAGGGCCACTTACACAGCCACACAAGAGCCTTAGGGATGCAAAGGTTCCTGAGGCTCATTAGTGTGGGGCTGTAGAGGGTCTGTGCTGTCTACCCACCTTAGCTCAGTCCTGTCCCACAACAGGTAATATTCTCCTCATGGAGTTTCTGTCATTTCGCTCCTGTGAGCCACTCCCCTTCTGCTTGTCTCTAAAGGGCATGGAGCCATAAAGCACATACCTTAGAGACTTTGGTATGCAGCCTGCAAGGTCAGAAAAGCTCTCTCCTTAGGCTACCTGGTCTTCTGGGGTGCAACTCAAATGGCCCTCTGTCCTCACAACACTTCAAGAGGCAGTTTTAGCATTGCCACCACATTTAGTTTAAGATCTTGACATACAGGAGGCAAAGCACGTTGTTATATTGTTCAAGAAAAAACCCAAGACAAACCCACATAACACTCCATGCCTTTCCCAGATTAACCTGCAGGACCAATGCACTGCAGTATATTAGCCAGCAAACGTAGGTGTTTTGGCAACTGTCCCAGTTACTTAATCGAAGCCTGAGCTCAGAGGCTGTTTCGCCTGAGTGGGTAAGTCAAGACGTACATACCAAAGATGTCATCTCTGCCTCATTCCCTTCCTTGCTGGAAGGCTTCTGTCTGACTACTGTTTATTTTTATCCTACAATTGATGAATTGTACATAGGTCCAATTTGCCCTGTATCTCCCATTATTTCTATACTGTAACTGTGTTAGGTTTCACCTTGTGTACCCAATTAAGCTAAATGGGGTTTTGCTAAGCATTTAAAGGAGGCAAGTGTCTGCCACCCCCTCTTTCTTGCCAGTCTGTTCTAAAGCATCTCATCACAAAAATTGCTCACGGGTCCTTTCTCAAAAAATAGTCATCTGAGTTTCTCTTATTCTTCCAGCATAGATATTACCATCATCAAGTTTGCTTCTCCAGCACAACCAATCAAGAAAAAGCTACTACACAGTATCAGAGTATCACAGGAATTGTCCTTTTTGGTTTTTCTGACATTCCTTTCAAGCTTAAAAGTTTGCTCCCAGACTTCTGAAGACTTGTGGGTAAAGAACTAACTGTAACAAGGCAAGAAAAGAAGCACCAAAAAAACGCCCAACATTTTCTCGGGACAATTGACTGGAAAACTCCAACCTAAGCAATTTGCTTATTTTGTTCTAGTCTGGAATTTTCACTAAGAGCAACAGAAGATTACAGCTCTTCATCTTATAGTTCACAGAAGGCAGGTCACAAACAAGAGAAACCTCAGAGAAACAACAGGCTTCTCCTGTTAGTGAGCAAGCTGCTTCAAGCCAAAGTTTGTAGTCGAAGGTTGCAGAAGTCAGGGAACACCAAGGTTGTTCTTGCCTGAGTACTGGTAGCATAGAAATTACTCAGCATAACTGCCAAAGATGCAAAGATGACAAATCTGCCCTTCCAAAGGAGTTGAGGCACAGGCAAGGGATCCACCTGCTTCCCAGACAAAAGAACCTTGTGCCTGGAAAAAAACCCAACAAAACAAACAAACAAAAGCAAATCCACTAAAATCAACAATTAACACCCAAAAGGCCTAAAGGTCTTCTTTTGTTTAAGGTAATGCTGACTGCAGGTCTGAATTCTTCCATACACTCAAAAATGCAGTGAACAAAGGCCTACAGACAGTATTGATTCATGAGTGGTGACAGTTCAAACTGGAACACATGAGGTTACCACCTTTGTGGTGGAGACAACCGCTCCGCAATCCACTGTTCATGAGTCAACACCCTCCTGCAGCTGCTGTTCACTGGATCAGGAAGGAAGTCTGATCCAGAGGCAGCCTGCCCTAAGATAGCAAAGGGCCATAACCACACCAACCATACAAGTCAGTCATTCCCTGTTTCCAAGTCCATGCCCAAGAAAATTACCTTCGCCACTTCATCTCTGCATGCGTACAGCTCTGCACTCAACCTGCTCTTTCCTTGTATTAAACTTAGGTCTGTTTGCAGGGCAATGACTATTGCTCTTGAAGGACTCCTGCCCCAGTCTCCCACTTACTCCTACATCATGCTTTCTAAGATTTAGACACTGAATACTTCTATTTGAGATCCATGACAAAAATGGAGATAGCCCTCTAGCATTCCTATTTACCAATGACTATCTCTCCTGTTTCTTGGCTATTAAAGCCTCCAGAATGGCAGCCTCCAATCTCTCTCCCCTTTCCCATGCCACGAACTCTCTACTTTTCTCTCACAGGCAGACTCATTATGTTTTTCCTCATGCTAATAGGTACTATGCTGATCAAGGCCCTTTTATGAAGGCAGCACAAATTAGTGGCATGTGCTCCAGCCACAAGAAACTCAGGCTTTTCAGGAGTAGCAGGCTTCAAAAATCACAGTGAGGAGAACACAGTCTCTGAGGCCTCAAAAACCTAATTTCTTAAATTTGTGAAGCCTGAAGAAGTGGCAGAGTCTGAATAACAAAGAAAGAACAGCAGTAAAGCTGCCTTCCTCTTAACAAATGCCATTTTAATTCAGAGAATTATCCCACCTCCTGGTTCATCCTCAGAAGCTTGGAACAGAAGCAGGAAATTACAACCCTGAGACTTCTTTTTTTTTTTTCCCCTGCCCTCAGAGTTGCAAAGAAAGGATTTGACTATTCAGCAGTTATGGAAATTCAGAACTAAAATCAGGTGGGAGCATAAAGGGGAAAAAAAAAAAGAGGAAAAAAAATAAAGAAGGTGTGTCTTTATTTTATTCTAATCCTAGATCCCACGAGACAGTTCTGATACACTGAATGGCTGCACCTTAAGCAAGAACCTCTCCCAGCACTACCAGCTGTCACCAAGTCAAATGAACTGACGGAGCTGGAGATTCAGGCTAAAGGAGCAGAGTGTGCATTTCCCTCCAACCTTGCATAGTGCCAGAATGCTTCTTACAAGCCTTTCAGAGAAGAAGGCTGAGAACATTAGGTGCCTATGTTTTAACAGTTCACAATAGTGACTCACTCTTTCACACAGCAATTCTTAATGGGGAAGGGGAAGAAAAGTAGGCTCCTTTTCCAGGAAAGTTGCAATTTTCTGCCACCAGACTTACAACTTGCTTCTCTATCCAGACTTCTTATCAAACCCATTGTAATCTCCATTTGTCACTTTACGCTTTTGTCCAAGCAATTATCTCCAAAATTCTAGCTTCTCTCTTCAGTTCTGCCCTCCCATTTCATACACTTTTCCAGACAATACTGTCCTCCAAAATACCTTCCTGGACATCCCACTCAAAAATCCTTCTGGCTTATGTGCTCCCAAGGCTGACAGATCCCACATTCCACCACTGCAGATAGCTCCATCACCACCTCTATCTCATGGGCTCACCATCTCAGTGTTCTCCTAATAGTCTCCCTTTCCACCTCTGACCCCATTGCTAGGCTCCTAATATTTCATAAAATCAACCCATTAGGTCAGGGACTCTACTGTCAGAGATTCCTAACAATTTGTCACATCCTCCTTTAAAGCATTAGTAAATAAGTCTTTCCCTGTCTCAGCAGTTAAATTCTGCTCAATACTCACCTTCACTTTCAAAATTTCCATCTTTTATCCTACCTAATTAACAACTCTTTCTGCCATCAGATCCCACATAATTACTCCACTTGGATTTCCTTACACGACTCTTCTGTTCCTTTGCCAGCTCAAGTCCTTGGCTCTCATTACCAAAATGCCTATCTTTGCTTCTGTTAATATCTATACTCCTATATCCCCTTACCTTCTTCTCATGGTTTACTCTTGCATCTGCTTCCTCATCCTTATTTACACAGTTACCAGCTTTCAGCAGTCTTTGATGCCAACTCCTATCCAAAACTTCTCTCTATCCTCGTTCTAAGAAATGATTGGAATGAAAAACTTCAGAAGCTTTTCCCATTAAACCAAAGCTAAAGGAAATTTAATTAGAAAGCTATACCATTTTAATATTGACCTTATCTATCCCAGTAGAATTATCACACCCCTGATCCTTATCAGATGTCAGATGTCCAATTAAGACTATAAACCCTTTGGGGCAAACGTAGCCTCTTCCTTCTTGTTACTCAGAGCCACAGCACCTAGACTAATCCTTAAGTTAAGAAAAACACCCTGAAAAGTCAAAGAACTTGATTTTGCCAAGGGCAACACCACTGTGATTTGGAAATTACCAGAGGAGTTAAAAGTCCTCACTCATTGAACCTTCAAAATGCAGGAACAGGGTTCCCCTTAACAGAAATAATGTCTGACCACGTCTGACGAGAGAGGAGGTGGGTACAGAATGCACTGAAAAAGTTTTTCCATGGTATCTCTAGCTCCTTCCTGCCTCAAATCTCCAAAGCCATCACTTATCCACTTCGAAACAGCAGGAGAGTCACTTCTTTTTTCTTTCACTCTCCAGAAGGAGCACAGCAGAAATAAACCTCGAGTGATAAATTATGCACCACTTTTGTGTGGCTGCCTCTTGGCCAGACGGGAAATTTTTCTCCCAAAGCCTTTTGTTTCCAGCTTTGATCCCAGCGTTGGATCCGCTCTGTTCAGCTTTCCCTCAGCATGGAGGTGAAGGGAGAGCTGACACAGGCCAAGTTCAGGCTTACTGCAAGTCACAGTCAGATCTTCCATTAGCCTTCTCCCCTCCCCCTTTCCAACTGGAACTCTCCTTGAGTTTGAAAAGATCCTATTAAACATTTTCCAGAGGGCCTTACAGTGGATACATTATTTTGATGGATGCTGGGACTAAAGGAGGAGGATTTCTAAGTGCAGTGAAATAATGGAGTTTGTTCTAATGGGTTTAAGAGATGCCCGGGGGCACCAAGTAAGTTCCTTCTCTGCAAATCAAAAACACAGAAGACCAGAAAATGGAGCCGAACAACTGAACGCCAGGAAGCGGAGAAATCGGGCTCTATTTAACTGCTGCTCTTGGTTACAGCCAACTTCAGGCTGCTTGGAAAAACAGCACACACACACATCACTGGCACAAACTTAACAGGAGAAAACAAAGAGACAACAGGGGTGAAACTGGGGGTGGCAAGTAGGAGAAGGATGCAAGGCTGGGTCCCCACCCCCTACCAGAGAGTCGGATCAATTATCCTTGAATACTAACAAGATTTCTGATTAAAGAACTGCTGCTATGCAATAGAAAGAGAAAGCTCCAGCAGCTGGGAGGGGCTGTCAGGCAGTAACAAAGAGACACAGAAGACTATGCCCTGCTTGGGCATACGGAGGAAGTCACCATGCTGGTAGCCAGGAGAGGGGTCTCCCCTGCCTGGAGTCATGATAATGTCTCACTGCTGGTAGATTTAACTCCAGGAGTAAAACTCCACCTTGACACTACAGAATATGGGGTCTGTTTTCAGGCAAATATATTATCTGCTGGAAGCTTTGCTGGACAACAGTTCTTTACACAACCTCATCACTATAGTACAGGAAGGTAAATTCTATTTTACCTCTAACCCATTCAGGGGAAAAATCTGGTGCTTTTTACTTCTGAATATTGCAACACCAGAAAGTCACGATCAACATACAACAGCTTGAGAAACAAGATCTGTGCTGTCTTCAGTCATACACTTTTTGACAAAACTGCAATTGGCAGTACAAACATTGAATATGCATCTACATTACTGTCTGTTAATCTTAATGGTTTGTGACTTGCTGACTGGTGGCTAATACCAGAAGAACCTAATCACCTAAGAACCTCATGACAGACAAAGCTTCTGTTACTACTTTTCAACCCAGAGGTGTGCTAACATGCTTATACCAGCATGCTCAATATCTCTCATACCATCAGAATCAGGCTCATGACACTTCAATTCCCTTTTTTTCTTTGTCTTCTATATTAAATTACATAATTCCACGATACGAGGAATTTCAGTCATTCACAATTTAGCACTACAAAAGTCAACAAACATCAGCTCCATTTGACGTTAATAAAGTCTTTATGAAAACTTATTTTCCTGCCCTTACATAGTAAGTCTCCTTTCATCTAGGCTCACAAGAGCCAAGGAGATCTGCTCCTCACAGAAAGACTGACTGCAGCTCAAGAGTCCCCCAGACTAAATGCACAGGCTGGAATGCTTCAGCATTTAACAGATAGTTCTGCATAAGAGAGACAAGAAAACATGCCTGGAAAGCTGAAAAACCTGAACATGAATTCACTCATAACAGGAGGGCAATCAAATACTCTCAGGTAACAGTCCAAGAGCAACTAGATATACAGCATGAATAAACCACAAGTCTACAGAGTAACAAGCCCCTGGATCCATACAGTTACTATCTTTAGTACAGGGAAATGAAAATCTACACAGAAGAAAGAAGAGATTCAAGGAGCATTACAGCACCCAGTTTTCACTTAGTAGAGACAACAAAATCCCACAGAAGAGTAATACCTAACATAACAGCAATGGCAAAGAACCACTGGCACCACAGACACAAAAGTAAGAGCCTAACCACCAAGGACACAAGATTCGTGGATGACAATTACATTTAGCGTTTTCTGACGTGATTTGTGTGAAACACAGACAGCCACCAAATACAGTGTGCCGTTTAAGGGAGCAGGTTTGTTGTATGCCAGAGCTCCAGCTCTGGATGTTTTATCAGGTAAAGCCAAACATCTTAAAAGATGGTCAGTTTAAGTCTAAATATATACTATCTCATTATGTAAACCCATAGAAGAAAACATCACAAATAGCTAAGCTAGAAATAACAGATGACTAGAGAAATTAAGTATCCACCTTTCTTTTACATTTCTTTTAAGAACGCTTTATTTACCAATTCACCCTTTCCAACAGAGAGTCAGTAAAATTTCTGTGGTTTTATGATCTTTTGACCATCAGCAAGAGAAATGTAAGTATTATTAAAAAGAGAAATAGTCACAAGCAGCAAAGGAATTCAATGAAGGTGCAGAACATGCACTTACTATATAAACCTATTTTTAAAACCTTGACTGGTTTTTAAGATAATATCTCTTTATCAGCTTTTATAAGTGTTATGAAGCATACATTCTATTGTGTTCAACGGTAAGTTGCATTCTAGGACAAATGGAGTTGGCCTTGGGCAAGACAATTTCTACTTCACTTCCCACATTTACAAAACAAGGATAATATTTGCCTATTTCACAAGAGTGCAGCAAGATTCAAGAGCACTATCAGACTACAGATCATTCTCATAGAATTAATGTTTTAACTATTTTTTAATGTTAATTTCACTAGTCTGGAGAGTGTTTAGGAGTAAAAACAAAATGCAAATCACTTTAATTTCTTTTTCTAGTTAACATACAGCAAGTACTGCTTTCTGGTTTGAACTACAAACAACTGGATATTTATATCTAACCACTTTTTCTTCTGTAACTTCAACGAATACAATGTAGAGAAACGGCTACAAGTTTTCTGAAATCTCATTTTGTGGCCCACAGGAAGAGAATATCTCTCTTCAAGGTTCATAAGACACTGTGGAAATGTAAGCACTTTGTGTAACTACGCACCTATTATTTTTCTTCCTGCATACACCCACACACCCAAGATACAAGAAGAGTTCCTCTACTGCAGAAAACAGTGCTAGAGCACACAATTGAAAGCTTCTAGAAAGAGAATATTAAAGAAAATTGCTTCTATACACTAAATAAATAAACCAATAATGTTAACTTCATACTGGATGATTTATGCTGTATGCTTTTCCATTATGTTTTAGTAGACAGAATTGTCAAAAACAAAACAAAAACCCCACCACTTGTCACCGTCCTGCAGCATGTTGCTCTTCGTTTTAGAAGTATAGGGAATGTTACTCAGTGCCATCACCATTTTGGAAAAAAGAAAGTCAGGAAAATTCAGGGTGATCAAGTGATATGTGAATATCATCCAAATTGATCATCAGCAAACCCTGGCACTCTCAGCACACCGAGGAAGTAGAACACTATCAGCTCCAAGTTGACAATAAGAAAACGAGTGCTTTGCACTTGGCTGAGAGCTGTAGAACCAACAGCAATGCCAAGCACAGGCAGTGGAAATTGTGAATCTCACTGCAAAATATACTTCTACAGAAGTAACACATTCAGCTTTCCAACCATAAATGTAGGCAAGATGTTTCAGAAGTGAAGCTCTGATATTAGCTATGTATTTTTTTGGCAGAGCTCCAGGAGCCAGAACAGCAAACACATCAGCCAGACAGGTTCTGTGACATTCTGTATTTATACTAACACAGACCATCTTAACACCAGGTCCTTCTTCACTCCAGCCACCAGCGGTGCATGACATTAGCATTAAATTCCCTCTCTATACCTGTTTGCAATGCACTTTTCCAAGAGCTCAAGATACTTGCAGACCTCTTTTGTTGGTTTGGGGTTTTTTTGGCACAGACTCCTCCAGTCTGAACTGCCACTATCCACTACAGAAGAGTCAAAGGTCAGTCTCGCAGATTTGTTTGCTTTATGCTCTCCTGTACTGAGGCAGAGCAGTAAATGACCAAGTGTTTCTAACAATTTACCTGTTTGGCATCGCAACTTCCATGGATGCTTTATGACAGTTAAGCTGCACATCATCCCTGCAGGTACTTCTAAGGGACAACTTTGAAAATTTTCTAGCTAAGTGGAGGAACACCGACTCATCACAAATTTTGACATTTTCTCTGCACCTCCATCCTGATATCTCCTCATGTTTTTCCTTGCTTCAAATAGGAAAAAGATTGCTCAGGAATTATGTCCTTAGTGCAAAATTGTGTCCTTATTTCCTTATCTTTTGATGAAGGAAAGAGGATATTCACTTCTGGAAGCAGTTGGCACATTCAATCATAAACTTTCAGTCATCTGACAAGAGGATACATGAAAGTGCACTGATGGGAAAACTACTTGAAAGAGAAACAAGCTGCCATAAAAAAAGCATCCTAGAGACATCAAGGAACAACCACCTACTAGCAAACTTGCATTTTACAATCAGACATCCCCCACATGGCTGTTAACAGCCCAGACACATTAACTAGGAGCACCTGGGCAACAGCCAAAATAAAACACATCCAGATCTGTACCTACACTAAGATCTATCTTCTAGATCCTTCTCACTCCTAGAGGGCAGCTAAGTATCTGTGTGGCATTTGGGAACTCAAGAGTACTTCTGGCTTCTAAAAAGCAGGCTTTCTGATACACAGAACTACAGCCCTCTCTAGTCAGTCTATACAAGCTGGCTTAGCACATTCTTCAAAGCCGCCTGCAATTAGGTTTCTTCTTAGAAGAGAAATAATATTACTTGAAACCCAAACTCCCTATGATTGTGCCCAGGGGCAATACTTGTAGAATGATGGAGGTCAGCAGCACCACTGCAAATGCTTCCTGTAATTTCAGTGTAGCATAGGAGAAAACGGATGGGTAAAATTATACAGCAGCTGCCAAAGCAATGAAGGGAGAGAAATGAGGTACGTATCTCCTCTCCACACCCCTCCCCCAAAAGCCTTCTAACTCTTTATAAACAATTCTGCGAACCGTTTAGATGTTTTCTTCTCCACCGGGCGCACTTGTAAAATAAAGAACCCCCGCACAAGACGAAGAAACAGCAGATGCCAGTTGATAGAGCAACCATAAAGTTTTCATGGCGAGACTTCATGGGACTACCTCCCGGCTCGCTAAGAGCGCAGCGAAACGCTCCCCTCGTCATTATTTTTGGTACCACTCCTGCTCCGGCCCCGCTGTGCCAGGGCGCTGCGGGAGGACTCCCAATCCCCGCCGAGGCGAGGCAGGTAGCCCGGGGCGCCACCGCGGAGCCGGGCTGTACCTTTAAGGGGCCCGTCGCGGCGGGTGCGGGGCTGCATTCCTGCTCCGGAGCGGCGGCTGTCCCGACACGCCGGGCACGGCAGCCTGCGAGGCAACCTGCGCGCCCGGCCCNGACCACCGTTCGCTCCGTCCGCAGCCGCGGCAACTCCAGGGCCGGGGGCTCCCTCCCCGCTCCGCCCGCCCAGGCCCGGCCCCGAAGGAGGAGCCCCGCCGGGGCAGCCCCCGCCCCGCTCCCCCCAGCGCCGAGGCACTTCGCAAACTTTCGGCGCGGCAGAGGCGGTCCCGCGGCCGAGGCTCCGTGGCGAGTCACGCACCTCCCTTCGCCGCCCCGTGGGGCCGTCTCCCGTCACCGCGGCGAGACCCCTGGACTCGCCCAGAGCCCCCGGACCCCCTCAGCCCTTGCGCCGGGTGCGGCTCCCTCACGGCGGACGGGGAAGCCCTTCCTAAAGCGGCCCCGGTACTCGGGGCCGTCGGTGTCGGCTCTCCCTGTCCCAACTCCCGCAGCATCGCCAAGGAACATTGCTCCGGGCTCTCGGCTGCCCGCCTCAGGGTTGCCCGGTATCCTCCGGTCCCCGCGCGTTGCCACCGCTTCCCGAATTGTGCCAGCTATCTGTACCCAGGACAAATCGCAGAGCCCTTCTCCCCGTCCCGTCCCCGTTTGCCAAACTCCCTTCGAAAGGGAAATATTCGCGAGCCCTTTGCCCAGCATGCATGTTGCTACCTATGAGAAACGTCTCATTTTTCCGTCCGTTCGTGACATGTAGTCTGCTAGTTTTGCTTATAGCCGCGGTGTCCGAAGACAGCTGACTAGGTATGAATCTCAGATACCCTAAAAAAAAGATTCAGGGTCTTTTCCTGCAGGAGTAGAAATTAACACTTGGACAATTGGCTTGTGTGCCTTCTGTTCTGTGCTGCATTAAAAAGAAGACAGGCTTTTACTGGAGATCACCCTTAGAGCCAGTTTTACGATGCTCTGTGGCATGTTTTTAATACGTACGGTTGACAATGCAAGGAACTGTTGTTAAATAATTAATCTCAGTTTATTTCAAAGTATTAACTTGAACAGAAAGATGACTCAGATAGTCCAAACCCTGGACCACAGGGGAAGATGAGAATTTCGTCAAATTGACACCAAAGGGCCAGTGATAGAAGTGATCTTTTTAAAGCCTTCCCATAGATAATCCAGAGGAAGTTGCAATTAATCCCATCCTTTAAACAATCACAAGAGTAAGAAAACGGCACAGCATGTGATTGAGAGAATTCTGCCACTCCTATTAATTAAGTGTAAAATGGTGAAGACAAGGGGCATTATTAAAAATGTCAACGTAAAATTAAAACAGGGACTGAGTCTTGACAAATTGTGCTCAGTGAAAAGACAAAATAATCCAACACAGCTTCACTGAGGAGGAGAACTCCCAAGAGCAGGAAGACCACAAGAAACAGTAAGAAGCAAACCATGTATAAATATATTGTACACAGTCACCAAAATTTTTTAAAAGCAGACTTTTTTTCTTTATATGCAGAACCACTGCTTCAAGATAGGAATAGAACCACGTTAGTGCAAGAGTGCAATAGTACATTGACTGTGGCATTGAATTCTATGTATTTGATAGGCAAAGTGTGCAAAGTTGCAGAAGAGTAACAACAAATACAGGGAGTCAAGAGGGACTGGTTGAGGTGGAGAGATTAAAAAACTTCTCTATTATAATACTGACTTGGAATCAGTGACAGACTGAGGCACAGAAAGTATATGCAATTATTGTAAAGTAATAGACTCTGAGATATCAGAGTGTAAGATGGTTGAAGGGGAAGAGTTTGGAATAGTGGGTTAAAGTTAAAAGAGAGAAAACAATAACCTCACACTGACTGGGGGCTGGCTGACTGGGGACTGGCTGATTGGCTAGCATGCAAAACCCTCACTGTATCTCCCCAAAATACAGACGAACATAACAAAATTCATTTGAATTCTCTACCAAGGTTAGATCATCAGGTAGTATAACTCAGAGGAGTCCTTCTGACTTCAGGCTCACAGAAGCTTTTAGAAATTTAGGTGCTGAAGTACTGAGTGTGATAAAGCACAGACATGGGGCCCAGAACTTCCTGATAATTATATGCTTAGGTCATGGAACAGTCTTTCTGCTGTTGAGATGAGTATTTTCCTATGTTTGAAAAAAAAGCCTCTTGAAAAATATTGTCCCAAATGCAAATAAATTCACTTGTTAGCTCTTCAGTTCTTCTTTCCCTAGGGAACAATTGTTTTTACCCACTCTGTTAAAGTGTGTTTACCAGTCCTCTGCATCTTGCACTGTATTCTGGCAAATCACTTTCCTCTCTAAGCTCAACTTAAACTATATCTCTGTCTTATTAGTACTTTTGAAATCCCCTGATGAAATGTTAGAGAAGCATATAATATTGTCTTTCACAAAAATCTCCTAAATAGGTTGTAGTTGAACAGATGAAAATTTATATTATAAACATCTCAATTACCTACCTGTTGATAGAATACTATGATTGAATATAGCCCTGATTACACGTGGGGTATTTGGGGAATAATTGTAAAGCAGATGTATGCAGTGTAAAATGGATATTTATGGTAAAAGTAGAAGACTTGCTAAATAATGTTGGTAAAACCCATATGCTTTAGTCTTGTCTCTTTCAGACCAAATAACTTTAAGAGTATGTAAATACCAGAATACACTTCAACAATGCACAAGGTAGGTACTTGCCTCTACCCACACCTATGAGGGAGGAACATCATGAAGTTACCTGCAATAATTTATAGATCACTGATAAGTGATATATAACGCAAGTACAGTAAGACAGATGAGAAAGAAGTAATTAAAATATAATTAACAATTAATTTATATGACAACATGCCCAAGCAAAAAAACTCCACCAGTCATTGTAAGTGGAACAGGAAGAAGATTATTATCCTAATAACCATTTTGGGACATAACTCAGACACACCCCCTCCAAAAAGAAACATTAGAGAAATAAACCAATCCAATGATAGAAAGTAAGTGCCATGAAATACTACTGATAGTTCCCATCATTTTCAGGGTGATTGAAATAACAACCTGTGTCAGGAAAAAAACAACCAAGAACATGCTGCCATTGGAAAAAGAAGAAAGAAAGGGACCAGAACCAGGTAGGATTATTAGGGAAAATACACTTTATCTATTCTGAAACTGCAAAGATCTTAATAAGAGGTTTAAAGAAAGAATGGTAAAAAAAAAAAAGAAAAAAGAAAAAAATGGCCTAAGTCTTACCTGTCAAAGTATTCTTAAAGGATTCAAATGAGCTTTTCCTTGAAAAGATACCTCTCCACACCTCAAGTTTCCTAGAAGAGAATGACACATTGGGTAGCTCAATTGTTGTGTTCAGAAAGGTTTGGAGGAATTGTGTTCTAAATATTTGAGATAGAATGAATTAATTTACTAGAATGAAAAACACATTAAAAATGGGCAAAATGCATTTGTGCTAAATCAAGCTCCCTTTTTTAAGTAATGTAAAGCACACTGTGTGAACAGAAGGCAGCAGACACAATACACCTTGTATGGCTTTTAGCATCATCTCACAAGACACTTTCATAGAACGACATTTAAAATACAGACAGGGGGAGGTGTGCAAGCATCTGATAGAAGGAAACCACAGTGGTCATTAGTCTTTATTCATCAAAATGCAAAGGCAGCTCAGATCTGTTTCAAGATATGTCCTGAGTTCTGTTTTGTCTACTACGTTCACTGACAACTTAAATGATGCAATATTTATGCTTGTAAAATCTGTGCTACAACTGATAACCTCAAAACAAAGGCAAAGGGCCGCAAACACTAGGAAGGATGAGATCAGACACCCCAAATCCTATTGGAAAATTGGTCAGGTTGTCCAAAAACCAAGCAGGAAAAATACAGTAGTGAGAAACATATTATTCTTGTGAAACAGAATGAAAAATGAATGAACTGCACTGAATTTTGGACTAGACAGAAATACAGCATCCTAGGGTTGTATGGATAGCAAACAATATAAACCAACAGTGCAGCACCACTGCCAGGAATGTGTTTAATTCTGGAACACCTTAACAGGTGAGTCATATATGAGCCAATTTGATTTCTTAAATTCTCATAGTACTGAAGCCCCAGTTGCATACTGTGTCTGGTCCTGGCTGAACACCTTAGAAACATAAACACAGCTGAAGAGAAACAAGAAAATAATAAGAACAAGAAATGTATAAATCAAACCCTTTGAGAAAAAGCTGAAAGAATTAGGTATGCCTAGTCAAGAAAATAAAAGCTTCGAGCCAGATGCAGCTTTCTGATATATACAAGAGCTAATTACAGACATGTTGATCAGCCATCCTCTATGGCTCCAGTAGAAAGACATGACGGAGTCAACTTGATTTGCAACAAGAAATGCTTAAAAGATTTTTCTGATCAGCATTGCAATTGAGGATTTTTCAACAATGGAGCAGACTGTCTAGGTGGACTGTGGAATCTCTTCCACCGGATTTTTATAAGAACACAATTTGATAAGCATGCTGGTATTAGCCTTGATATGTTTAGTCTTGATGCAGTGTAGACTGGACTAGGTAATCTTTTGGAACCCCTACCAAACTTAGGTTCCACAATAGATATAGTTCAGGAAATTCTAACTGGAAAGATAATTACAAACTCTGCACGCTGATTGATCAAATTCTGTTTTACTAGTGAGCTCCACTAAATAAACAGAAAAGCCAAGAAAGCAGTAAAACATTCTCAACAGAGCTCTAAGTTCAAGATAAAATTACAGGTATCAGACTATGAGATTTTCCAGTGGCCCTTTTAATTTCTATAGTTTTTTCACTGGCACGTTACCCACATCAGTTCCCTCTTCCGTATCACCAGTGAACTAAAGAGGTGGTAGCTTGGATTACCAGGTAAGTTAAAAGTCAGATTTTACCCATACATAAGACAGTTGGGTGTCAGTGGTTACTGATGGACATGTAAAGAAACAATTTAATTTTCCAAAGAGCTGAGGGATTGACAGCTTTTGCACCTGGTTACCCAGTTTGTAAATTATGGTCTCTGTGTTATATACATCAAATGAAATTTTAGCATTGATTTATATTTTATGTTATCACTTTTTCCTTTGTTAACTTCTCTTAAGTTTTCTAACTATTGGCACTATTACTGTGTACCCAGAGATGCTCGTGGGTGTCATAAACATTCAAATATCATTGTCCTCTACAGGGTTTCTCAAGTTACTGCTCATTTATTCTTAATAAAACCACATGCCATTTTCCGCAGTGTTACCACAATTGTTTTAATTTACAAAAATATAAAATTCAGGTTAGCAGGTCAGAGCTTATGTGTTGCTTAATTTTCTTCTCCTTTCATTTAACTGCTGCTTTTTAAGCATTCCAATTGCACATTTGTTTTGGGAAACTTTATGAGCATCTCATGGACCACTATTAATTCTCCTTTGTATTGCAGACCAGCAAAACAAAAGATTACATTAAATGGCCATATTCAAAAGCTGAGATATAAATAATCTTGCAAAAGGTCCTTTGTAATGTAATGACCAAAGTACAGATTCATCTAACCCCACCCCTTTTCATGTGTGTATGTCTAGAAGGTGGGACAGAAACCAACCTCCAAGGCCCTTCAATCTTCCACTCTAGGAAGAAAAAAAAAAAAGGAAACAAAACCATAAGTAAATTGACTCTCATAACAGGAAAAAAAAAACCCCAAAACCAAACAACAGACCAGACCAAAGCAAAGCAAAGCAAAGCAAAGCAAAGCAAAGCAAAGCAAACCAAACCAAACCAAACCAAACCAAACCTTTCTTCATGTTTTCTTTGAGATGGTAGCTCTTCCTGTGTTTCTTGAAAGCTGGTTCTGCTCCTTCTTTTGCTGATTCCCTAACATCCTCTATGTAAAAATAATGCAAATAAACACCCTCTTCTATTCCTGATGAGACTCCTCCCTGCAGTAAAATGGCAATTATCCACGCCTTGCACAATGTCTGCATTGCAAAGGTAGCCTGTGGCCTACCCGTAGGAACTGCACAGCTTAATACCTTAACTCTGGCACAGAAAAAAAAGAAAAGAGGAAGAGCTTAAAATGAAAATGTTCTCTTAAAAGCCAGCAAAAGAAGAATTCAGTTTGAAGACAGAAGCCTAGCCACCTTTATTCCCAAACACATTCAAATGGATAAGTAGCAAGTTGTGTCTCCTAAATTAATTTTTGACTCCACAGAGAAGCATTTTCCAAAGAACTGAAGACCTGTGTCTTTCTCTGACTTCCAGCTATTAATGTAGTTTGCCATCAATAGTCTCTGTACTCAGATAAGAAGTTTGTGGTAAAAATCAATCACACAATCAGAAAGAAAGGTGACCTTATATCTCAGTATGTGGAATATCTTTGATGGGCTGACTTCTCCTTTCTTAAAAAACCTAGAATACATAAGTTTGGCCTGTAAAGAAACAAGTAGTCATGGGAATAGATGTGAAAGACATAAATATATTTTTCTCTCAGCTCACATACCTTTCTTGTTTTCAGAAGCCACTGTGGAGATGTAAAAATGTAGACAGACTGATAAAGAGAGTTTTCTTTTTTGAAGATGATTCACTTCTAATACTTTATTGGCATGATGGCTCTGGCAAGTACTGCCAACACAAACAAGATATAACCCTTGAGTGTTTCTGATAAGATGTCAACCATCTGCTTTCCTATCGGGTGGCTGAATCAGAGATACCTCTTAACACCTCTCCCTCTAGAATACTAGCTCTTGATAAATGTGAGTGAAGGAACAAATTAATTGCTCCTTAGGAGCACTGGGTGAGAGCTGAATAAAGGCACAGGGGGGAGCAAGATCCAGACTTGCACACCCCCTCCACATGAGTCACCCACATGTATGCACACACATCCAACCTCCCTCCCAGTCACATATTCGTGTGTCCATATCATTGCAAGTTTAGGATTTTAGGGACTTAATGCATTAACATGATATTAGCATTCTAAGAGTTAAGGTAATCTGGGTTTGTGTGTTGCATTTCCATTTGTGCTTCATTCTAGGTCAGCAGAGTTGTTGGAAACTCTATCAGAGACTTGAGTGAGCAAAACCCAACACTTTTAATGCACAGGGAACACCATGGCATAGAGACTACAGGTTTCTCTTGTTTCTGTTTCACATAACTTAGAGCACACTGAGTATGTTTAGTAAATATCAGAAACGGACTCTAGCCACAGAATTTGAGAGAAACTCTGATCCACATCTAAACTTTACATATTCAAGGAACAACTCTTCCTTCAGAAACAGTGTAAAATTTAACACTTAAAGTTAGAGCCTTAAGGATATTTTCTTAATATCTAATGTTATTATCAGATTCAAATGCAGAATGGTCAATCTATTTTGCTGTGGTATAAAAACTACAATGATAAAGTTAACAAATCAAAAGAAAAATTTAAAACCATTCCTCAGATAGAACTTAATTAGGTCTTAATTTTCTACTATATTCTGAAAAATGTTCCATGCTTCCTCTAGTCTGCTTAGAATTAATTGCCATAATCTTCATTTACTGTTTCAGCCTCACTTGGTTTCTAGTTTCTCTCAGTAAGTGATTTGCTTCTCTTCCTAAGTACTCCAACCATTATATCATCATCCAGTCTCTATCTTCTCTTCTAGTGACTCCATAAAGGTGTCACTCTTGAAAACGCCTTTTGCATTATGTAGCAGAAAGTAAAAAATATCCATCACTATGTCCTCTTGTATAATGGAGTGAATCACTGGGATACTGATGTGTGTGCATTTGCTGAAAAAAAATTTTGACTGCAACTCCTGTACAGTGGCAGGGTTCTGCAGTGTTGTCTTCCAAAAGCTGTTTTGTGTAGCTAACAGACAGAATTAAGAATTGTGTTGCAAGAACTCCACTATTTTAATGAATCTGTGATCTCCTCGTTTTTTTGTTTTGTTTTTTTCCCTTGATTCCATCATTTGCTTTTCCATGGAGATGTTACAAGACAAAATATTTTCAGAGTAGTTTGCATGTGATAAAACTCTGTTGTGCACACAGAAAGTTACATACATTTCCCATAAGAGCTGGCCACTACAGCCATCGGAGTTACTGCTTCACTTCATCCCCAGACACAACAGCTCACTCCCACTTAGATTTGCCTGCTCTCTTGCACACACACAGAGCCATTTACTTACTATAATTTTCTCACACAAACACCTTGCCTAATGGATAACAGAGTCTGGCAGCTTATGTTTGCAAGGAACATTCGATAAGTAGAAACAAAGAATGAAAATTGCTGGCCTTTTTGGGTTACCCCCCAGGATGAGCTAAGCCTTGGCTGTCAGAAATGCTTCCCATGCCAGAATTTCATAGCGATATTTATTTTTACCAGGCATTTTAGACTTTTTTTTTTGTTTGGCATGAGAGATCCTGCAAACTGTGCCAGAAATGGTTGTTTTTCTTCTCTGCATCATTAGTGGGGCGGCATTCCAACAGAAAAGGGTCACTCACTTGGTACTTAAGTACTTTTAAAGATGTTGTCCTTTCCTTCCTGATGAGATAATGGGAACAAAAAATGGAGGAGAGTGTTTCAACAGTTTGCTCTTACAAAAAAGCCATATTTGTTTGCTAAACACTAAACTCAAAATCAGAATTTGGACAGTGCATTTAATACATGCCAGGAATCTATTATACAACTTACAGCTACCATTGATTTGAAAATGAACATGTGGCCTCCATGAGCCACAGAATCTGTCATACTACTATTCCCTTTTCTCATAAGCACATCACGCAGAATTCAAAAGTACTCCTATGACTGAGGAGTAGAAGAATATTTCAAGGATTCTTTTTCCCCCCACCAACTTGTATTTAAAATACAAGGATCTTGGAGCTTGTTTAGACCTTGTCTAAACATCATCAAGTGAACATTAAGTTCATCAATACAGATCTCAAAATCAGATCAGATCTCTCTTTACTTTCTTTCTGTCCACCAGTTCAAGGGAAAATAAAATTTTAGCAATCCAGATTAAAATGCAGTTAAACTACTAAATAAAATAAGAATTATGATGGCATAATCTTCACAGGACAGTTTCCTGTAGGCTTATGATATCTTACTAGTTTAAGTCTATTCCTGACTTAAGACTTCCAGGTACAATTACTGGTGTCACAGTTAAGCTTTGCAATGGTACAAATGCTGGCTACTTAAGAGAGCTGCTGCTGTTATCATGTTCTGTCACTAGCTGGAAAACACATAGCTGTTTCCAGAATTCATCTTGTGGCAGATGTTAGGAGTGAGAAGCTTTGTGAACCTTATTTCTCTAAAGATCTTAAAGAACAATCTAAATCCTATCTGCTTGTCTAGGTTTTACCTGGAGAGGTAAACCAGTATAAATACTGCATTATTTGGGAAAAATAATTCATTTACTTGTGCAAAACCATTGGGCTATAGGTGAACCACATAAACAGTTCATTCAGTTTGAGAAGGCTTAGATTAGGAGAAGCACTACAAGTACTGGATCTTTTTCTGTAGATGACTCCTGAGGAAGCAACAATATAAGAATATGGATTTCATCACAAAATCTCATTGTGGTTTTGGGTGACCCTTTTATTTAAGATAATCTTATTTTTAGGGCATATGTTTAGAGAGTTTGGTCATAATTCATATAAATAGTCATTAAATCAAAAATTTTATGAGGGGTTTTTATGGGTTTGCAACTGACTCATAAATGAATCATACAGCTTCAGTGCCATTGATTTTTAAAATGACTTACATAATAGAATTATAATTTCACTTACAAGATTTCCAATAATTTACATAAATAATAGCATGTGAAGCTCTTATTCTCCGTTTCTTCAGATCTCTCCTTGAAACTTAATTCTTCTATGGTGCCCAAAATAATGGATTATCAATAAAGATTGACAGTTGTTTAAGTCAATGTTTTTCTCCTCACAGTATAATTTGGGTTTCATGTGTCTTTTTGTTATCACACCTGCAATTTTATTAATTACTATGTACAAGAAAAAGCTCATCTGGAAAATATGTGGGAAGCCTTGAAGAACACAAGCACTATCAAACTCAAAAAAAAAGCTGAGTTCTGCACAAGACAGGCTCTTAGCTAGCTGTTTTAAAATAGAATAAATCTTTGGATGCTCAAAGGATGAACAAGAAAGGCTAGAGACATTTTCTTAGTGTTTCTGTGAAACTGTCTTACATTGATTTCATAGTCAGATGGAAGAATACTGAAGATGGTCCACAGCTTAGCTCTTTGTACATTGTAGTTGTAATACCTAAAAGCAACAGCATTTCCAACAGTCACTTGAAGAAAAAAAAAAGTTTGTTTCCTCTAACACATCTAATAGGCTGCATTGTAACTACTTTAATAATAATTGTTAAAATTCTAAGCAAATGAAACATTTCATTCCAAGAAAAGTAATAGAAGCCAGACAAAGTGACTCAGTCTGTTTAAAACAAGGCATTTCCTCTGGAATTTTTTTCTTGATATCTAGTCCTGTTTATTATTCTATATAATACTCTCTCTGAAAGAGGAGCTGTTTCTCAGGAGAACTTTGTCTAATAAAAGGAAAATATTTCAGTTCAACATTGATAGTATAATTAGGAATATGAACATAAAATCAGCAGAGAGTAAGCAAAGCAATTATCATAGCGGGGGCAAAAAATGTGGTTCTGGAGAAAAAGAGAAATCTGATTTTAGCTAAGCTGCTGAGAAACACTTACAAAACTTACACAGAAAAGAGTTTTTCAGTCCGTGCATCTTAACATAATAAAGACATTTTACTTCATGACATAATTTAAATTACACCGCTGACTATTTTCAAACTTGTGGTCACATGGAGTGTGACCTATATATAACTAAGTTAGCTCAGTTTATAACTAAGTTAGCTCAGTTTACTAAATGTATGGTTTGTGAAATTCTACTTAAACCACACTTCGAAGTGAATTAAGCTAAATCACATCAAGGTCACACTAACTCTGAAAGACAGTGTGCACAAAATGTACCAATGTAATCCAACTGATCCTCCTTGAAAGACTGATTTGGATACCCAAATGTCCCTAGTAAAAAAAATGCAGCAATTTCAGTTAAGAGATTTAAGCACCACCATGATTCCCAGGGTAGATGGTAAAAGTGTACTCCATAGGCGTGCCCTAAAGTGAGATCTGTACCTCTGATAATCTACTGAGGGGCTGTGACAAGGAAAAATAAATTTTTTCACCATCATTGTTCCAGCTGGGTCCAAAAGAACATCAAGCCCTTGTTCTGGGGGCAGCTGTTAAACTTGCAGATGGTTTCCAGTGGCCCAGAAAAGCCTTCTCAAGTTAGAAGCATGCACTAGTCTAGGGTTCTAAAATCAAGTTGGTAAAACAAACTTAACACCTATGGCCAGGCTGGCAGCATTTCTCCCTTTTCAGGTCATGAGAGTGAGGGAACAGGTGAGTGCTGCTGATCTGTTATGTCACCTAATCCTGGCTCTGGCAAGCCCAGAGAGAAATAATAGTAAACAGGGAAGTCTATAAATGGCTCCAGAAATGACATCTTGTTTTTGTACAACTTTCTTTAAGTTGTTAACAGGCACCACTACTACTGAAACTTATGTTATTAAAACCTCAAATGGGATCAGTGTCTAAAAGGTTTCCCTTAGCTGGTCTGAAGGTTATAACAAATAACCTGACCCATAGAGACCAAAGAGTAACAAGTGAAAAAAGAAAAAAAAAACCAACAAAAAAACAAAATCAAAACTGCCCCCACCCCAAACCACCACCACCACCACAAACCCAAAAAACAAACAAAACCCCCAAACCCACAAACAAAGAAACAAAACAAACAAACAACCCAAAAATAAACCATAAAGGAAAAACCAGAGAGATGTCAGAAAATAGTATTCAAAACTGGACTTTAAAGGCCTCTTGTAAATCAGTGCTCCAGATATTGATCAAGGCTAAATTCTGGTTTACAGGCATGGTTTAAACAACAAAAAGGAAACAGTGCACAACCTGTAGAAGGCTGCTACCAGCTCAGCTGTCCAGCATTATGGAAGAGGTTATTAAACACCAGTGACAATGCTTATGTGTGTAAAAACATAATCCTGTGTTTTCTCATTCTGCTTGAATATATCGACTTCCTTTCTAAATTCTGCTGAATTTCTGGCCTCAAAAATATCTTGTATCAATGTATTCTATGATCTAATTGTATCTATTACTGAAAAATATCCCGTATTTAAATTTATAGCCTATAACAAAATGCACAAAGTGCAAAACTGAACAAACTGGAGTTTTAAATGAGTTTCATTGTAGCACAAATAATTGTAGATAACATAATTTTATATGTTATGCTTATCCTCTTTAAGGCAATCTTACATTTTTTCAATCATTCTTCACGCTGGAGTGTCTCACTGTCTGCTCCCTAAACTATTCTCTCTGCTCATCTTTGAAATATTTATATCTAAGCCATATGCTTTTAGAGACAGAACAAAAGACAGAGGAGTGGTCCAGGCAATCTTATGTGGGATATTAATAGTTAAGTTATAGCATCCTGTTTGCCCTTTTTAAATGTGGCTGTCCTTTAAATATATATTAAAGTTGAGTTGCCAATGCCTCAGCATTTTCCTCTAGGGGAATAAAGGCAGATCATACACATGTACAAATGGTTCATTTAATTTCTGTTCTTTTGCATTTGTCATTAAAAACATAGACAACACCTGCACTTGACTCCCAGAATTACATCCTGGGCTGGCATTTTTCTAATAGTGATGAAAGAAACTGCAAAGTAATTTGGGAATTTTCGCCACATCAGTTTCTGGGAAAGAGGAGCCCAGCAGGCTTGCTTCCAGCCACATGAAGAGCTCTGCCTCTCCAACATCCCGGGTACAATGGCCATTCCCAGCCAAGTTCCCAGCCAAGAACAGAAAGAGCCCTGTGACTCAGGACTTTTCTGCTTGAATCTACAGAAGGGACAATTCCTGATGCTCCCCATACCTCCATCTCCTGAGCACAAGGGATGCAAAAATTCCAGCTCTGGAATGGTATGGACAGAAGGACACCACTTTAAAGGATCTCCTTGGTCACACTTTCAGTCCTTGCTCTCTGAGACAAGGCTGCTACACAGTCTATTCATTAACTTCATTAACCCAGGGAAGTGGTCACAGCACCAAGCCTGGCGGAGTTCAAGAAGCATCTGAACAACGCTCTCAGGCACATGGTGTGATTCTTGGGTGTCTTGTACAGGGCCAGGAGCTGGACTCGATTATTCTGATGGGTCCCTTCCAACTCAGCATATTCTACGATTTAACTTACTACAATTCATCTTCAAATTAAGGTCTTTCCCCCACAGCTGTAGTCCTAAATAGCCCCTAGCAGTAGACACCTTCTGGTTACCAACCTAAATCTACTTTACACTGCTATTACTCTGACTGACTTTACTCTTGCTATTTCGGCTCTTCAGCTTGACTCGCTCTTGCCCCTCTGAGGTGTCCCTCGGCCCTGGAGCAGCTGCCAGGGCATCGCCCACCGCGCCCTCCTCACAGCCCCTTCCTCACGGCGCTGTCAGCAGCCTCTTGGCAGAGACCCTTCCCCCGGGCTCTCTCCGTGCTCCCAGCCGTGCCCCAGCCCCTGAGGGCGAGGGCGGCGGGGGCGGCTTTGGGTGCGGAACTGTGGCGGCGAGGGGCGTGTTCCCAGCCGGGGCGAGCGGCCGAGCAGCGCCGGGAGCGTCGGGCGCCTTGGAAACGGGCGGAAGCCGGGAAGGAGCGGCAGGAGGAGGATGCTGAGCCCCGAGCGGCTCTCGCTGCCCGGGCCCGAGTACCTGGGTGAGGAGCGGCGCGGCGGGGCGGGGAAGCTTCCTGAGGATTCTCTCCCCTTGGTGTGCTGCGGCCCGGCATGGGGAGGGCTCGGCGGGGCCGGGGTGGCTGCAGCCCGGCCCGTCCTTCCCGGGGATTGCGGCGAGCGGCCCCAGGCTGGGCCGGGCTGAGCGGGGTCGCAGTGGCTCCGTGCCCGCCTTGGCTGGGGAGCGGGCAGCACCGGGCGGTAACAGAGACGGGTTGTAGGACGCTGGGGTGGGAGGGCTGCGGAGCCCTCTCGGGCACAGGGAGCATCGCTCCGGTGCCCAGAGGTGTGGTCTCCGCGAGCAGCCGGCCGGAGCTGAGCTGCCGTTTCCTCCACTGTCCCCTTTGGCGATGTGAGTAGTAGCAAGCGGCGTCCAGCCTTTCTGTGATAGACTTCACCCATTACCAACCTGTTTTACTCACAGATCTATATAAGCATCCTTATTTTATGCTCATTTCCCAACATATGGAAGGAGTGCTCTTATGTTGGGAGATGGTTCGAATGGTAGCTTTTGTTCTGAAATAAGGTAGCATTGGCAATATTTCCTATGCAAAATGAAAATCTTTTAACGTGTGAAGTAGCTACCTCTTTGAAGACTACATCCTTTTAAATCTTGCTGTAACGGCTTGATGTTCCAGGAAACTAAGGAGCAAAGTGATTTGGAGTTAATGTGTCAAATACGAATAATTAGGATGGAATAAAGTCAATATAACTTCATTTAATTGCTGAAGAGGAGATGAATTACAAGTAGTAAGCATTTGGATTGTGTTCAAGAGAGTATTTGTGAAGTAAAACTTTTCAGCCATTACTTCCCAGGCCCAAGACACTGTTTGGTAATAGTTCTTATAAAGGTATACATAATTTTCTGTGGTTTTCTTGTACAAAGGAAGGTCAGAAAGGGAATGGATTGGCTTGTGCTACTTGTTCCATCATGATTTTACCATTTCTGTAAGTCAGAATGGAACAAGAGTATAGAAACACTGCTGTAAATGAAAGCCTGTCTTGCAGGGGGTACTAGACTAAAAGAGTTTTGTTTAACCATTTAACCATTTAAAGGTGTGATCTAAGTCGTCTTAGAGTAGAATCTCATTGTGCTGTTGCTGCTAGGGTGCTGTCAGGGTGCTTCGTGCATACCTGCATAACTGCAATGCTATTCTGTGTAAAGGAAACTCAAGGCAGGAATAGGTTTGTTTGCTGTTCTATTCAGGGTGATTCTCATGGGATTCGCTTTGCTGAAGTTCTTATTGCTAATTTTAGTAGTGGAGCTTTGGGTGTTTGAGAACAGTATCACAGTGCCATGTAGACACACTAGACACACCCTTTGGGTTTGTGCTGTTCTGTCACACCACCTCAGCATTTTCAACCTACATGCTAATAGAGAAGTTCATAACTTTTCTAGAGTTGCTCTAGGTTGAAACCCGCAAAATTTCTTTTCCTTAATGAGCCAACTTGGTTTTAGGTTCTTGTAATTGTTTTTAATGAAATAGGCACTTTTAATTGTGTGAAACTTGTCAGTAAGGATTGAATCACTCAAAACAATCTAGGAAGCAGGCTAAAAATATTTAAAGTGCAAAAATAAACCAGTTTTCTGTTGCACATCTGAAGATAAGGCATGAGATGTCTTAGGTGTACAAGATTGTTAGATGCAAGCAGCTTTACTAGCCACTTAAGTGAGCCTCCTTTTATCTCTGTTCCACATGCTGATTTGGAATTCCCTTTTCATTTCATACAACTTTCTAAATTATTCTGACACTGGGGTCAGAAAAAGACACATGTGACCATGTTAGGTTGAGGAATAACTTGTATCAGAGTCTGTTCTGTTCATCACTTAATGTGACTTTTGGTTTAGGTTGCAATATCTGTTGTCTATTATAGGGGGGAAGCATATTCTTGTTAGCTGTAAATATTACCAAAACCAATGTTTCTGTCTTCGTGAGACTTTGTAATTTACCAAACTGCTCACAGATCCTAAGAAATTTAGTGTGTATTAGCAGTAGGAAAGTGGTTAAAAACCAAACCAAGACAAAACAACCCCCAACTCCCCCTCCTCCCACCCCAAATAAACACACCTCCCCACGTTTTTCTAAGTTGCTTTTCCATTTTCTACATTGGCATTCTGAAATCACCATTATTTGTATTTGTTCTATTGTGCACCTCGAAGTCTTGTAAATACAGTTGTGTGAACTGGGGTTGTAAGGAACTGTTTCACTTCCTGTAATTTCATTCTGAAGTTGTGTTGCTCTGGGTTGCCACATAAGGTATTCTCTGAGTCTCACAGATCAGATGACCCTGCTTTTTCTGAGCTGGAATGGGTAACTCCCCCAAACTTTTTCCTCTTCTCCCTTTTTCATTATCAAAACTAGGCCAACACATGAATTGAGCAGCCAAAATTACATAATATGCTACTTGCTGTATTATTCACCCCCCCCCCTTTTTTTTTCCTCTATTTGAGATGATTCTTCTACATCCAGTTATAATGCTAAGCAGGAAATAAAAGCAGTTGTGAGTTAAAATAGAAATGAACAGGGAGAGAATTAAATATTCACTTAAGATGAAAAATAATTGCAAAGCTTTGGTATGCCAAAATTCCTGGAAAATAAAAATCAGGGCAACATGTCTCATGCCACAATGAGACAGTAAGTAGAAGAAAAGAGATGACCATAACTTAATGAATAGGAATGGAGATGAGGTCTGGAGAGTTGGCAGAAAGGCTACAGTGAAGATGATGCTGTTAAAAGCAGGACATTATAAACAGTAATTCCACTGAATAAACAACATTTATTGTTTGGGTGTAGTGATGATAATGTGTTTCTCATGTGATGGATGAGACTGGAACTACAGTAGGCAAAATGAGGCATATTTAAGACACTTTTTCAAGCCTTCCTCATTATGGTTTAATAACTGGTGATTGCTCAGTTATTTATAGCAGGCAGTGGAGCACTTAGTGTATTGTTCTGCTCATGCAGCTGTCTCTGAAGCTTCATATTGTATTACTTCCCTGCTCCCCTTTCCTGTTATGGAGAGAAAGCAGTAGAGTTGCAAATTTGCAAACTTCTATTTTTCTTTGTATTTTCCTGCCTTCTACTACCCAACTCCAGGATGTTGTTTCTTGTCCTTCTTTGCCAATTTAAGGCATGTAAAAACACAAATACTCTGCTAGGGAAGTGCTTTATCAGTAAAGCATGGGCCTATCAGTGCCAGAAACACGGTTATGTTTCCTTATTTCTCTCATAAAAGGTCTCGGGCTTAATGATTAGAAAGAATATACATGCTTTTACAAAACTGAGAAGCTCCCAACAGAGAACTTCAGTTGTGTAGAGACTTTGCTGATGCCTAAGGCTTACTATTCTTCTAAACAATCTTAAGAAATATTGATCTGGAAAGTACAAGTACAATTGTTTCCTTTAACAGCATAATCAATGCATAGGCTACATTGTTATCCAGACATTCAGCTGACACTGATTCTCCTTTTAGTATAGATATTTGGTGAACTTCTGTGAAGCACTGTGGCTGAAAGAGCTCATGGTCTAGAAAAAGAGAAGAGAATGCCTTTTTTAAAATTTTATTTCTTTCTCTGTTGTACAGATAGAACTGTAATGCAGAAGATGAATATATTGGGTAAGAGTTTGCTTATAGAAATGTTAGTTAAATTTGAATCTTCTTAGACTCAGTCTAGTGCTTTGTCCAAAAGATGGAGGTTTCACCCCCAAACTGCTGTTGCACGACAGGACTTCCACCTTAGCTTGAAAGGTATGGCTGAGATCTGATCCTGAATTAGGTCGAGTTCCAGAACTGGAGAATACTGTCCTTCCACCTATGTCCCTGTGAGTATGAATAGGTAGGGAACCATTAGGCTACTTAATGCCTTATAACAAACTGGAATGACGATTACTTTCACAATGTTAATAATTACACTGTAAAATTTTAGATTTAAACAAAAACTTCCAAAAACCCCAACCAAATTAAAAAAAAAAAGATAGCTCAACAATTTGCTTTGGTGAGGGGGTGGTTTCTAGCAGCTGTGTGATGCCTTGCAGGAGGCGGTCTGCTGGAAGGACTTGTACAATTAAGTCAGTCTGTGTGCACTAATATGCTCATTGTTTGAAACAAATTCTCAGATATGGTCAAGATTAAATTATAAACGGAAACGTTTCTTCAGTTTTTTGTTGAAAGTGGTTTTGAAACTGTGAACATATGAAATATGCTATAGTTATGCTGTGTGACCCCTTGGCATGTGCTCCTGAGTAACAGCACATGTCTCACATTGTGTGATACCTCTGGTATGACAAGGTCTACTTGTACTTATGTGTTCTGTCCTTCAAAAAATATTTTGCTTCTGAGCATTAATAGGAAATTACACTGTGAAGCTGTGCAAAGCTGGAAGGAACTATGACTGTACAGCAATGTAGCATTTAGGTTAATTGTTTTGTTCACTTACTTCTCTTTCCCAGGCCATTTCTTAGCAACATCTGAAGAGATTAAGACCTTAATGATATCTGAAAAGATGAAAAAGAGCATCCTGAAAAAACATTAATGCTGGAAAAATTTCCAGAGTTGATGTGATTTTGTTCTTGCTGTTTGTATCCTTACTATTTCTCTCTTGCGTCATTATTGTTTTGGTAATGTTTGCATGGAATTGATTTTATGTTACTATAGATGTATCTTTCCAATGTGGGTAATATGGTAGTGTCCTTAGTTAAGCTCCAATTTAGAACAAATACTGAAAGGGTATTTAGCTGTTACCTTATGCTCTCAGAGTATATGTTCTCATAGATTAAAAAATACCAGAAATATTCCAGATACATGAAAGCTTGTTATGCTCTTGAGCTTCTGATAACTGAAATGAATCATAACGTTAATTGCATCAAGTAGTGTGTATTTTCAGCACTTCAGCTGAGGAGGAGGCAAATAAGTAAGAAAAGCTGGTCTTATTATGCAGGAATTCCCACTCTTGGTTTTTCAGCATATTCAGTTATGCCAGGAATGACCCAAACTTAAAAAACCAATCAAAAAAAGGCCCTCTTGTGTGCATACAGAACAAATTGCTTTGATAGACAGCTCTTGTTTCAGAAGAAGTCATGTCACCTGAAAGTTAAGCAAGAATATAACCAGATGATTTGATAATAATTTTGTAAATAAAGACTTACTTCTGTAAGTAAGCTGCAGCTCTGTTCTGCTGCTTCTTCAGACAATGTATGTGATGTGTTTTTTACTATCTGATAAAATTTATTCCAGTCATACTCTTTCTTCAGGTCATTTGGGACACTTTGTTTTTAAATTGTAGCATCTGCTTTGATTTTTATTGCATCTTCTGGTCATCACATATTTGCTATTCCTTTCAAGTATGACAGGCAGCTTCACTTCTCAGTAAATGTGCTGGTATACCAGCAGTCTTCAGGTTTCTCTGCCTTTGGAAAACTCAATCTTGTTGGAAAAAGAAGCTTCTTGTCACTGTAGCATTAGGCAGTTGTATCTAAGATGTAAAACTGGGAAGCTAATATGCAAAACCAGTATGGCTAACATGATTGGGTTGCCAGTAAGTCCTGAACTAAGTGTCACAGAATTGATGCAAACAGTACTGTGGCACTTCCAAGATCTTAATCCTGTCTATTCTACTTGAATGATAAAACTGTTACATATACACAGTATCAGGACTTAAAGGTGACATCTATTTCCTTCCTTCCTCCTAAATTTCTGGCTCTAAGAATTTCAGTGCATATATTCTGTTTCATGCAGTGATATTATTTGCATTAAATTTTCCTTCTAGACTTTTCAAATATCAGTGCTTGTTCTTACAACATTTGTAATCAAACCTACAAAGTAGTGGATTGTTCTCATCAGACGATTGAAACAAGTAACTTGGTGGCTTATAAATCCACTATTTTTACTATTTTAAATACATATGCAAAATTATTTGATGTGGTTATGGCTAAATGGAATTAGTTGTGATTGTCTAATCCATTGTAGAGAAATCCATAGAGATTGTGGATTGACTGTGGATGTAATCCTCATTATGCCTGGTACTTGTAGGCTGAAGATTTTTATGACTTGGTCTGGCCATGCTTGAATTAGACAGCCACTGCTCAGCCCTGCATTTGGTTCTGAGCCAAAAATGCATTCATTTCAAAATTCATTTTAAACACTGGGCATGTGAGTGCTGGTGGGGTGTGAGCATGCGAGTATCAGAGGCTGTTCTCTTAAGTGCTGCAGGAGGCAGCTTTGGAGGAGCTGTACATGTTGCTACTGACTGCACAGAGGCTCCAAGTGTAGCATCACTGCTAGTGGTTTAGTGATAAGAATGAAGATATTCTGTGCAAAGGTATTTACTTAACATCAGGTTATGAGCTGCCCGAAAAATCCTCTGTGAACTTACTCTGTCAGATTCCTTTATGAAAGCTGACTGTTAGTTTTTAAATCTGACAGCAAAGAGTGTGGCACCTACCAAATGAGTGTGGCAGGCACACTGGCTTCCTGATTGGGGTAGTTGCCTGGGATTTCAGAGTCGAGTTTACAGAATACGGGTTGCATCGGAAAGTTCTGTACGAGTAGGGAACTTCTGTTAAAATAAACCTGAAACAAACAAATACTGAGGATGATGTCCTGATATAACACCTCCTGTATGAAAACTGCAGTATACTGGAGTTCTGTCAGGAAGAAAATTAGTAGAGACAGCAAGCTGTAATAGCACAGTGGCATGAGTATTTGGGCTTTACATTCTGATTTGGACTTGCTGCCTTACTATTGCAAAGTGGGCCTCAAAAATATGAGCAACACGTATACCAGTACATCATTATCCCTGAATTTTCAAAAACTATTAAAATGTATGAATCATCTCATTTATTTTGCCTAGAACCCCACAGATTTTCGACTATGCTTGCATAAACAGTGAATGTTCCAGTATGGTTCCAGTGTTTGTTATGGAAAGTACCATTTGTATAAATTAAAGAACTACTCTTTTGCTATAACCAGACTTCTGGCACTTTATTTTGCCTCTCTGGCCTGCTAAAACCTGCCTGCAAATTACATTTTGTTCTATGACTTTTCTGTGTAGTATAACGTTAGTTGGGTTATAAAACATATTACTTGCATTGTTCCATAGAACTGGGCAGTCAGTGAACAGGAAGCCAGAGCTGGAATTTGGTTTGGCAGTGTGAACTGTGCTACCTGGAAAAGAGCACAGCAGCCAAAGGGACAAAGAGGGGAACTTCTCAAGGAGATTTCAAGTGCTATTTTCTTTTAGCTTCTCTGCTCACAGATTTCTTTCCTTCCCCACACCTCTACCCACTCTTCTGGGAAACAGGGAGAGAGGCTCTGCCAGGATCCTTAGGCTGTGCAACAAAAAGCTTAAGAGAAATACCCTTTTACAAGCAATTGTATTCAGTAGTGACCTATATATTTTTGTGTACATTTTGAAATGTCATATAAATGTCTAAAATTCTATGTTGAAAGTTAATTTATTTTCCAGGAGCAGATTCAAAAGTATTTATTATAGAGGTCAGCCACATTGTGCTGTGTACCACTGTGGGATCATGCCTGTCTATTCCCAAAGGCTTTTAGGGGAGGTTTATGACTCTGAAAAAGGCAAAATAACAGAACTATGGTTCATTGATAGGGACTATTCCATGAAAGGAGTGTATACTTCCCCTCAAAGTTTTGAGAATGGTTTTGCAGTTGAGCAGCAGTTTATTGCAGGCTGAGATGAGTGGAAGCCTGTCTGCTAGTACCATTTCCTGGCTTAATCTGGTACTGCTGACACCTCAAGAGGGGCCTGGGGAGACGATTGTTGAGTGTAAGATGGACTGCTTCAGGAGGAGGGAGGAAGGATGGGCTGAAGTAAAGTTACCCAGTTGTTGCTATCTTGAGCCTATGACTGAGCTGCACGGACTCATTCTTCCCTCGGGGGACACAGGTGCGCAGAGCTATTTTTCTTTAATCACTCACATAAATTAAATTTATTCCTTTGCATTAAAATAATTAAATAAAGCTACGCCCTATATCTTTTAGTGCCAGATAATATCTTTAAACCTTTGGCTCACCATTTTGCTATCAGCTGCAAGGTATTTTCCAGGGTGTGCTTAACCAATTTTACCATTGTCCTGAAAAGTGTTCTAGGCAGAGAAATCCCCTGATAGCAATCAATATTCATGCATACTTTTAATCACTGTATCCACTGGGAATAATCATTTCCGGGCCTCTCTTGAAGTCCACCTGCCCCACACTAAGATGAAAAGGCCTTCCATGCTGTGTATCAGTGGCACAGGCTTGATGCTTACCAGGATATTAAACACAAATTAAAATGTTTTGAAGAATATTGATGTGGGTCTGAGGTTGGCCAGTTGCTGGTGAGGGGGTGATTCTGCCAAGTCTGGAGCAGATTGGCAAGGAGCAAGAACAGCCCTTGCCTTTCCTATATTCCCTAAGGGTTTTCTCCTGCTCTTTTCAGGACACGACACTACTTGCAAAGGTGCAGTAGGATACGTGTTTAGGATGGAGGTGTGTGCTTTGGAAACAGGGTTTGTGTGCTTTCCAGGTTAGGAATGATTTTCCTGGGTTCGTTGTAACTTGTCTTCTGATTGTTGAACTTGTAGATTTGGAAAGTCTACTGCTTGGTAGCTGGCACATCACCTCAGACTCGGCTCTTTGTTGCTCCACCTTGGTTTCTAGCCAAAAACATCAAAGGGGCTCAGTGGTAAATCTGTGCTGCTTCCTCCCTGGAAAATGCTTGTTTGGTTCAGTCTGCCCCCTGTAGAAGCAGCAAAACAGTTTGTGTTGCACCAAACTGTATTTACTCAGGAGTCTTATAACTGTATTTATTCAGGAGTGTCATTCTGTGGTGGGGTACTGGCAGATCTCCCATTTCTGAAATCCTCCCATGTTTGGCCTAGGCAGTTATTTGAGACTGGCTGCTGAGCCATATTAATCTCTCTCGGCACTGGGACCTGTTCCCCACCTGCCACATTCACTGATGCTTGTTTGGAAACAGATGTACTTTTATTTCCACCTTCAGGAAGAAACCTTTACAGAACAACCTTAGAGCTACTTGGCTTTGGTGTAGAGGGAAGGGCAAGGAACACTTAAAGCTCTGCAACAACCCCATCGAAATGGTGTTGACCATCTGTGTAGGAAAGATGGCTGTGTCTCAGAACAGAGATCAGGAACTCCTCTTGAGTAAACATTTTCCAGTGAAACTGCCTCACAAGTCCTTATCTTCCTTCAATACCAAAATCTCAGGGGATTCTAAAAAAGAGTCAGCACTGTTAATGACTAACTCCGTGTAGCCAGGAAGGAAAGCAGGATTTAGGTGGTGAATTTTACTATCTGTATCTGGAAGAAAGAAACCTCTACTCTCTAACTGAGGAAGCAAATGCTTGATGACTTGTGTAAGGCACACAGCTGGGCTTGTCTTGCTCTGGGCTTTGTGGGCCCCTTATATTCTAACTTCTGTCTCTTACTGTCTTTTATTTGCAGCTCAGCGACATGTCCTCACATACATGGAGGATGCAGTGAGCCAGCTGCTGGAGAACAGAGAAGATATTAGTCAGTATGGCATTGCCAGGTTCTTCACTGAATAGTAAGTACTTCAGGATGCTGCCAATAGGGCCAGCCTGAGGGGGGCTTTTGGAAACAGACAGGATACTTGGAGAATGGAGCTGGACATGTGCTGGTTATGTTGTGAATGCTGGATTTTACGGGGTTAGCCAAGGACTGCCTGAGCATGTTTTGGAAATGTACATGGATTTTGTACAGTTCAGTACCTCTTGTATTACAGACATTTGTGGGAAGCAGTCACTCTGGAGAACAGAGATTTTAAAAACATGGGAAACCAAATTCTGCTTGTCTTAGTCAGGACTGTTAGTATCAAACTGCTTAAGAGATACTGAAGCAAACTGCTTCAGAGATTGCTTCTGGTTTCAGCAGCACTCATGCTTCTTTTTTCTGAGTGTGAGTTTGAACTGTTTGTCTCCTTGTGTGATTGTTGTCCTGTTGAATGCTTTAATAGGATACCTCTTCTTCCTTTAAAACCTGTATAAGTCCTTAAATACTGGACATGAGCACAATCTCTTCTTAGTAATTTGCAAAAAAATTCTTGAGGGAAAACCTGTGCTTTCTGTCTACAGAAAGTAATACTGACATTAGTCAGCTGAACAAATAGTTGGTAAACAAGAGCTTAAGAAAGGTAAAGAGCATGATTACAATGATCTCCACCCAGCAACAGGATTTCTTTGCCAGTGTTGAAGGCAAGGTGGCTTTGAAATACCCAGCTGAAATTGGCATTCTCTGCAGATTAGATTTAGTTTGCATCTAATTTCAAACTGACACCTCTGTGCCTTTTCTAAACTTCTGATCGTATAAACTTCAAAAATTAAATGGTGAGCAAGAGGTCGTTCATGCAGTGAAACTGTTCAAAATGCTTCTCCGTAGTATTTCTTCATCTTGACATGATAACCATTTTCTTTTCACTTCCTGTTCCTCTTCTAACTTTGCAAGAATAAATAGTGATTCAAGACCATTATAATGAGCAAAACCATCACCATAGAGCAAAACCCTCAGACTGACTTAGGTGCTGGAGATCTTGTTTTTCCCATTTATTTTCAGAGATATGATTTTTACAATGGTTTTTTGTTCACAATGAGTATTTTGTGGAGTTTCTGATTTCATGAAAGACAGGAAAAGGCTGCATGTTGATTCACTCTGTGATATAGAACTACTAGTTCTCTTTTTTATTTATTTTTTGCTTTTATAATATATCTGGAGTTTAGCAGATGAAACTGTACCAGAGCACCAACAAGCTTAGTAATTTTGAGAGCTGTGAAGATTTGAAATGTGGGATTCTTCATTTAAAGTGGAGAATAAATGATAGCCAGTATGGGTGTAGAATGCAAAGTTTCATATTATGAAAATGTCATATATTCTGACTCCCAGGGCTTAGTGGTGAGCCCTCACTGCCCGAAACATTTCTGTTCATCCACTCAACTATCAACATTTGTTCTGGCTATGCTTTGAAGGCTACACTTCTCTCCCAAGCAAGTAAACTTGATCTTTAGTCTCAGCATCTTCAAACTCAAAGATAACTTGTGAGATTCTAGAAGGTTTGTGGGCACTCTCCCAGTGTTTTCCTTAATCCATGTTTTTCTGAGGGAGAGGATTGGAATGTGCATGTTTTGAAGTATGCTGCAGTGGTTTGAAATGAAGGAATTTGGTATTAGGATGTCCAGTTTTTAAAATTGTCCTTTCCCTTTTTAAGCTCTGTAAAATTAGAGACCAAGCTCTGGGTTTAGAAAGCTAGCAGGTGGGCCCAGACAAGTAACTTTTTTTTAAAGTGTTTATGGGGTAAAAGAATGACTTCTGTAACTTTTCAAAAATTGAAATTAGTCTGTCAAGGATAGGTGTTAGATATTCTCCAAACTCCTTTCAGAGGGCATACTTTCTAAATCAGTGGTGTTCCATGGACCTCTCTGCTGGATTCACTGCTGAAGAGCAACCTGATGTCATTTCCATCATGCATTGCAATGCCCCACTTTACCACGAGTCAATTCAAGTCTTTGAGGCAGTTACAACAACTATTTTTTGGGTAATTAAGAAAATGTTGTTGGGACTTAGCATACCGGAGTGAAATTTCAGAATAGAAAATTATGTGATCATTTAGCTCAGTATGGATCAAGCAGTAAGTGTTTTGCTGACAATGAGTGTTTCCAGTTGTTTCTAAGAAACAGAGTTGGGTCTGTATTTCACTGCTATCCACCATCTAGCACTGGGATTGCTGATTGCAGAGGGCTGACCTTAATCTCTACAGCTTTTCTTCCAGAATAGTTTTAGTCTTCAAGGATAGTTTTTTCTCCCACTTTATTCCATTGTTCATTTGTCCCAATCACATGGACATCTGCTTTCAATCTTGGGAGTACCTTGAGGCTTCCCTCATCTGGCTCACTCCTGACCCTTACAGGAATAGGGATCAATCACCCCTCTGCCAATTAATCCACATCTTTTAGTTAAACAAGTAAAATTATGCCTCTCTTAGGACTAACCTTGATTTTATAGGTATGCTGAAATGCTACTGGTATTTGTTCATTACGAGCCTGAGAAAGCTCAGCTCTGCTCTTGAATCTCCATGAAATGCAGACTCTTGAAAACCCTCTGTGTAATTACACACTAATGCTGCTTTACTTCTTCCAGCCTAATGTCTGTGCCAACATATCTTAAAGGAACATGTTCCCCCTATACATTATTTATCATCCTGTTTTCTTGATCTTTCCTGTACTGAAGAAAAACAGGGCCCCCACGCTAATGCATTTGATCACGCAGAGGGAATGTGCATAGCATCCCACTTTATATTTTCTGGGATCTTAAAAGGGAGTCTGTGTGTCTTTTTTTTTTCATTTCAGCCTAAAGAAGCAGGGGGAAAAAAAAAGGACACAGAGACTTCCTACTAGTACATTTTACTTTTCTTGTAGGCTAACCCTCTGCCTGAAACTTTCTCTTCCAGCATGCAGGTAGATGTGCTGCTCTGTTCAAAACTCTTTGGAAAGCTCAGAAATAATAACCAGTCATAACTTACCTTGCTTAGGAAACTTTTTTCTGTAACTTTGTTTGTTTGATAAATCAAATACAAGTGAACTGGAGACATGGGAATGGACTTTTTTTTGGAGTCTATATTTTTGTCACAAAACACTTCTTTTCTTTTGTTTCTGGTGAAATGTCTCCTGACCACCTGCCAGCTGGAGCATGACTGAGAAAAACATCTTGCTTTTAGCTTGCAGATGTAGCACTGCTTCCACTGGACTCTGCAAACTGATGTCAGAGACCCCCTTTTTCTGTAAAGGATGTTTCTGCTGGCTCTAACTTGAACACCCCTGCTGGATCTTGTGTGACAGTTTAACAGTATTTATCTGGGAAGGCATCTGTGATGTATGTGTTTGACAGGGTTGAGGGTCAGATGTTGCTTTTAGGTCTCTTGTGTGCCTGGCAATTCAAAATACCAGCTCTGCACTGTGTAGAGCCCTGTTTCACAAAAAGGAACATTTGCTTTGTTCCTGGTAACAGGACTACCAGTGCTATATAGTTTGGGATCCTTGGGAAGGAAGATGTTATCATGGTGAGAAGTATCAACTTCTAGCAATGAAAGTACCTCATTTTCTCTTGCTGTCTGGATTGGCTGGAACAATTTGTTCAGCTCTTTCCTTAGGGACAAATACGATACCGCTCCCTTGACTTTCTCTGGCAGTAGACACAGGCTTTGATATCAGACAGACTTTTGGCTTGTTGAGTCCTTTATTGCTGTACAACATTACAGAAATAAATCTGTAGAGTGAACAATGTCCTCCTCTTTAAAAAAGTCTCAATACCCTTGGGGAAGGAGGGCAAGGGGGGAAGGGCCAGGAACGAGACAGATGGGATGCCCATGAGAACTAAGCCACTCACTGAAGACAACCTTAATTGGCAACTGGGAATAAGCTGAATTATCTGCTTATGAAAAGGAGAGATTCTTAGAGCTAGCTTAGAGTCATCAATTTTCTTTTTTCTTTGCATCTGTGTATGTAGGCCTTATCACCATCATCATCTTGCTATCGTCTGCTCTGCATCTTTCCCCTTTTCAGAGTAACTTGTTTTGTCTTGTTTGCAAGGATAGTGCAAGCTCTTCAAGACAGAAATGATATTGTACTGCATGTACTTTACAGCACCTAGCATTGTAGAATGTTGACTCTGTGCTTTGTACAATTACAGTACAAACAGCCAAAACAGTAGTGAGAAGGTCCTTAGGGCTTTGACAAGTTGTGCCAGATTCCCTTTCTGAGAGATGGAGCCATTCATTAGAATTTCTCAGTACAACTGTTTGGGGGAGGGGCATTGGTTTTGGTTTTTTTTTAGTGTTAGTTCTTTGTGTTTTGGGCAAATCAGTAGTATCTGTGAGGTATTAATACTTCTAGGCTATTACCTAAAATATTGATATTCTCTCTGATATAATCTTCCGAGCAGTTGCAAAAAACCCTACATTTCATGTATTCTTCAAATACTGTCAGGGTTCCTGCATGTCTTATGCTCTGGAGAGAAAAAGATAAAATTATCCCACTCAATGCAAGACTGCACTGAGCCACGTGATCGGTATCAAGCTGCTGCTGTCAATGACCTAGCTGTGCAGCAGCCCTTTGGGCTGGAAATCTCAGCTGGGATAATGTGCTTGATGGTTCCTGACAGGCTTCTACTTGGGATTCCTTGATCCCTAGGGCACTGTGTAAGACTGCTGTCTGCCTCTCCTTTGCTGCTCAGTTATCAGTGGAAAGAGAGTGAATATATGAACTCAGACACAGCATTTGTGCCAGAAGCTCTGAGGAGATGTTGCAGCTAATGTGAATATGTTGCTGTGAAAGAAACATTTTGAAAGCATCTCTCCACAGAGTACATGGATTTGCAGGACTGAATTTGTTGATAAATCTTTCTGGGGAACCTACGGTAATTGCATATTTCTCCACTAAGAGTGTTGCTAATGGACACAAAGCCTTTCTGTTAGTCCCTTTGTTGCCTTCCAGTCTCACCTCTACAGAGAAGCATTGTCAGAAGGGCAAACTCTTTTTCTTGTAATTGAATTTCTCCAGCCCACGTTAGAAATGGGATTTCAGTGCCTCCTGTCCACTATGCATGGGGTATGTGTTTTGTATGAAAGCTGTGGAAGATCTGGGGGTTGTGGATAACTCTGTTTATGATTTAAATTATGTGAATTTTGTCTGGAACCTGCAGATCTGTCACCCATTTTTTAATAATAGAATTGCTTTATGGCAGAAACAGCACTGGGATTTTGATATGACAGCCAGGATCTATGAACTCCTGATTTTCCCAGAGTTGTTTCTTTGTAACAAACATTGCAACAAGTCCTAACCTGACAAATATGCTGATTGGGATAACTGCTGTTGAGTAAACAGCTGGAAAAAATGCATATATTAATTTCAATAACACACTTATTCCCACTGTAGGTTGTACATGTTGCCAATATATTAGAAAATGTAGTATTTTCTTACCACGTTCTTGAGAATTTATGGATGAGTGGATACTCACATGTGTCCCTTGCAAAGAAATACAGGGGGGATAAAAAGGTAAAGAATCTTTTTGGTAAGCAGGATTGTCTTGGAAGACTTGCAGGAAAGCAGTAACAGAATTGAACTTGTAAGAAAACATTTACCAGTGATGCTGTATGTGGTAATATACTCCACTTGAGAAACTTCTCATACCGTTTTGGTGCCAGAGGAATCTGCAGGATTTGCCATAGCACATGAATGTTAGCACTTGATATCAGCATCTTGTCAGCACAGGGTAGTTATCCGTGATAACTCTGCACTTACATTCTGACTTGACCTGCACTGTGCTATTGGTCTTTCAAGAGAGGTAATCACAATTTCCATGTGCTGTGTGATCAGGTTATGATGCTCCTAGTATATATTCACTGGTGTAGCAGTGCAGTCTTTGCCCACTTCTTTCTTACTCCTTTACATCATGGAAATTCCATATTTATTTGTGGTCTTTGTCAGAATAGTTGCAGCAAGAGTTGGCTGACTACTTTATGGAGACCTTATGTAATTGGGTATATTTTATTTGTTCTTACAGCCTTGAAGGTTGAAATGCAACACGTCTGCCATGAAATTGAGCTTCCTTTAGGTTAAAGCCAACTGCATTCAGGCAGTGTGGATAGCTAATAAAACTGGAAAGAAAAGTTTGAAATTTCCCAAAAGCCAAAGTCCAGGAATGTGACAAATGGTACAAGCATCAAGACCATATATATCTGAGTTAACTGTGTTTGTGCTTTTTCTCTGGGCTAGAGTTGAATGTACTATCCTCTCTCTAGCTTTAGTTTTCAACTCTAGTATAATTCTTGTTTATGCTTCCAATTTTTTATTGCTTTTCACCAAATTTTTGCTGATATTACTAGTACAAATTTGGAGAAGTATATGATCCCAGCTGGGTGTTAAAATCAGACTTTTTTGAGTTCAAATGTATGAACTTATGCAGGCTGGGAGATGAACAGATTGAGAGCAGCCCTGCCAAGAATGCCTGAGGGATGCTGGTGGATGAGAGGCTGGACACGAGCTGGCAATGTGCATCACACCCTTTTTGGGATGTCACAGGGTCTTCTGTTTAGTTTTACTTTCTCCATTAGTTTGCTTTTTTAAATATCTCTGGTATTGTGTGGTTCCTGCCCTGTTCTTGCATTTCTTACCATGTGTCTCTGCTGTGGTTTTGTTTGTATCCTTGCAGAAGTGAAAGGGCCCTCAAGTCAGAGTTGGGGAGCTCTAGAAATCTGATATTGTCCATCTTCCACTGAGGAAAGGTCTGTAGTAGAGTTTGCTGTGATGCAAATTAAATATTCAATGCTGATGTAACTGTTTGTCGAGCAACTTTTTCCATCATTCTGGAAAATTGCTCAGTTGTGCTTGCTGAGTCACTGCTGGAATATATAGGAAAAGATGAGAAAAATAAATAGTGATACATCCACCACAGATGTAGTGGGACTACTTACAGTCTTTTGCATACAATCTGCAATGTGTATATAAAGCAGTAATCTCACTTCATGCTTGGTCACATGCTGCAAAGATTGGATTTCCTGCAGTTTCTCTAAGGATTTTGAAGAAAACTGTTTCAGTAATGTGAAATTGGCAACTGGAATTCAGTAGAAATGCACACGAGAATAGCAGCTTTGGAAAAACAGCAGTGTAGAAAGTTTAGTACACATTGGTGTTTTTTCCCATAGTATATGTGGGGGTTTTTTTAATTATTCTTAAGAATTAAAGGCATAGTTTTATAATTTTCTGTTAGTAATATTTTCTTTTTGACATACTGTTTCCTTCAATAAAGCTTTTGATGTCTCAATCTGTAAGAGTGCCACTGTTGGATACATGATAACTTCATGAATAGCAATACCTCTCTCTGTATTACTAACTCACATAGTTTAGTTCTTGTTTTAATGAAGCACTTTGGCATGGGTCTAGGCTACTTTATGTATATAGGAGATCAGTTTTAGAGTTCTTGGCTTCCATCTGTCTAAACCTATAAGACTTTCTATTAAATTGGAATCAACGCTTTATTTTTTCCCAGAAAGGTCTTTAAGGAAAGATGGATCAGAATTGAAGTTGGGTTTTTGGGGGAGTTTTTTCCCAGTTTTGTGTTGTTGGAAGGACTTTTGTGTTTATTCTTAGGCTGCAAAATGTTGAGGCATCACAGAAAACCTTGAGGAACATTTCTAATTGCTTTGCTAAGAATATATGTGTTCCTTTGTGGACAAGGCCAACAAATGTAAAATTTTTCCTGAATTAAATATGCCAAACTGTAAAAATCAGCAAATGCTTGCAGCATTGGGATCTGATAAGATCCCATAATAGGATTCCTTATCCTTTACAAGATAAAATCCCTTAACTATGTCTGCATCTCCATGAATACCAAACACTAAAAGTCTTGCAAGCCTGAAAAATGCATTTTTAAAACGTGGTTTATCTTCCTTTTCTTTAAAAACAAAACTAAACAATAACAACAAAAGTCGAGTTCCTAGAAATCTGCATGTCTTCAGAGAACCTGAGATTTTCTGTGCAGTGCTGTGTTGAAACCATACAGATCCCAGAATGCATTAGCTTTAGACTTGCAATAAGCAGGTGTCCTGCAAAATTAAATGTTATTGTGTATCTTCAAGAGAATTAAACAAACTGTAGCTGGTCAACACTGTAGCCAAGCAGTGGTACTGAGCACAAAGTGATTTAGCTAAGCAATCTCTAAATGCAGAGTTAGCATTAATGTCAAATGATGTAACTTCATCTATATTAAGGAATTTTGGCAAGGTTCATTTGTTGCCATGATGAAAATATTGGAAGCTGCACAGTCTTTGATGTGCTATAGTTCTTGCCAAGGCAACTGAATAGGTGAGAGAGTACTAGTTGTAAATTTCTTCTTCTGAAATTCTTCAGCCAAACCAAGACTGAAACGAGCAAATACAGGATCTGTTTGCATGGCACCAGTGTTGAATCTCTCTGGAACAGGTATTCAGTTATATTTCAGCATTTCATGGATCATCACAGTCATAACATGATTGTGCTGCTACCTTTTAAAATAACTAAAAGGCTAATTTATAAAACACAGAACTGTCTTACAACAGGAGATACAGGAGACTTCATGCAGAATGGAGCAAGCAGGCCCTTACTTGTACTTATACTTTGGCCTCAACTTCCTGAGTAGTCAGTTTGCCTTTACTTGGCATTATACTTTGATCTCAGGAGTTCAAGATCGGTGCAGTTCCTCAACAATTTTCAAATTCATACTCCTCCTTTGGGGGTCACTTTTGCTTTGGTATCAAAATTCATCTCCAGCCGATGTCAATTCCATAGCTACTTTCAGAACTGTTAGACAAGAGGAAATCAGAATGTTACCTTGTGGTTTTAATAGTGTTTTTCATCTTTATGCCATCTTCTCACCCTTGCCACAGGTTCCCTGTATGGTTTCTGTAGCATCTTGAAGCTAGTGAATGAATTCCACAGCACGACAGGGAGGACAGAAATACTTATTGGTTAATAAAGGAAGCCAAAGATTAGAGATCATGGCTGTGTGATAAGACAGCTAATACAGGACTTGAATCTCCCATATCCTCAGAATATAGAGGGTTATAGAGAAGTTCAGTAAGGAATTTTCTTCTTGCCCCAAAATGTCAAGTTGGACCAGTTTGAACAAATACTAAATAGATTAGCTTGAAGAGTTATCAGTTTTCCGTGTGTAGTTATAATTCTGGATTGGTTTATTATTTGTGTATTTAGTTTAGGTTTGGGCAGAAAAAGGCAGGTTTTTTTGAGGGAAGCTGGGTAGCAACTTGCAGTGATCTCCATAAAAGCTAGTTATAATGGTGTTCATGCAGCTGTTCCTGCGGTGTGCAACTTACACAGTTTTCTGCTGTAAAAACTAAATTTCTGTTTATACCAGCAAGACCTCTCCAGACTTGCTGAAACACCATGCAGTCTGAAATTGCACCTGATCAGACTGAAAGAGCTGGTCATGGGTGATTGATGCTTATCTGTGAAGACTTCTTTACTTTTCCCTTAAGCACCTTGGAGGGCTTCTGCAGGGCTATTTACGGTCTTTCATTGTATGCCCTTTCCCATCTTCCTGAATACTAGGCTTCCCAGCTCATAATTCTAAGAAGAAGCTTTATTTCACAGTAGAAAGGGGCCCCAATATGTGGCCTATTATATCCATATCAGCTTGCTTACCCTTTTCAAGCAGCTATTGTGTTTTAATAGGGCCCTGCCTGGCAGGGGGAGTCCTTAATTCCTGCTATATAAGAATGGTCAGCTTGAGTTACAGCAAACTGCAGGATGCTGCTCTGATCAAAAGGCCTCTGTTTTTAGATTCCTGTCCCCCCCTTCCGCATTTGCCTTTTTTTTTTCTTTTTTTTCTTTTTTAATCCTGGGCTAATAATTCAACACAGTACGGTCATCTTGGCTTGTGATTTGGAAGCCTTGAGGTGTTAAATTACTGACCTAGCATATGAAAAATTAAGGGAGGGGGACTCTAAAAAAGATGAAGGCTTTCTCGGTAATAACAAGCAAGTGCAGCAACTCCTTTAATCCTTTCCTTCTCCAGAATCTGTAAACTGGTCTCAAAGGGTTTGATTTGCTACAAAGCAGCATTAGAAAGCTGGTTCACTGCCTGCTCTGAGCTGTGTCACAGGTGGTGTGGTTCATTTCCTTCATCCCAGTACATGGGATAGTCTCTGTACCACCTGTATTAAGTCTGCCATGGATAGAGAGATTCCTAGCCTATATCAAGAAGTCTGAAAACACACAGCTAAAATTTGTGTCACTCCTTTCCCTCTTTCCACACCCTTCAGCTGAAGTGCACTTGAGTGGGTGAGGCAGAAAGGATGTCAAAAAACCCAGTCTCTGTGTTTGCAGTGTTATATCACCCAGTCTTGCCAAAATTTTAGTGTTAATGATTTCCTATCTGCCTGGTTGTTAAAAAAACCAACTATTTTCTCTTAAAGCCAGTCATCAGGAATAACTTTTAGCATCTGTTTTGTCTTAACACATTTCCAAGGAAATGCCTAAAAAGCACTGCTAATTTCATTAGAGGAAGATGGCAGTTTCCTTGAGGCTGACCTCAGTGTCCCAAGTTCTAAGATCTGTGGAATTTTAAAAAGCACTTGATACAATGGCTTTGAATTGAGGAATGCACTGCCTTCCAAGGGGGATAGCTAAAGAAACAGTCCAGTGATTCATCTGAATATTGCAAATATTGTAGTACACGTAAACGAGTAGGTGAAGAATAGAGTGATCTTAAACTACATTCATACAGCAGTAATTTAATCCATACAACAGTGTTTTTCTTTTTACCCAGTTATGCCTACAGTTTTAAGTGTTTCCTCTCAGGGTTCCTTCTAGGCAAGGTAAACCTCACTTTGCTATTTCAGAGCATAGCCTTGGGCTAAGTGCGATTGGTCATTTGGGGATGGTTTGTTGTGGATAGGTTATTTAGCAACAGAAATGGCCTGGTTTTTAAAGCCTTTTGTATTTCAGTATTTTCTCTTGCTAGAGCTAGTTCTGTGTTACCCATTATACTATAGTCTCTAATCCTGATACTCCTGGTTATCCCTACTTACTGTGCTTTAGTTCACACAGTTAAGCAGTCTTGGAGCTCTGGGTTCCTTTCAGATGGAGTTAAACTGGAAGATGTGTTCCTTCTGCAAATGAGCATTCAGTCAATGGGACTAGATTAGAACTAGGCCAGAGTGCGTGTCAAGATAAAACAAATCCCGGGATGCCCATAATGTTGACATCAAATTCTCCACACTGTTTTTCTCTACAGATGTTTTGGTCAGTCTAAACATAGCCTCCGATAGCAACTTTGCTTTTGAGACAACCTTATTTTTGCTTAAGACACTCAACTCTGTTTTAATGACTTAGACACTTGTGTAGCTGGCGAGAAAAGGGGTGTGTGTGTGTAAATTGTTCATGCTGAAGAAGCCTTCAAAATTGTTTTCTTCATCATGCCCTTGATAGAAAATGCAAGCAGTAATGCTGTAAGTGAAGGAAAAATGGTCATTGCTCCTTGTTTTCCATTTAGTAGAGGAGGGGTCCTGTGAGCTTGTTCAGCTCTTTGCATGGTAACCAAAGGCGGCACCTGCTAGGGGGACAGCAGGGTCCTGGCAAGCTCCTCCATCCTTGAGGACTTGGGACTCTCTGCATTGTGCATATTTGGCTTTGCCTGAGTTCAGCAGGCAGAGGCTAACTGCTATAATGGGTTTCAATTGAGATGTTACCATAGCATCCTGGGGCTTTTACAATCTATTTAGAAGTCCAAAGGTTTGAAAAGAGTGCTTGAAAGTTTCTGAACTCTGGCAGGTTGCCAAAATGTAATTACACAAAAGACAAAGCCTTATGAAAGCTGCTCTGTTCAGAGAAGCAGCACCTGAGTGCTAGAATTCCCAGCATAGCCATTTTTGAGAGCTGGGGCTGTTTTATCACAGTCTCCTCCCAAAACCTTTTTCTTCCTCTCACGTGTATGGGCCAATCCACAAGCACAGCCTAGGTGTGCTGCAAGATGCAGCCCTCTCATCAGTGGTGTTGGAGGAGACTGTTCTGGAGTTTGGCTGCTCTGGCGCATGTGAAGGAAAGGAGTGAGAAAGCATCCTGAAGCCCCTACTGTAAGAATTTCTTTAGATCTCCCCATCAAGCGAGAACCTTGCTTTATTCTTCTCGTCTTTCTCCAGGATTTTCTCATAAGCGAATGGAAAAAGCTGTTTTGGTAACAGAGTATCCAGTTGCCTACCAATTCTTGTGTGAAATATGAGTGCTCACAGTAAACTGGTGTTAACTAATGAACAATTCAATTTGTAGTCTTGGTTTCAGCAAGACAAAATCACATCATTAGTAAATGTTGTTACTCTTCTAATTTGCCTACTCTACTGGTAATGTAGAGGACTGAAGCAATCATTAGGTCTGCAATAGGAGGCTTGGAGACTAGAAGAGTTGTTGAAAGTTTTCTTCTAGAAGGAATCTCTTGCAGATGGCTGCACTTTAAATGCCTAAAAGGGGAAAAAGAGAATTTAACCAGAGAAGTGAAAAATTATTTCCCCTGCTTCTGGGTTTGCAAACCCATTTCTAAATGATTGAGGATAAAGTAATAACTTGTTGAGGAACCCTGTTTCTTTCCTAAGCCTTTCTTCTTCAAACATGCTGAAAAGCTCCGGCCACTTAACTTTGCTAACAGTATGAGCTGTTCAGTGAGAAAAGGACAGATAGAGGGAAGACTGAGCAATCCTAAGGGAAGAATCTCAGCAGCTGTTAAACTTGCTGAGAATGACTGAGCTTAATGGTTAAGTTTGTTCCTTTATTGTTGCTATCTTGCTTAAGCCATTCCTCTGAGTGCAGCTTGTTTCATTTTTGTATTCAAAAGGAATTGGAAAAGACATCTGTTCACATGTATATAAAAATCATAGGTAAGGTGTGGGTCATATGCTCTACCTGCTGTTGGAATACCTGTAACAACTTTTGGTTGTCATAGTTTCTCTTTCTTCCAGAAATGTTTACCTGTAAGCTTACCACATTAATGGTAACTTCACCTCTGGGCAGCTGTTAAAGAAAAGGTGGCCAAGTTATTTTGGTTCTGCCCATCTATTCATGATAAAGGAATTTCAACATATCTTTTATTCAAAATATATAGTGTTCCTGTCCCTTGCAGTGATCTTGACCATGCCTGAGAACAGATCTGTTGATTTGTTATTGGGATGCTTGCTGGATAGCTCCATCATGGGCTGGCTCCTTTGAGCTGAACTTTTACTACTTACCAAAAGGAATTTATAAAGTAGCGTGTCTGAAATGTAGCATCTTAACTGGTATAAAATTCTGACTCCCAGGCTTGTAACCTTGAGCTTTTGGGGAAAAATCCTTCCATTGTATGGTTAAACAAAATCCTCCTTTAGTCAGCTAGCTGGCGGCACTTGGCCGTCAGCACATCCAGCTGTGCTGATGTTCCAGTATATCCACCCACTCTTTTAACAGTATAAGCAACAAATGACATCATACCCTTCTGCCTGGTAGGTTTAGAGCCATCCCATGCTGAAAATGCAAGTGGCTAGAGTTGTTGCTTATTAGAAATAAGGAGTAATATAGTAGGGCTGTCTGCTGTGAATTAATGGTATGTTAGCTTCATGTCTGGACCTTTCCATTACAATTGTGCCAGGATCTGCTTCTAAAATTTGCATGTTCTGTAGATGTTCTGAGCAGCATAATTTGGTGCATTTAATTGTATCATTGTGCCTTCATTTTCTTTCTCTTCCAAAATGTCTCCCTTATGTGTGTTATCTTTCTGAAAGCTGCCTTCTTCTATTACACCAAGGTTCTTCTTTTTATCTCTATCCTTCTTTTCTCCATCAGTCTGTCAAATCATCAGCAAAACAATGCAGATCAGAAATGAAAGAAGTTGTACAGGCTGTGGTTTGGGACAAGAAGATCTGAAATTCCATTTCCAGCTTTGTCACAGGCATCTTGTGGGACTTTTTGCAAGTTACTTTACCTTACTCTGAACGTCTTCACTCTGAGGCAGTGAGCGACAGCACTTTGTAATGAACACTCTTTACTTGCAATGATAGTCTTGTAATTTTGGCATATTTTGATCTGGCACATGATTTATTTATTTACTTTAATCTCTTGGGACAATGGTTGTGCTTTACTTTGCATGAATGTTTCATAAATATGAAATACTGTATTTGTCCATGATATTTACAGAAAGAATATTCTTAATCCCAGAATTTAAGTGTCATGAGTGATTCTTAATTATAAGGTGATTGTACTTATTTTATTTGAGTTACATTTCCTTCTGGTTAGGGGGGCTAGAAACCGTGTTCTGTACTACCTTTCAAAACATGACAACAAATTCTGTTTGCTCGCATGTGTTTGGGAACCAGGACATTAAAAAACGAGAAATTGTGATTGCTTTCATAAAAATTGAATGGGTTCTCTCCACACACACACATACACAGCCCCAGTTGTTACATGGCTTTTTAAATTTTGCTCAATTCTGTCTGGTATAATTCTCTTTCAAATGTGAGACCCTCTTCTGTACCATGAAGGATAAAGTGATTTAACGTCTTTATATTTAAAGAGGTGATTTAAAATTGCAAACTGAGAGGGTTCACGCTGACCACCGGATTTTGCCTGTTGTGGAGATGGTACCTATGGAGAGTATCTGCTGTGATGAAAGTAAACTTGTATCTTTTCATTAATTCTCTCCTATGAGGGAGAGTTTAGCTGCTGTCCCAAGTGAATGTTTTAATGATCTCTCTGGAGTGTTTCAAAGCTTTGTCCCACTTGCATGATGCCGAGCAAAATGCACAAAATCTATCTTTGAGGCAACCCTATCATTATACCTTTTGGTATATAATGTTTGTATTTGCATTTCTTTTGTTCTTGTATGTTGAGCTTTACCATGCCCAAAGGAGAACTTCTTGCACTTCAGAGAAACCTTTGTAAGACAAATGTTTGCTGTAATAAGTTAGCCTAAAGTGCTTGCGACTCACATTTTAGAAATTTATACTAAAATACAAAAACATGAGTGTTGAATTGATGATCCATCATAATGACCAGCTACTCTTTTCAAAATGCATTAGTGCAAATTGTTTAGTGATGTGTCAATCAGCTTTTCATCACAACTGCAGTAAATTTTATACACCCAATAGTCAAGTTTCAGTAACCTAGAAATGATACCTTGAGGCTTCTCTTAAAGAGGATTTTTTTTTGTGGCTTTAAAGAAAACTGTAATGAAAATAGCAGTGAAGTTCAAATGGTACTAAAAGAAAGGGCATCTTCTGGTCGGATAAACAACAGTTACTCTTGGTGAGCCATTTTCCAATGGATTGTTTTCAAATAAGTGGCTCTTGGACACTCCTTGCTGGGATTCTTTAGAATGAATTTTACTTTCACAAACCTCTAATTCCTATAATTAAATCTCAATGTGTGGTTTTTGCAAATAGTCCTCTCTCTAGAGAACAGATGGGTATAAACTTTAGAGATTTGGTTTCACAAAATGTAATGGCCAGTGGTTTTCTTGCTACTGTTCTAGTTGTTCCCAGAACATTCATGTTGGTTCAGCTTTCTAACGTTCTTGTTTTGACTTTATGTCCACAGTTTTAACAGCGTGCGGCAAGGAACACACATCTTGTTCCGTGAGTTCAGCTTTGTTCAAGCCACCCCTCATAACAGGGTATCATTTCTTCGGACCTTCTGGAGGTGTTTCCGAACAGTGGGGAAAAATGGAGGCAAGTATTCTAGCATCTGCTGCTGTCCTGTTACCTTGGCATGAAAATCATTAGCTGGGCTATTAATGCACTACAAATACTGACCCTTCGCATTGTGTTCTAATATTCTAACGTTTTTAATGGGGAGACAACATCACATTTCTCTGTGGAATGGTTAAAAATGCTCCCAGAATATAGTAGTGTAGAAGCACCTTCTTGCAGTGCTACTTTTGTTACAGAACAGCGTGTCAAGCAGCAATAGATCAGAGGGAGGCCATTGTGGGCCTGTGCATTGAGATGGATAGGAAAAAAAAGTGCTGGAGGTTGGTGGATGGGATCCGGAGATGGTTAGAATATCGGGAGCATGAGGGAAGGGGATGCTGAGATTCTCAGCCAGTTGGGCTCCTGAGTGGTTTCATTAGAAGCCTGCAGGAGGTGCGGTTCACAGTGATGTGGGACGGTGAATGCTGCCACCTGAGCTGTGCCTGACTTGTCCTGGCATAGCTCCTAGGTGATGCTGCAGAAGCCTGATGGCTGTGGAAGAGGGACCACTGACAACTGTGTGAGCTCTTCCCCAACCCTACCCACAAGGAAAAAAGCTCCAGTGCCAAAATAATACTCAGCACTGTGCTATCATGTCTAGCTATTCTTATATTGCACTTGGTATATTAGGTATTACAGAACTGGCCAGAGTTCAAAATAAACTCCTGTAACTACATGCAACTAAAATTATGTTTTGTTTTACTTTTTAATTTAGTATTTTAAGCAAATACACTGAAAATTGCTGTACAAATATGAATGTTGGTGGGGGTTTTTTTTACTATAAGCCTCATTTTTTTCAGGCTATTCAGCCTCATTTCTTTTCACAGGAAAGACTAGAACCATCTCTTAAATATAGATAAAACCTTGCCTTCTGGCTAAGCTTTGCAACACTTCTACTTTTGATGAACAGAGTTTGCAAGACCGTGAATAAAGACTTCTTTGACATGTGCCATCTAGATCTTTGGCAATTTAGCAATCATAGTTAAACATGACAAAATCTGTAGTAAGCTACAGAAGTAACTGACTATGCTGTCTGTAACACCTTCTTCCCTGTGAGAGGTACTTTGTTATGTTATAAATAATTTACTTTCATTCAGGGATAATATTTTAAAGATTTCAGGTAAATTATATGATATGTGTGCAGTAAGGACATATCTGATTTGAGATCAGGTCATAGTCAGGAAAAATAAAATGTAGACTCCTAGAACATATTTTTATAGGGGAGTTAGAGATAATAGTGAAGAAGTCATCCACCAGAAATGCAACTGTTAGTGGTAAACATTATTGAAAAATTGAGAAGCTCTCTGATGGAAAATATCCACTGCAGAACTTTCAGTGCAAGCTTTCATCAGGCTTCGTTTATCCAGCATCAACCTCAGCCAGATGAAGGGCACCTGGATTTCTTGAACAGAGAAGTTTTATCTTTGTAATATCTCTTTTCTCTTTAACTTTTAGTAGTTTTATGTGAGTATGGAAAAGGCTGTGGAAGAAGGTGTAATCACCAAGGTACTTTGAAGAGAGAGGGTAATAAGCACAGGAACAAAAGCTCAGGTGGATGTTGCTTTACTCTGGCTGTGGCCTAAAAAGAGTTCAGTGTATATTTTTCTAACTTTCAAGTCCAGTAGCTTCATTTTTTAGTCTGCGTAAATATTACATTTAACTGTATATTTATACATTCATAGACATTTTCTTTTTACACCAACTAGAGACAGAAATGCATCACTTTAGATAAATTACTATCAATGTTTTCATCCATTTAGTCCAGTTTCTCTGGTTCTCTAGCCATAATTATGGACTAGAACCTTGATATTTTTCATTTCAGTTTTAATTCCTATGGCAGTTTTTTTGCTATACCTGCTTGTAGGGGAACTCATAACATTCATGGCCACTTAAGAATTAAACTAATTTACTAAGAAGCCGAATCTGTGCAATGTGGTGGGTGAAATATGGTCATTACCACACTCAGGCATAGACTAGACCTAGATTTTTTTCCTTGGCTGTGTTTGCATGGGAAGTCTATGCTAGAGCAGACTCCCAGAAGGACCTGTGGACCCGTGGAGAGAGGAGCCCATGCTGGAGCAGCTTTGCTGGCAGGACTTGTGACTCCACGGGGAACCCAAGCTGGAGCAGTGCATTCCTGAAGGACTGCACCCCATGGAAGGGACCTACTCTGTGCAGTTTGTGATGAGCTGCAGCCCTTGGGAGGGTATCATGCTGCAGAAGTTTGTGGAGGACTGTCTGCCATGGGTGGAATGCCATACTGGAGCTGGGGAAGAAAGCAAGGAGATAGAAATGGCAGAGACAATGTGTGATGAACTGACTGCAGCCCCCATTCCTGGTCTCCCTGTATCACTTGGGGATGGGAAGGTGGTAAATAAATCAGGAGTGAGGTTGAGCCCGGAAAGAAGGGAGGGCTGGGTGGAAGGTTTAAGATTTGGTTTTATTTCTCATTATCCTACTCTGATTTCATTGGTAATAAATTCAATTTAATTTCCCCAAGTCGAGTCTGTTTTACCTGTGATGGTAACTGGTGAGTGATCTCTCTCTGTCCTACTCTTGCCCCATGAGCATTTCGTTACATTTTCTCTTGATTGTCATGTTGAGGAGGGGGAGTGACAGAGCAGCTTTGGTGGGCACCTGGTGTCCAGCCAGGGTAAAACCACCACAAGGAGGTAGGTAAGTTATAGAGTCCTGGTAAGAAATTCTGCTTATGGTTATATACTATGCAACAGAGCATGGGACAAACAACCTGCTGTTTCTGAAATTAGTAGCAATATAGCTTGGGCTAATATGGGAATATTGCTTTTGAGACCTGAACTAGAATTTCTGCATTTGATGCCCTGTGTCAGGTGTGTTATTCATCAAATGGCCACCTCATGTCAATGGAATTTCGGTGTGCAAAAAAGGATGAAAATATACCCTTTGTTTTCTACAACAAGATTCTGCTCTGCCCCCATTTTCTCTCCTGGGTTTGTTTCTGGGCAGGGATTGCTCCATTCTTTGTCATTGATTTATGTCTGTGATGAACTATGAAGGCATCTTTTGTCTTCCTTTGTCAGAAGTATTACATTCACTGACTTCTCTGTCTTCTAGGATGTTCTTGGTTTTATTTATTCCTTTATCATAAAAGTATTTACCGCTGTTTCCCCCTCTCTCATTTACTTTAAATTTCATTCCAGATTTGAGTTTCATGTTTCAGGAGTGAGTGGTGGCTTTTTCTTAATTTTCTCCATCTGTGGAGGGTATCCCTGATAAACTACATAAATGCCAACCCTATGAGGATATAGGTCCACCTAATAAATAACTTAGATCAAAGCTTGTACCCTGGCTGGAGGGAGGCAAGGGAGAATATAAAAGATGTACAATGATGCAATTTCCAAGCTTATACAAACTCACAAAACCCCAAACAAACTTCTTTCCACTTCCCCCATCTTTCCACTTCTGACTGTTTAATTGGGATTTTAGAAAAGTAGACAAAATCTCACAAATGAGTGAAGTGATTGCTTAATCTGGCTGCTAGTTGTTCCTCCTTGGTGCAGGGAAATTTACTGCTTTGTCTGTCAGTCTTGAAATGACCATGCCTTGGCTTGGAATGTGCATGTCATTCACACAAGCAGATGCATCTAGCCATGAGTTCTCAAATGGCCAATACTAGAGAAATCTGTCTGAACACAAGCAGTGCTTAAATGTAACAATCTGTGTATGTGCAGAACCATGTACACAGTAATTGAAATGCACTAACATTTCTGTTTCTCTTGGGAAATTGCTTTAATTCCTTATCCTTTTGAGTTACTGGGAAATAGCTCTTCATGGAGAAATGTAGCAGATTTTATGTTATTTTTCCATGTTAGCTCTGCTACTTGATGGGTTCTGGTTACAATGACCTTTATAAGTCCTTTAGTTTGGAGACTAGATTTTTTTTTTCTTTTGTCTCTGAATAGCAAGGAAAAATTACTAGCTTCAATAAATGTGATGATAACACTTCAGAAAGTAAAGAAAAGTTTGTTATTTGGGGGTTTTTGTTTGCTTGCTTGTTTATTTTTTCTTAAGAGGATTTCTTTTTGGTGATATGCTAGATCCATTTTACAGGATTTTCCAGTGGTTTTAGAAGCTTAGTAAGATGCAGAGTTCTATTTTCAAGTATGCATGAGCATATCTGGGATTCCATGCATTGGGAATGTGATACCAGGACTAGAAGGAAACAGATGAATGTGATCCAGTGTCAAGAAACTGAAGTTTCTTTGGGAAAAAAAAAAACCTTCCGAGAATTTCTTACGATAGAATCATAGAATATACTGAG
>VZTH01006162.1:0-114793 GCA_013397815.1 Aleadryas rufinucha
TATATATATATATATATATCTGCAACCTACCAAGGCTTCTTGAATCTTCATTGACCTATTTAAAACAGACTCTATTTCACAGTCCTGTTTCCAGAGCAGGCATCTGTCCACATCAAGTCCACTAATTTTTCCCTTTGTCCCTTCTCTGATTCCTCAGGAAGGGACTATAACAGGCCAGAGGGAGAGACCTGGTCTAAAGCAAATTTCTGCTGACCAAAACATGTCCTGCCATGTGCAAGAGGAAGGCTTTTCCCTTGATCAGGCTGGTAACAGGGTATTTTGCAAACATTAGATTAACTTAAATAAGAAGGAGAAAGGAAAAGGAAAGAAAAAACAAAGAGAGAGAAGGGAAGTCAGCATTGCTGAACGGTGATACTTCACCTTGCCTAAAGGCCTGTCAAAGTACCTGACCCCTGACAGATCTAAAGTAAAATCTTTTAAATTATGTAAGGGATATAATTTCTTTTTTTTTAAGCAAGTGGCACAAGCTCATGTCTTTGCTGTTTATTAGGGGACAAAGCTTCCAATATTGGCTTGCCAAGATGAGCGCTTATAAAACCACACCAATAGATGTGTTTGCATTCCTCTTCGGGTAAAAATTTGTCAGAGAAGGAAGACATTAAACCTGTCACCTCAGATAAAGATCAGATGTTTGATTTCAAACAGAAGAAAGCAAACACTCCACTACAGTTCCATTAACTCCTTGAGTACCCCACGGAAACTGCTCGATGGGACGGGCAGCTGGTGCTGCCCACGTTGCTGACTTGCAGCCGCAGAGTTTCCTTGGGGAACATGTCAGCTACAGGCTATTTCTTTCTCTGTCTTTCCAGCATTTTCAAAGCAGAGTGCATCTGCTGCCTGCAGAAAGGCGTGAGATTCAAAACAGAAACCACCTTAGGTATTTTCATATGGTCCTGGTGCCACTTGCTGAATCTGCTTTTTTAAAAAAATATACTTTCAGGGCATCTGAAGCAGAAGCAGCACTCAGATCCTCTCCACTAAAGTGAGAGAACTAGGGTATTGTGGAAATTTCTCTGTTATTTCTCTGGCAAGAAGAAGCTGCACTTTTTGTACCCTCTTTTCCCCTTAGACATATATCCAGGTTACAGCTGTTCAAAATATCCACTGGAGTGGCATTACATTAGCAGCTAAAACTCTCTGGCAAATCTATCTATTGTAATACCTGGAACTTTACTACAGCTAACTGGCTTAGAATAAAGCAAATAAACTTCACTGAAGAAAAAAGAAGAGAAGAAAAAGCAGAAATCAATGTCCTGTTTCTAGACACCTTCATGCATAAAGTCAGGGATTAAATCTTACAAAAGAGAGGCATAATAAGAAGTGCTAATAAATATTTTCATCTGGAAAATCTGATCCATGCAAGACTGGGAATGTAAGTATGAGGCAAACTTTTATGATCTCCAGTTCGAGGCAGATCATATGGAACATTTGGAAGTATGTGAGATCATGCCACACAAGTGTTTGCTATATTAATCAAACAGCACAATAGTTGCCTGGATACCCACATCATTTCATCAGCTGTGGTGGCCTGTTACCAGTTTTCAGAAAATGAAATGTGACCCCTGAGGACTGTAATTGGGTGAGTATAGTAATTTAGGAACGTTCAGGGGATCTGGAAAATCTGTCCAGCCAATTCACTTACAGCCAGCCATGGCAGAAGGGTATTTCAGCACCGAAGAATCATGCATGTTGCCTGTTATCTGTGCTGATACCCAGTCCTTTCCCTTTGCCTCTTTGCTGCTTGGTGCCAGTTACGATGAACTCCAGACTCCTAATGAGACTAGAGATAATTTTGTTTAACGAAGGATTAAGACAGTGCCTTAGAATACTTGAAAAAAAGGGTGGAAAAAAAATAAAAGCCAGTTCTGTGCTGGCGGAAACTGTGGTGCATTTGCAATATAAACTGTTGTATCCTCTTACACAGAATGTTTGTTGTGATACAATTTGAAACATAAAGGGCAGTGATCTCATATTTTAGTGCAGGAGGCAAAAGCCCTTCTGGATTCATCCAAGCTTGTGGCATTTAGTTTAACCCAGTGTAACCTGATGCAGTTTTGAGGCAGGTAAACTGTGTGTATGTTTTAATTACAGCTGGGCTATGTACCCAGTCCAAAGTTCAGGTCAATAGAGTGATGAATTCTCTAGCCACACAATCTTTAATACTGGCTAGGCTGGTTATTAATTTTTTTTATTTGTACTGTTAAAGACCTATATAATTTGTGGCTTTGATCATTTGTTTTTTAAAAGCTCAGAAATGCTCACACACTTTAATCAATTTATTTTCTTAGGGTAATAAACTTATTGTGTGCTCTTTTCATAATTTATACAGGGTGCTATTATTTACATATCTCTTATTTATTCTATTTCTAGTAGGCTATAAGGCTTTCTATTTCTGTGGCAGCAGATTGCATTAGATGCATGATATAGGAATACTAAAGGGCAGAAGAAGACCATATGCTCCATCATAGGCTGCATTTTAATCCCTGAAATACCAAATCATCAGCCTAATCCTTCCAGTTGACTCAGGAGTGGTCTGTTATAACCCTGGAACTGGGATGGAAGACAAAAGAAGGCACAGAGCCAGAACTTCTGCTAATGTAAATCAGTGTGCTTCCATCGACTTCAGCAGTAACATCTTTGACAGCAGCTGAGGTTATACCCCAGATTGTTTGGCTCAGTGGTGTCAAAAGGAAAGGTGGGCTTCTCAGAGCCTGTTTTCCAGGTCAAACACTGATAGCACATTATTCAGAGGTAAACCAAACCGTCTGAAGTGTTCTGAACACTGCTAGATGCATATTGCTGTAACAGGTTATAAAAATTTAATATGCTTTTCTTCAGAAACCTCCTCCAAGGTCTTTTCTAAATTCATCCAAGCAGTATGCATCCTTCATATTGTATGAAGACAGCAAAAGTGGCAATACTCCATATTTTGATTAGTACCTATCTGAGAAGCTTAAATCATACATACATACATACATAGAATCATATAATGGTTTGGGTTTGAAGGGACCTTAAAAATCATCTCATTCCAACCCTCCTGCCATGGGTGATGACACCTTCCACTAGACCAGGTTACTGTTTTGTAGGGTCAGTCATAAGTTTATAGTAAAGAAAACTTCTTATTCTGCCAAAAAACTCGTGACAATAGGTAGGCTTACTTCAAGATGGTTTTGTTCTGCCACTGTTCAGATTCCTGGGAGGCTCTTCAACTGTTTTATTGAATGCTGCCATTCAGCTAGAAAATGCTCTGGCAAGCATGGCTGTACATTTTAATTGTGCTGCCAAAAACTATGTCTTTCCATGATAATTCCAGCTGCAGTCAATATCCTATTGGCATTCCCTTGGCCTGTTACCCAGCAAATTTGCAGCTGGTTATCTTAAGGGCAGCCACCTTCTCTAAAGTTTACAACAAGTACTGTGGGTGATCATTTGCGCTTCCACAATCCCATTCCCAAGAAGCTGTCCTATCACACACGGCAGCATTCCGAACTAGCTTAGGCTGATTCAGTGGGGAGGCTGTCTCTAGGAATATTTCAAAAGAGTTACTATCAGGCTGCAGAGACACCACAAGTGCAACTTTTCAAAGTGAAAAGTTGCTGCTTCTCCTTCAAGGCTCACCGATAGCGTCCGAGTGGGAATTAAGCAGTACACTGATACTGAACATGATTAGCAGCATGGCTGTGGGATGAGAATGGTTATATACTGGATAAATTTAAGATGACAAATTTGCATGTAAAACCAGAGACACTTGTCAAAAGAAAGAAATCAATGAAGAACTGTCCATCTGATGACAGGTTTCCTAGGCTATCCATGACAGCTAACACAACTTTAAATAGTCTGTCTCAAAAAGTATTTTAAAATGTTTTGGGAATGTATTAATAAAAATTACTTAAGATTCTTTTGTATGAATCATCTTGGTGGTGAGCCTTCTGAGAAACAGCTGGGGAACAGAAAACCTTTAACGGATTTTGTAAATATTCTCAGTTCCAAACTGTATGTTATTTTATTGATATACCCTCTCTCCAGAAGGCAGATTTCACTGCAACAAGATTTTCTTACCCCTAAGAAAAAAAGAAAAACCTGAAACAAGAAGATGGGTGCATAATACATGGCTCCTCTGAGGCAGACATTCCTACAGTTATTCAGAGGTTTCTGCAAAACAGTATTTCTTATTCTCTGTACTGGAGAAGAAAAAAGACTAAATTTGAAACATCTCTCTACTCCTGTGCACCAATAACATTCCAGCCTCGGTGCATGGCACTCCAAAAGTGAAGAAAGCATTAATGGACAACAACAAAATTCTAGAAGCTACTGAAATTTATGTTGATCAAATAAATACAGTGCTCAAAATAAAAAAGCTAATAGAGGAATGACAGTGGAGGGGTGGGGAGGGAAGAGAAGATGTTACATTGTATTAGGAGCCAGGTGATTCTGTGATTTTTTTTTTTCCTTTAGGTAAATTTTTAGTGAAGGGGTTGTGGTCTTGGAAAACTTTCTTTTCAGGGAAATGCTTTGAACCTCTGTATTCATTTCAGCCAACGAATTACTTATTAACAGTTTGTTGAATGTGTTGGATATTTGTGAGTCAATATTTGCACAGATTATTTAATCCCCCCCAAATCATCTGATATTATATTAGTAGCTTTATGCAAGTCTTCTATGGAACAATATAAATTAGAAATGGTTTCCTAAAAATGTCTGTAGGCAAAAAAAAAAACACCAGTTGGAATTTTTGCAAGAAAAAAATGGCCACAGACCACAACTCTTAAGAATTTTTGCAAGGACCTTTTGAGATATATTTTTCTCTATTTAGAAACATACAGATTGTCATCACAGTAGTTAAAAATAGCAGTTCTTACCAAGTTTATGTTGTGAAAATGGATTTCTAAGTAATAAAACTATATGACCCAAAGCAAATTAAGGTTTCTTCCCACTTAAACTGTACAATAGTATAACTTTTCAAATGCTAATTGGAAACTAGATTTTTGGATGTTCCATGTAAGCCCTTTAATAGACCTAATTTTAAAAAATCATTGTACTTTAAGAATCCTATCCATTGTAAAAGCTCCAAGTTAGGTGTCAAAGTGTCAGGACCTAGAAAAATACTATTCTGTTCTGTAAATATTACCATTCAATCTTTCGGTCATTCATTCATAGCAGCCAGTGTTTTCCCTTTGTTTATATAAGTATATAGAGATATGTATATGCACGTGTATGCATGAGTGTGTACATATGTGCTTATTTGTGTATCGGGAGTACAGATAAAATTAATTTTGTGGCCAATCAAATTTGGTTACCAGATAAAGATGCTCGGGTGGTCACACTGAAATTTTTCAAAGTAGTGAGACTTTCCCACAAGGCCCTGTCAGTACAGGAGAAACATTAAATATAGATACAATGCATATAAAGGACCAGAAAATCTTCCTCAGTGATGTCATCCAGGTACTTGCTATTCTTGACCAATGTCTTAAGAGTTCTTTTCAAATATATTGATCTTCATCATAAGACCAGCTGAATTTCTGATTAATGTCTGTTCAGAATCTCATTTCTCTAATGACTGGCGATCTGAAAATATCTGGCCTACATTTATTTATGCCTAGATTTACATTTATTTGTTCTTGTCTCAGCAGCTTTTACATACATATTTTGATCCTCATAGCAAATGCATTTTGTGGGGGAGTGTGGCAGGATATGTCTGCTTTCATAAGACCTCAAAGGTTACAAAAGTGTAACTACGAAAAGCTTACAACTCATCTCCTCTGTCTTTTGCTCTATGCTTTCTAACCAATATTTACATACAAAAAGTTGCAGGGAAACTGAGCAATACAGCGCAACATTATCCTGTCACATCTGGGCATTGCAGAAATATCTAAATGAACAAAAAGGGTACCACTAATGGAACAACCTGGTGATTTGTTCTTCTTGAGAGCAAATAACCCCTTTGCCGTTCCCCTCAAAATCCCTTTGTATGGAGGTGATGCCAGAAGGTCTGGTTGCCCATCTCATTTCTTTTGTAAGGCTATGTGAACCTCCCTTAGCTAAGTAAGAGAAGTAAAACCTCCCTCCCTCCTCCATCCCACCCAGCTGTCATTTCTGCCCCACACTGATCCTCTGATGGGTTCTTCAAAGCTCTTGCTTCGTCTCCCTATCTTAGCCCCTTCATCTGTTCTAATGCTCTTAAGAGCATTCCCTTTCTGTGCCCTAGCAAATATCCTTCCAGTCTGTCTGCATCTGGGGCAACATGCTCACTCAGAGACCAGCCAGTCCTATGTCCATTCTCTGGTCTGACCCATCCAGGAGTAAAGTTCACCATTTTATATCACTCTCATTCCTTCAAAGAAGTCTGTTGAGTGCAGAGACAGGCTTACTTCCCCATCATTCAAATTCATCCAGACCAAACCAAAATGCTCTCTGGCTCTCTCACTGCATTTTCTTCAAGTGTCTACTTTCTCCAGAGCCTGGATTACCAGCAGACTCTCCAGTAGAAACAACACATAATGAATAAAACAAGTAATTAAAAATTATATTGTAGTCAAGCTTTTGGAAATCACAATCTCAGACTTCTGACATATCAGACTTTAAAGAAGTGTAAGCTGAGGAGGGAAGTGGTAAACAAGGGATACTTTGGATGTTTGAGCTCTTGGCACTGGAGAACTTTTAGTGTGATGCTTTGGCCAGACCAGCATCATTCAGAGCGTGATCTTCTACTTCAGTTCCTGCTGAAGTTGTTTGGCCATAACTAGGGGGGATTGTTTCCTGTCTTTTTGAGATGTGGACAAATTACCAGAGAAGTGAATATACCACAGATCATAAAATATTCCCCTCCCTTCTTTAGTGTCACCTCTGATATGATCAGGCTAACTAATTCACTCTGAACATCCATTATTACACTGATGAGGTCTGACTGGCTGCCCTTACTGATTGACAAGGAAAAATGAGCCTTCTGAATGGGGTTCTAGTCTATATTTCAGACAAAGAAGAAGGGGGAAAAAAAACCGCAAGAGGAAAAAATTAATTTTGTCTCTTTAAATTTTGGAAATTATGACAATTATGCTTCCAGGTTTTTAATTTCCAATTTACAGATGTGGTGAAGTACACTGAGTCACTTGACCTCTCTAAGAAGCAGTCTTGTCCTGGCATCCTCATAGGTATCTGTGTCCATCTGGCAGAGATATTGTAGTTCAAATCTCAAGCTCCAACTGACTGCTGAGCTGTGAGCTGTGCTTCTTTCGTGCATCCTGTCATTTCCTCCTCCCTAACTTCAAAAGATTTAGAAAAATGCAAAGAGAACAATATCATATGGTGAATTCTGTTTATGTGGCATGGCTTAGTCATCCTTATTTACATCACCCTGCCACCTAAACAGACCTTTTCACAATGCATAGCTGTCACTCAGCCTGAACCTTAGATTATTGTTAATGTTTGCAAAGGGATGGTTATGCAACACTACACAACTCTACATCAAATACAGAGCCCAAGGACAACAAAGCTTGGTCCAAACTGACCTAAGGACTCTCAGACTTCTGCTCTGCATACTGATTTATCTGATTACACAAGACACAAAATACAACTAACATATTTTAAAATACCTTTTTTTTTAAATGTCCAACTTTTTTCATCCAAACTTTCTTCCCTCATGTTGTCAAATACACCATGTGCCCAACCTCTATGAAAAGCGATCAGGTCAGGTTTGCAAATAGAAGAATATGCTTTAATTTCTGTATGAAGTGACTACAGAAATTTTACAGACAGGAAACTTTGGAGCAGTGGAGTGAAGGATGGGAGATTTAATGTGCAAAGAAGCACCAACAGAAGAGCAGCTTACGGCATGAGTAGGAAACATATATTTAAAATTTAAAATCAAATTGATTATCATTAACCTGAAGCCCTGGTCTGATTTTCTAGCCTGATGCCATTCAGTCCCTCCTCCTCAACCCCCAAAACAAGACTAGCCATCACCATCAAGGGGATGCAATGTATGGCCTGGAGCAAGTTGAGGCAGTTCATGGACTGAAAAACCCAAAGCTGACACAGAGGCAGTGAGGCGTGCCAGAAAGAGGCACATTTCCAAAATTAAACTGACCCTTCGCAGTGCCCAGTTCTGTCCCCGGAGTCTGCTGGAAGCAAGGAGCAGCCAGCAGCCAGCTCTACTACATGGGTCAGGACCTGGCTGGTACACCTGCAACCTAAAGCTGTGTGAGGAAACCCATATAATTTGTATGGCTAGCTGTGGGAGAGGACTAGGGACATGGGTTTTCCTTCTTCCTTTAGAAATGCCCAGGAAAACTGTCCAAAGTACTGGCTCATCCAGTCCCTTAATACTCATCAAAACAGACTCAGCTGGTCTGTTGAACCCAGAATTCAAAGGGGAGACTTTTTCCTTCACACCCATCATCAGTAATAATAAAGGACAAGTGGTGACACCAGGCACGACTCTGCAGCCTGACTAAGGGCTCTGCCCGGATATCATCCTGGACTTCAGAAATAAAGTCTTGGTGCCCATGCTTATGAAGAAAGAATCTATGGACGGTTTTCCATCAAGTGTGCATCAGCCACTACTCTTTATTTCAGTTTTGAATAAAACTTTGTAACTGGTGCAGCTAAGGCAAAAAATTCTTTAAAAAATCCTGGTTAACCAGCCTAGTTTAGCTTATCAGCCATTTCTACTTTAAACAGGTCTAAAAACACTTTCCACTCAGAGAGGCCACTGTTACTTTTCCAAATGAAGATGCTAATGCACAGAAGTTAAAATCCTCACAGCCATGTGTTCTGAACACACAGAAGAGTTACACTGGTGAGCTAAAAGGGGGATAATAATAGAAATGCTCACAAGCAAGACTTATTTAAAAAAGAAAGGGTATACGTCTATAATTCAGTTTATATTCTCGCCCAAATTGGTGGCCATAGGGGATTAAAGGATACATAAAGGCTCAAATCCTCAGCTGTTGTCAACTGGAGCTGTGGCAGTTCACCTTAAAAATGTGAAGTTGGGCCCATGCAAACCCACCAACCAACAACATAATAGATTTCCAGAAAAACAAGCCCAGGGCAGAAACATAAGTGCAGAAGGAAGAAGTGCCTGGGTGGAAAAAGAGGCAAGAAGAGAGTAGGACTGACGAGCAGAGCAGGCAGCAGGAAATTCTCAGTAGTTTTGCCACTACCATTGCAAAGAGGTTTTTAGGCGGTTATTTACCAGTCACCCAGAACAGCGCTGTTGTTAATGAGTTATTACTTATATCTCAATAAACTAAGACAACCAGGTAATTATTTAATTAGGTGTTCCCTCCCCCCTTTACTCCTTTCTTCAAAGAGATTTTAATGTGAAAGCCGTCTTCTATGAGTCTGAGCAGTAATATACACTTGAGCTTTCAAGCCCATGTATCATAGAATATAAGAAAAAAGCACCAAAATAATAGAGAGCTGTAATTCTACTGATGGTTTTTGGTGATAAGAAAAGCTGCAGTGGCGTGGCTTGAAAGGGTTTGTCACCATAACTCCAGGATCAAATTTCCTTGTATTACAGAAAGATGGCAGAAAGAGTCTGCAAAGGACACTCAAGGAGACATGTAATAAATGCCATGAAAAGAGCAATTCTTTCTGATAGAAAAGCTTTAACACAGTCACAAAGTGCCTAATCATGGAAGTGCTGAGTGAGTTCACCCTGCCTTGAACTTCAGCAGGATGCAAGGTGCTCAGCACCCCTTTGCAGAGGCTCAGCACTTCAGAGAATCGGGTCTCAAACCAGGAGGAAAAATCGTTTTCAGAAATACACGTGGCAAGATATAAATTCCTACCTAATAATATAAAACAGGTTTTATTTAAGCATTGACATAGAGAAGAAAGAGATCCCAGACAGGGCGATGTATTTAAAAAATCCATTTGTTTCCTCCCCCAGAGTGGAATCCAATGTAAGAGCCATTTTGAGAGTTTGAGAGGTATTTGACTGCTTTAGCTTGTACCAACATGCTGCGCAGAGCTGAATGACAACTTTCACAAAATACGTCATACATGTGAAGGGCCACAGCTCAGGTAACTTAAATGTAAATAGCATCAGAGCATGTAATAAGATTTTGTGCACTAAAGGCTATTTCTTGGCCATGGTTTCAGATTCTACCTAATTATTCCATGGTAAGATTTTTCTACAACAAATCAACAGTTGTTTTGTTGTTTTTGATTATGAAAACATTTTCATTTTATGAAGATCAAAAACAGCCCAAGAAAAAGATCATATCTGAAAGAGTACCCTATGAATGGAAAGGAGGAAATGGTCCTAAGGATGTCAAATTCCTTGGTCCTAAGGATGTCAAATTCTTTTTGGGGATCCCCACAGACAGCATACAAAATATATGCAAATTCCTTTACAGTGAAGCAGGATGGTCCAGGGAAGACTAGCCTGAGCAAAGCTCTCTCTTTTGCTGTTCAGCTTGGACTATTGGAACAAGCCATCTTTGTGCTGCCTTCAGGTTTAAAGTTTGCTTTTCTATTTGGTCTAAAAACAGCTGGGTCAAGCACATCTGTATATGACTTGGCTGCTTTATCATGAAATTTAAGGCTGGATCCATGAGTGAAAGGTCAAGATAGCAAACATGGAGGTAAAAGCATATTTGGTACTTCCCCTCAAACTGCCATGGTGTACAAGACATCTATGAACATTTCATGTGATATTTGTGATGCTGTACTTCTTCAAGAGATGATAATTGCAAGTTATCCTAATAAACAAATTCAAACCCCAGATCATTTGAGAAGAAAAAAAACCCACTCACTTTTACTGTGCAGTTCTACTTGCATAGTTAAAGTCAGTATGTGTAAATTATTTCTGAAGAGCAGTCTTAGACAGCCATAAACATTGAGATACTCCTGGTCTCTAAGCCCCTCATGAGTTTTCCCTCAGGCAGCCATCACAATTAGGGCAAGCTGATGTTCATTACAATTTCCTGAGTATGCAACAAATGACCTGATAGGGTTTTCACATAAACCTGGAAATGGTCTAGACTCACTCGAAACACAGCGCAATAAAGTTACGCCTAACCTGGGGAATATCTGAGAAGTTATCAGTTGTGTTGTAACACCACATCAGGAAGAGCTAGGCACAAAATATTCCCAAAAATATAAACTGGAAGTAAATCTGAAGAATGATCCAAACAGTCAGAGGGGTCTAGGATCTAAGGTCACACAACACTATGTACAAGCCCAACAACAGAAAAGCTGCATAAATGAATCATGGTTGGACAGAACCAATTAATACAGAATCCTGTTGAGCCCTGTAGGAAAGTACATCATTCTTTCTGCTGGCCTCTGCTCTGGGCAGGCTTTGGGAACTGTCTGAAGCTGTGATCACAGGACCGGTCCAAGCGCCTCTAGTTTCATGGCCATTCAAACCACATGAGTGTTTCTGGTCTTTATTATGAGAATCAGTGTATTCTGGGGGTTTTTTATTAGTCTTTCTGAAAGCTCCTTTGTTTCATTTTCCCCCTCATCATATACTGAGTATTTCTCTGACTCATAAGCACCTCTGCATCATAGCCTTGTTACTCATCAGTAGAGTGCTGTACCTCAAGCTAAGTGAAATAAGCTGTGTGTCCCCTCTCTATCTTGAAATGCTGGTGTGACTTACAGATACTAGAAATCCATCTTCAGGAGTCACACCTCATTTTCTGGTAATGAACTGTAGGATCTATGCACTGGACTGCCTCTCACTGATTGCTAAGGTGCTAACATTAAAGAATCCAGTTTGCCCTATAAAAGCACACAGTTGTAAATAGAGGACATTTTCTACTGAGTTATCTTCATAAATGAAGTTGCTGTAGCAAGCTTTTCCAAGAACTCACAGTCCCACATGCTGTAGTTAAACAGGGATAATGATTTACAGTGTAGTGAAGTAACCTCCTAAAGCTGAACTTTTGGGATTGCACAAGGGACTGTTCATCCACATTCCAGGTTTGATTGCTCAGAATTTATCTTAATTATAAGGGGTTCAATTAGAGTGAAGCGAGAAGGACTGAGAGAGTGAGAGTGAGCAATGTTAGAGCTCTATGAGGAATGACTGACAGTGACATAATGCCATCATGTAACTAACATGTTGCAGCACAGCATTTAAGTAGGCCCCATTCTTCGGGCAGATATGAAAGGTTTGCTTGGTTCTTCTGTCTCTTGCAGGTTGCACAATGGGTAAAGGGGCAGAGGTACACTCTGCAGACACACAGCTTTATTGTTGCTTGAGTAGCTACAGTTATTTAAGCAACGAGACTCTACAAGGTAGAGTGACATTACACAATAAGAGCCTGTGGTGCACTGTGAGAGAGGATTAGAAAAATAAAAACTCCCTTAACTATCCATCTTGAACAAGGATAAAACACATCATGCCATGTTTTCTCAAACAGGTTCAGAAAAAAATGTGGAATCCCCGAAAAATGGTCTAATGATGACATAGTCCCATCCGGCCTCTCCACTCGTTTACTGTCTCAATAGCTGTTTATTTTCAGATTATTGATGTAAAAATATATGATTCACCTGACATTACAGACACAAAGCCCAGTTACCAAAGAGTCTACTAGCACCCTGGACATGGAGCAGTGAAGTCACAGAACAGTGGGTAGAGAACAGGAGGAAAAGGCACAGATGCAACAGTGAGATCATTCAGTTACTCACCACAGACACACATTCACGATGACAGAGCATGTTTTATAAAACATAACTGAGTGAGCACAAAAGAAGCTGTTCCACGTTGCTGTGATGATCTTTAAACAGTTTTTAAACCTTTCCTTAGTGGTTTGAGCACAGACCATTTATACTTCACCAACAGCATCACCTGAGCAGTGTGCACCAGCTGGCCTTCAACAGTGCCCCCAAAGTGTGTGGGACCGACTGGGAACAGCTGGTGCCATCCTCATTATTTCCATGGCAGCTGAGGATTCTCCTGCACTCCAAGAATCCTCAGCTGCTGCTTTTATCCTCCATCCCCTTTTTTTGCAAAAGGATATATATTTCCTTTGAAGAAGCAATGGGGGCTCATAAATTAGACTGACTTCTCTCTGAGACTGTTTTTCCTCCATTTTTATGCATTCATTTACTTTTGTCATATCTTTCAGTAGCAACTCAGGAGAGCAGAGATGCTCTGCTGACTAGAGATGCATTTTTTCATCTACATAAGAGGAAACCTTCCCTTCTCACTGCAGTTCTGAAGAGAATATCACAGTGGATTCTCCATGGCCATAAATGTGGGCCAGAGCCACATTCCCAGACAGGGAACCTTGATGGGAATCTATCCTTTTGTCTAAAAACAAATATGTGCAGAAGAACACGACTACAGTGAAGAAGAGGGGAATATTGGTTGGGACAGAGATTATCTCTTCTTCTCACACTAGCAAATAAAGCATTCAAAGCACCAAAACATGATAAACTGTCCACGACTTTGTGGGGGAAGCTATACAATTGATTCAAGTCCCTCCAGCTAACAAAACTCAGAGGCTCACAGAGAAATTTTCTAATAAACATCTGAAATTAAAGCTCCAGTGCTGACAGCAAAATTACAATTTACAGTTTAAAGACGCATTCAATTATAGTTACCCAGAGACAAAGAAGACAAGAAAAATAAAATAAATCTGGAAAGAAAAGGAAGGACTTCAAATTTGCATCAAATCTTAATCCAATAATCTGCCTTTAATTACCCATAGCAGACTCTCCCCTAAAGTGATCAGTTTTGCCTCAGATCTCCAAATCATTTGGCTCAAAGCCAAATGTATAAGTGCTTTATCACTTGAGACTCGGAGAGCATCCGTGTCCGCAGGCTCAGTGAGAACATTTATAGCTGGTATGCTTGGCTGCCATAGTGGATTTGGTTTAATCCACTGAGAGTCTTTTTACATCTTTGACTCTGTTTCATGCTTTGAACCAGTGGTAAGATTTTACTGGATTACTCCATCTCTCAGGACAGAAAGAGTATTGTTCTTTAGCCAACTTCTGAAAGTTTGCATTTTAGCCTGTCTGCATTTTTCTGCTATTTGTGTACACTTTGTCTGATAATGGAAAATTTGCCAATGCAATAAAGGTAAAGGAGCAACATGGATGCCTACTTTGGGCTTTTTTACTTCAGTTTCTTAAGTTTTTTATGTCCAAGCTGTCTGATATATTAGTAGCAGTTAAAAATGTAGCAGAAGAAAAACATTCTTAGAGGTAGTCCCTTCTCATTTCTTCTCTTGTGTGGTATTAAATCCACCTGATCATATGAGAGACCTATGCAGACTTTCTCTCTAGGGGCAGAGCCTGAAAGCAGTAGCACTTCTTGGTGCTGGGAATCCTTGCAAGACAAGCTCAAGCAGCAGTCTCTTGTAAAAGCATCTCTCACAGAGGTGCAAGAAACCTACGTTTATTGGATCAAGTCACACACATCTGAATGACAATTCCAACAATTATAGTCCTGTCCCGTCTCTCTGTGTTGACACCAGCAGTTAACATTATAGGCTGCCTTCTCCTCTGATGATGGTAAATCAAAGAATTATAAAAACTGCTGTCATCAAAAATGCAACCAGTAAACAAAACACAAAGTTAAGAATTATCCCAGCTGTAGGACGGACTGGAGCTGAGAGACATCATTTAATAACCACTGTATTAGCATGATCAAACCCGCTTCTAACATTTCTATGGCCTCAGAACCACTGCGGGCAACAGGCAATTAACTGTGGTTGGGTAAAAAATTGGTTAGACTGGAAGAAAATAGTTTGTGCTCTCTACTGTGCTACCAATGTCTTTTGCATTCCCTTTGTTCAACAGTTTGCTTTGCAAAAAGGGGAGCGATAACACCTATTTAACACAGCTCAATGGGACAAGTCTGATTTGCACATGTATACCATTTTTTTTAATGTATGCTTTTCCTTTCATATCATTAATAAAGCCTTTAATACAGACAGAAATCAGAATCAGTATTTGTGAAATACTAAGATCCCAAGTTCAGAAGATGCTATACAGAAAAATCGCAGACTGTATTTACACTGCTATGTGGATATTGTTGACACCAATCAATCATTTAATCTCTCACTTTTCAAAATATTTATAAACTAACTGCACAGTTCTTAAGGTTTTCTATCTACAAATCACAGAAAAAGCACTAACAAAGCTAGTTTGTTTCAAAAGAATAGCATCAAGTAAGTTCAGAGCAAAAATTTTCCTTTCCTAACTAGGTTCCCTCTAGAAAAGGAGATCTTCATCCTTACTTTGGCAAATATGTAGATCAAAAAAGGAATCACTGATTGCAAACTGGCTCTTATTGCCAAATTTCTTCTCACTAACAGAGGACTTTGTAGAAGTGATCTGTGATGAAGCAGCATACACTCTATGTAAGTAAAGCAACCCCAACTTTTTTGATTGAACTGGCTTTTGCCTGCTGCTTTTTCTCTCCTTTGACCATCATTGTGCATCCAACATTTTCCACACCCAAAATTGAAGCACATCAACTACTGCACCTCCTGCCTATGTTGTTTCATAAAGTTTTCCAGGTATCTCCCTTCTTTTCACTTCCCTTTTCCAGTGCATCTGTGCACTACCAAATGCATTTGGCATTCAACTCCAGATATTATTGCATTTTCAAGGTTATTATTATATTTTGGGTAAGACATATGTTCATACCAAGTGTACTGAACATCGTACCAGTACTCAAGAAGCAGCATGAGTTGGTCAGACCACAGATGAGATTCAGGAAACAGTCGGAAGAAATTAATCATTGCAGAAGATATTTGAGGCTCAATTCCAGTACAAATCAGTACTAACATCTCTCTTATTCGCCAGATGCACACCAAAGTAAGATCAACAGAGATGAAATCAGAATTGGATCATGGTAATAAGCATGCAAGTTATAGCACAGTCTCTTAAACCTAGTGTTATTTGTCTACCAGGGTAGAGCAGATGTACTTTCTCAGTATCCTGACTTGAGGGATGTTTCTGAGAAAGGACAGGGTTATATTGTGAGCACTGTAAAAAGAACTATAGTGTAAAGCACTGTAGCATGCAGAGGGTAGTACTAGAACATACTGTTATGGTTGGCTGTACCTGTAAAATTCATGAAATTATTGGCTTCTTTCAGCTGCAGTACAGTACTTTTACAGTAATTTGTCACTCTGTTTTCAGCAGGGATAATGGACCATGCCTTTTTCTAGGAGCACATTATTTGGCCACTGGCAGCTCTTTATATTTGCCATGAGATCCCCAGTAGCTACATGTTCACCCTCACCGTCCCTCTGTGGGACACTGCAGGCAACAATAGATCTGCAGGGTTAATGTTTCTTTACCAGAAGCTGATGGCATCTGTGATGATTGGTGTTAATTGGCCTGGCTACGTCCAGAGTGTCTGTACTGTTCCTTTCAGCATGCTATTCCTCCACTTCTGCCTGCACAAAACAGCATGACAGCACTGCAGCCAAAATCATCTAGAAAAATACCACAGTCATTGCTCCTCCCTATCTCACCTGACACTGCTTAATATTGCCATTTTTATATGGCCAGTATCTAGAAGCTCAGTAATAACCTTTTCTATGGCTGGAGATAAATGCCATGTAAAAATGAATGAAAAGGAAGATCAGGGAAAAAGCCCCTTCTGACCTGAGGGCTGATATTTTTCAGCTTTAAAGTTCTCTTCTACCTACACCATAACATCAGCGATGAAACTACTCTTTTCCATCTTATTTGAAAACCCTAAGACATTACTGGCATTATTTTCTGTGAAAAATGGTAAGTCATTAGAATTAGGAAGGAAATTGTTTTTCTGTCTAGTGACATGTTGTGAGATTTTCAGATTTTTCTCTGTTCTGCAGTGCAGCAAATCCAAAACATTTCTCAGTCCTTAGGAGAAAAGGTAGGATGATTTTTGCTCCAAAATTATATGGAAGCTTGGCATCTTTCTAACATACAGTAACATGGACAACAGGGACCAAATCTCTTCTTCTCATACACAGCCCCTGTTAAAGAGGTATTTTCCATATGACAAAGTCTTTCACTCTCTTTTCCATCTGGATTTTGACCACATTTGTGGTTGTCCTGATATTAGAAATGAGACAACTCTCCTCCCCCCAGCCACCAAAAGGCATTTTTCATAAAGTATTTTAGATTTGCTAACCATCACCTTTATTACAATTCTTCTGCGAAGCATGATGCAATGCAGTGCTCCAGAGCCAGAAAGCACAGGATTGCTCTGGAAAAGGTATGTGATTTCAAGGTCAAGTTCTTTTCTCCCAAGGTAAGTATCATTTACACACTCTCCAGAACCAGTGGAGCTAAGCACATATTTCACAAGGAAAAGGGCAAGTTTTTTTTTTTAAAGCAATAATGAGGCATATGCCAAAATGGAAATAACACCTTTCTTTTAACTGCTTGATTTCTAACACAAAAAAACTCAAATCAAAATGAAGCAAAAAAGGGTCATCATGTTTAAGCTTAGAAGGAGGAAGAACTTTCCCCATTTATTTTTTCCAAACACTGAAGTATGCCACTGCTTTTAGATACACATAGTGTCTTTCAACCTGCCCAGAGTTACTCAGATGCTTAAAGAGGAATATGCCAAGAGATAAAAGTGCCAAAGCACTTTCCTGAGGTAGGATTTTACCAGTTCAGGAAAGGGAGAAGATTCCTACCAATCAGGTAGTGAAACTGGGAGGCTTGGTGCCATATAGGGTCAACAGAAGAGACACAGGCTCTCACAAAGCTCCCAAATTCATCTTCTGTACTGGAGGCATCTCTCTTTCCATGACTTACCCTGGGAGTCGTGGGACAGTGGTGCCTAGTCTTGGCACCTGGATTCCTCATCTAGGTTGTGTTACACATAATCATCTTTGTCTTGTTTTACAAATGCCACTTATCTGTTATTCCCATTAATTCCAGTAAAACAGAATACACTCATCTTTTGGACCTAATTAGGTAACTCTGCTCACCATTTCTGAGAATAGTACTTAACTGTTGTTGCAAAACATTAAAGAACAGAAAAAATGAATGAAAATTTTGCCTGCAAACATTAGGATATACAGCATTATGTACAGCAGATTGCATGTTCTAAAAATAATCTTTTAAGCTTAACACAAGCCAAAGTCTTCACCTGCTGAACTTGACAAATACACTCCCATTGCCAGCAGCACGCTTTTGCTATAAAAGTGGCTGCTCAACACAGCCTAATCATCAGATGCACTCTCCCATCCCTTACATTGAAAAGAACACATGGAAAAGAACTCCCCTTAAGGTAGTGAAATGCCAAGCAAAGCAGAAGTAGCTATTTAAGATACCATGTTCACAGGTTCTTCTTGTATTTAGATCTTCTCATTTATCTATATTCAAGTTAAAATTTTCAAAACTTTCACTTCAAGCCCTAGATACTGGCAAAGAGGTCATTGTCTAGAGGTAAACCCACACATTTATCTGTATCTGAGCTCCAAATTATTAGAGTTCAGCAAAATCCTGAAGGAATAAAAATTGTAAAATTTCTGTAAAACTTTCTGTGCCAGCTTTGAAGTCACAAGGTCTGAAGGAGGAGAATTGTAAACAAGCAAAGGGATAGGCTGCTTTGTGTGAAGCATGTAAGAGTGCCCTGGTAAGATAAAGCCATGGTGCTGCCAAATGCCATCCTTTGAAGGCTGTACACTGTGAATGAGCTGTAGATTTCCTCCCTTTTTCTCATTATAAATTCCATACACAAGCAAAGTTGCTCTATTCAGGCATGTTAAACTGTATTTGCAGTAAAAAGGAACTGAGGCAAAGGGCACCAAATCATGTGATCATATTTGCCCTGCAGTGACTGTAGTGAAGCACTACCCCAAATAACCAGGAATGAGTCTTTTAGGTATCAGCTGCTGCGTAGCCATAGCAGGGAACAATTCCTGGGCATATTTTCCTGCAACTGGACTGCACCAATACCATTGCCAGCAAGCTGCCAGTCAGCACTTCATTTTGTTCCACTCGCCCTCAATTTCTTGGTGTTCTGCTAACAGAACTATGCCATAAAATCTTGCAGGTCTTGTAAGTGGTCAGAGGAAAACCTTTATGCTTTGGCTTTATTTAAAATCCTTGAGTCATCCTGTGACTACATAAGAATATGGGCAAGTTGTCCTTTTAATTACTAAGTGAAAGGACAACAATGTATTTTTCTGGGTTTGTAGCATTTCCACAGCAGTATTCTGCAACACTGAACACTTCAGTTTGCCTACAGGCAACTTACCTTTGCATGGATATTTACGAAAGTTGCCTCGTTCTTAAAGATGCTTCCTGTGACCTTCTCCTGCATGTGGCATGTCTCGTACCCTCCCCCACCTAAGAGCACTACTGGTGGCACTGCTATAAGCTGTGCAGATGTTTCTACCCCATTATTGCAGCTTTATAGTTGCAAGAGCCTTCCTCGAACAGATGTTCTTTCTGTGCGCATATACCATACTTCCCACTGCAAACACTTTTACAACATAAACAGCAGATTGTCTTGCTTCTGTCATTCGGATCAAGAGAGAGTAAATGCCTCATTCTAATGATGTGAGTTTTCTTCCCAGAGTGCTTAATGTCTTCCATTTCCACTGGCCCTGCTCACTTCAGGTGTTTCATTTCTGTTTCTTGGGCTCTTCATCACTTATCTTTACTCTAAAGGGTCTCCCTAAAAACATCCTCTTCCTGAATCTCTTTTACTGTTTTCACTCTCTTTTAATCCGTTTTGCTGTGTCCCCCTCCTTTTGTAGAAGCTACTCTGCCTTCTTCAGCTGTGCTCAACGAGGAGCTAATTCAAGGGATTTAAATGAGAGTACATTTTCTAGAGTAAGAATTAATACAAATTGGTGAATATAATTCCTACAAGTTGTAGAATAGGAGACAATAATTCTGCAATGAAGGAAAGTTTATATTGGCTAGGTATTGCAAAACCAAGATTTGAACACACCAATCTCTCTGATGTTTAATCGAAAGCCTAACTTGTAAGCAGAGTAATTTGTACAGTCTTGTAAAATTATGAAAACATTGCATAGATCTTTGGCCTCTTTCACAGTGATTATGATGGCTTTCAGAGAACATCTTCATTCATAACTATTTCTGATTAAAAATTATCTGTTCCTGAGTTTTTAGTTTCTCCTGTTCTCGTAAGACATTTGTCAGTAATATAGCAGCAATAATAATATAAATTTCATAGCAATTACAAAAAGTAACATTTGTCATAGAATAGTAATACATCATGAAGAAGCAAAGGTATGGAGATTTCTTCTGCCACATCTAGTTTGCTTTGAATACTTGAGCTGGACTGCTTTGAAGTACCTGAAGTATCCTAATGACAACTTGTACAGCAGAGATGTGACAGGAGGCTGAGAGCAACTTCTTTGAATCTTTTCCAGCCCCAAAGTCATGGAAGACGTCACTCTTGTGCTCTGTAACCTCCTGAAACACAAACTCTGTCACAGTCCTAATATCTGTGATAAAAATCCTACCCTTTGTTTCCTTATCATAATTAGCCTTTTTAAAAATCACCTTACATCTAGCTTTTCAGTTTTCATATTGTTCCATTTTTGCTCACATTGTTTTCCTCTGTATCCTCTCTGCTATAGTTCTCTCCCACATAAACACCATTCCACTGAAAAATACTCTGTCACTTCCTTGTATTAGTTTCAGTTCTCACATTACAACTTTCCTCTTACTCCTTACACAGATGGACTAAAAGCTATTTGGCCTGCTCACTTCCAGCTTCATGGATACAATATTAGATGGCTGGCACCTACTATGTAGGCAGTCTTTGAGGGTTTTGCAGCTGAAAGCTGTACTTACAAATGGTGGTCATACAGCTTAAAAAGTAGATTAGGTTCCACTGACAGTAAAATCAGACTATGGTCATTTTGAATACAAGAATTAAATTAGTATATGTTGAAGGCACAGCTCAGGGTTTCATAAAAAGCTCAGTGATACCCCCTTTTGCCTTTCTTAAAGCACTGTAAAATTAATAATAAATTTCTATTTGTTTGAAAATCACTGATTTCTCTGTCTGGTAGTCTATGAAATGTTCTACATCTGCTTACAATTACTTTGGAGATGACAATCTTGACACAAATAAATTTTTCTCCTTTTCAGTCTTTTTACTTACCCACAAATGAAATCTAGCCATTCTTTAAAAGTAACAATATACCAGTGAATTAACAATAAAGTCTAGCTGTAAAATTTTCTCTCTCAGAAATGTTTATAAACCAATCCATTAATTCTTATTAATACCTTACAAATACAATCTGCATTACACCCATCTACTTTGAGATTATGACCCTGAGCTAAGCAGTAGAACTAGTTAAAAATTATTTTGAAAAATAGCAGTTGGGAAGAGTGTGTGTGAAAACTGAGGAAAAACAGATTTCTACTGTCATCCTCTCTGCACTATGCCCATCCATCTCACTGGCATCCACCATGGGCCTGTTCAGTTCCCTTCCAAGATGCCCTGTGCTGGCTGCTGCACTGAGGAGCAACAAGCCAGTGTAGCTCTGAAATTACTGCTCAGTTTGGTCATGGCTTGAGATGGTTCTACTTATCAATATTACCAGCATTAACTGTGGATTCGCCACTGGGTAAGGTAGTTCTACTGAGCTAGACCCACAACAGAGACGTTTAAAAGTGAAAATTAGTATTGTGCAAACAAGAAATACTTGCTACCTCCAGGTAAATGCAAAGATATTCCACAAGATAATCATCATGTTGCTGTCAGAATTTAGCTATTATTTTGAATTTTTATTATTTTAAATACTCACTTAGACCTTAGTGCTTGTTATCATGTAAGAGCAAAGGTGTAATTGTATTTAACCTTTTTCTCCCCATGAAGAAAAATAAACAAATAAATAAACAGATGCCATGAGCCAAATAGTTTACAGTATTTGTATTTAAACAGTAGCTATATTTTCCTTGAAAATAAAGGAAGACTCAACTTACTCAAAGATAACCTGGAGTTGCTAAGATGTCAGTGATGTCACCAGCCTTACCAATGTTTCTATCACTTATTCAGGAAATTATCCTCTAATGGAAATATGAGAGGGAAAGTGCACTCACATATTTTCCCACAAATCTCACATTTTCTTAGCCAGTGTTTCTTCTCAGCCATCCTCATCCACAATCTCAGTTCTGTCAAATCAGAAGAGAATGAGTCTCATCTTTCTGTATAGTGCTTCCTCTCCTACCCCAGATTTTCCAGCTCCAGTTTCACTATGGGATGGTTGTTCTCATATTTTTCAGGAGGACAGTAGATCGAGCTACATTTGCTGTCTGCTACACCCACATAAAACTGGAGAAAATAATTTATTATGTGGAATTAAAATTTATTTACCCAACTAAGTAAAAAATGAAACAAAACCCCTCAAAAACTAAGAGTGGGACCTTCTAAATATCAAGAGCTTCAGTTTGCTGAAATACTGTAATGGATTGATGGATGAACTGGAAATATTTCTTCATTATGAGCTGCATGTAGGGCACCACCATTAAGAAATTAAAGTCCTGAATTGACACCATGAGCCGTCTGAAATCATATATACTACCTGAAGACAATACATATGTTGAAATATTAGTGCATAAAGTGCATTAGTGCCAATGTGCTTAATTTGCTTACTAATTTAGGAGAATTTAGACTTCAGGGATGGAACAGGCATGGAACTACCCAGTTTAGGAAACTGTTTTATCTGGATAAAGTGGGGAGTTTGAGTTTTTTCTTTTCCTTTTTTTTTTTTTTTCTTTTAAGTGAGGAGGATGGGGAGCAGCTGCCTAAAGCAGAAATTCTACAAAACTCATTAGCCATAGTAAAATTAGTGCTCTCCAGGTAATCCCAAGTTTTTATCCACGAATCTTTGTACAACAGTGCCCTGCATCTCTTTTCCTCTCACACATATTATTTCTGCCTTTGGAGTGCTGTTTGGTGCCTTTTAGAAAGTCCATGGTTGAGCCATTGAATGAGTATGACCCCTGCAATAAAAAATTGGGGTGATTTTTATTCCACCTCTCCTCACAGCTGCATGAAATGCTTCCTCTGTAGTCCTCTGCTAAAACAGGAGACCACATTCTCCAATGTCTCCTATTCCATTTAGTTGTTTAGACTTGCATGAAAAGTCTCCAGTCCTTGCCTACAGTCATGGAATTCAAAGCACAGCTAAAGAGGAAAACTGCTGGGATAGCCCTGAGGCACATTTTTGAGCAATGCAGTTATAGTGGATGTCAATTATAGGGGTCCTAATGTCCCACAGAGCAGAAATCACAGCTATGGCTCAGCAGAACACTGGGACATCTTGTTCGTGCTCCCCTTTTTCCAGAATCAGAGACTGGGTGAAATTTAAGGGTGTTTTTAGGAGGCCAGACCAGTGAGGTAATTCCTCTCATGCCGTCCAATTCTCTGAGATGTCTGGCATCTCCACTGCTCTCCGTGCTGCAGAACTGAAGCTTCAAGGACCTTCCCCAATAAATTGCAGGAGGGTCTTTGCATCCTCCTTGATACATGGGAGAACTGTGAGAAGGTTTTGGCAGATTTCAATAATTTCATGCTTTGACTTCATTCTTTCCTGCAACATGGGTTGACTACAACACCACATGAAGACAACATCTGAGCCCTACCTTATAGCAAACATTGAGGCAGCTTGCTCAGTTAGAAGCTCCGCAACACTTCCAAGCTAGATATTTCGTAGGTGATTGGGAGACAATTGGAAACAACACTTGAGTTAGAGCTTGCAATTAACTCCACAGAACAGATGCACTCTCAAATTCTTTCACTCACATTCACTTGCAGAGGCAGCCAATATTTTCTTAATCAAAGCAGTTTTATTTTAATCTGAAAAGGCTTTTCATAAAAAAGTCCTTTGGATTCCTTTTCTACTGCTTGAATAAAAAGCTAAGGGAAAATTTGGTTTTCAAGAAGCTGAGTTAGGAAATCCAATCCTGTTCCAGACTAGCAACAGTTGAGTGCCTAAAGGCAGTCTCACAACACAGCATCTGATTAACTTAGAGCAAATCTGGACAGCTTTCAGAGAATACACCACAAACTATTCTCAACCATGGGAACAGAAAAGTAAAGGGAAAGGCTGCTTTCAAGAAAGATCATAAGTGAAAAAATTAATTGAAGAATCATCTACTAAAAAAAAATTCCCTTTGTAAAATGATGATTAATCAAAGCAAGAAACAGTCTGTGAAGGGGAAAAAAGCTAATTTTGACAAATCTCAGCAATTATCACATTAAAACCTCATAAAATTGTATTTATTTATTTATTTTTATTTTAGCTGTGATCAGGTCAGGAAAGACTTCCAAAACTCTTATTTGTCATTGCCAGATCAGAGAGAGGTGTATGACACTGAGAAAAATGCAACAAGAATAACATAAATATGTAAGTTTCTCTGAAACCAATTTTTACACCTCTTTCACTAATATTCTTTGCGTCATTGTGAGGAGTAAAACACCTTCCTGTTATCAAACATTCACATTAATTGACAGGTAGAGAACACCTGCATCCACAAAAATTGTACCAAATGAGGCAGTCACCACACAAGGCTCTAGGGACCTTCTGCTCAACCACCTACCACTCACCACTGTCACCAACCATATTACAGGTTAGACGAATGCCTCCAAGAAGCAGACACAACAATACAAATATTTGAGAGAAGATTTTCCTGGAGATATCCTTGTGGTAGTTCTTGCAGAGACAATTTTTGAAGTTTTTCTGCAAAAATGAAGGAAGACATTGGCCCACCTCTACTTCTTGTTAAGAACCATTACTTCTGAAACAGTGCTAAACCATCTGTGCTGGATACCATCCCCAGAATTTACCATCATAATGCTAAAGAACATATTTTAGTCCAGACTGCACCAAACCGAGATGGCAGATTGTTTTTTCATTTCCCAGTGAAATAGCCTCTGCTTTTTTCCCCACTTTCAGTCTGCAAAAGCTATGTCATAATACCAATAAAATTGGTACATCACTAGAAAGCCACAGTTCCCAATCTTTGCTTCATGTGCAACATGTTGCCCACAAGACTTTCTGATATTGCCTCTTGATACAGTAAATTAAAAACTTAAAACCAAGGCCAACAGAGAGAGCAAACCTGTCCACAAAATGCAAGTTGCTCAGTACTGCTCCTCCTGGGACCACTGTTCCAGAGTAATGTGCAAATATTCTCAACAAATCACAGTTTAAATATCAGTTTGTTTGCCAAGTGATTCTCCCAGCTCCCTGCTTATAGCCATGAGAAAACATTTTATTTATTAATTATTATTTGTAATTTGGGGAAACAAATGGCTGTATTCCCAGTCAGTCAACTCTCCTATCCACATATGTGCATTCCAGGAGCACAAGCTTTACCTCTGGCTTAGAGAGGTATTTTTTTTCCCTGGGATACTTCATTAAAACATTAGCAGCACATTACTGCTTAGCAGGTGCACAGACCCCATAGCCAAATGTTACTTGTTAACTGTGGTGCAACATTATATGGCCATAAATGTCTAGGTATTAATCACATGTTTTGATTTGTATCCAAAATGCGATTTATGCACTGGATCTCTAAGACTGTATGCTAAACTAACAAGGAAGAGTGAAGGAATTCAGTTCAGTCTGGCAGCCAAATCACTCTCTGCCATGAAGTGGACGTACCTGTGAACAGGCAGGTCAGTGCTGGAAGAGCAACTGGAAGCAACCACATCAGCAATGGGGGAGGGAAGGGAAACAAGTCGTCTTTGACAAATTCAACTAATTTCTTTCCTTTGCAAAGGAAAAGAATATAAGAGCAGTTAACAGCAGGGTTCAGAGGGTAAGGAAAAAAACAAGCAAACAATTTTCCCAAATCCAATTTGCTTTCAAAAAAAAGAACAGAGCTGTTCCCACTAGGAGTGGAGGTCTTCCACTATATTCAAAGCAGGATTTGACAACAATATTGTAGTCTGTTGGTACTTATGTGCTAATTTATATATGATTTCAAGAGGGAACAAAGCACTGACTGGCAGAAGGCCTGTAGTCCAGTTTCACTAAGTCTCTCTGCAGTGCTATTTATTCTACTAAAAATACACTGTGCCGCTATGAGGGTCAACAGTAGAAATTTTGTTGTCACTATTTATACCACCTGATAAAGTGGTGACCCCTTGACACTCCTGAGTTGCTTAGTTGTGTCAATGAAACACAGCACAGATCATGCTTCAAGCACAGCACCTCACGTGGGACATGGACGCATCAAGAAGAGCGCTAAGCAAAACTGTAGAAAAGTGTGAAGGTTTGAAAAGCAAACCAGTGAGAGACTCCAAGTCAGAAATACAATTTAACAGGAAAAATGAAGTAAATGCAANCAAAGAGGAAAGCCTGTAGAAGGATGCTCCTTTCCAAGCAGCTTTGGCTTGATGATTTTCTCTGATTGTAGGAGAAAGTCCCATATGATTTGGCCTGTAGCAAAACTTAGGAATAGATGAGGATACTCAAATGGATCTTTGAAAAATCTTCATTCTTCCTTTGAACTTCTCAATTCCTACTTTGGCCTAAGGACTGCATTGAAAAGGTCATTCATGAAAACAGGTGAAAGCAGTACTTGCATCCCACCTGCACATGCAACAAGGTAAATAACTGGCAACTGAACTCTAAATCAAGAGAGGAAAAAAGCCTAGGATTCCACCCCAAAAGCAATATCTGAAACAATGTACTTCAAAACACCTGAAACAGGATAGGTGTATCCAGTTTCTCACAGAGATATCCAAGGACTGACTGAACTGCATCTCACTGCATAACGACCCTTAACTTTCTAAGGGATTCACTGTGATGCTATACTCCTCATCTTTCATTCAGAATCCTATTTCCTGACACTGATTTTACCTTCACCCACATCTGTAATTATTTGTTGTGCTTTCTGTTATAAGGGAGGAACTCTGTTGCTGGCCTGAGACATTACCCAGGATAAGGCATAACATATGCAAGATATGGTATATCCTTCAACCTTGACTTCCATCTTCCCCACTCTGACATTCACTTTCTCCCATAATTTCCAAGCCTAGTTAAGCAAATCACAATAATCAATTATGATCAATGAAATTTTTTATCTGTGACCTCCCTTTTGTATGTATGTTGCTTCCTATTAGCTAATGCCACACAATTAATTTCTTCTTGATATTCTTTTTGTACTCAACAAGTAGTCATAGTTATGGCCAACCCATCTTTTCAATGTAAACCTTGCTCTAACATGGGAATGAAATCACTATAGATCTATTATTTCTCGGAACAGGATATTTCATTTGCATAAAATATTCTGCACTTGACACAGTGCCAGGAAGAAACACCTAATGTCCATTCTTCACTGCACTCTTGCTGTGGCCTTAGGAACAGAAGGAATCACCATGTTAGTCTCGTACCTCTTACTCCTGAGTTCTCCACTTCTTAGTCCCATCTCTGATTTATACTCCCATGACTCTCTGAGAGCCCTGTCAAGTCAGTGACCAAGATAATGGACAAAAAGGAATTTCTTACATGATGTAATTTCACATTAAACAGGATGGTTCACAGGTTGTAATAGAAGGTCAATAGCAGATATTATAACCCCTAAATTGGTTGGGGAAAAATGGTTATTTGAATCAAAACCTAAATAAAGCTCTGTACAAGTCAAGATAGCTGAAGGGAAGTGTCTCCATGCATGTCAGTGATATGCCTGGTCTAATAACCTCAAAGGAAGGCAGATCCCTACCTTGCTCATTTTCATAGCAGCGGGACTTACTGGCAGGGAATGGCATTAGCACTGTGTTCAAATGTACAATGTCTCTTTTTACTTTTAAGTTGGATGGCTATATTCCAAAGTTAAAAAATTATCTAAATGTCATTAGTCCAATGGGAATGCAGAAAATGTACATTTTGGAGACAGATCAACCTGTTAAGCAAGAAAAGGAGACCAAGAAGAATTAATTAATTGAATGGATTCATGAGTCCCTCATTTGTTATTAATAAAGCGCTGAGGAATAAAATGTTGATGAGACACAGTCATTCACCTTGGATCAGTATGCAAAAGGAAAATTCAGTGCACTGTAGATCGTTATCAAGGCCATATGCACAGCTTTTTCTACTGAGTTATGGATGTTATAATAAATGGTAGACTCAACATTGCGAACGTATGCTTTGCCTAGGGATGAATTTTACCCTAAAAAAACCCAATGAGGCAAATTTTAGAGAAGAAGAGAGCTGATTTAATACAATGTATAGCATGTAGTCACTAATGGACTTTTAGTTATTCCCAAAGATAACTGACCCCATAAAGGGTTTTAAGTAATTCTTAACATTATTTTCATATACTTCAAAGACAATCAGTCTCTTAAAACTATTTCTATATTTTTCCATATTACAGAGCTATATGCATCTTAGAATATTACACTATTACCTATACACACTACATTCTGCTTTCATGGGCAAAAGTGTCCTGTGGTAATGACAACCACAGTATTGAACTTTCCTATTTCAGAAGTCTAACATATTTTGCCTCAGTTCTTAGGTCTTCTTTTTTTTGTTACTTATGTTTTATATATATATATCTTGTTATTTATAGCAGTCTGGCTGCTGGTTTTTGTCTCTTATCAAACACCAAAATGAATATGATTTTAGCCATTGTATGGTGTAGTCAAGGCCTGCTCTTACACAACAATGCCCATCCGCAAGAACTGCTGCTGCCCAATCTCTGAAGAAAGCAGAATTTATACTTTAATGATTTGCTAAAACTTGCTTAAGTTACTTGAAACTGCCAAGGAGTGAAATCCACTCTTGAATATGAGGCCAGACACAAGGCCTAAGAAGTGCTTAAGCTCATTTTGAGGATATAAAAGTGATTGAAGTGGTTACACAGGACTGGTGCAAGTACTTCACAGAGGAGAGGAGCTGACCATGAATAAGCACTTCAGGAAATCAAGCCAGGTTCTGATTTTCTCCCAGATTTCAGCAACTACACTAATTCTACCAGGCCCTCACAGCCATGCTACAACTCAGGACTGTTTCATTTTGTCTAAGTAATCACAGAGGGATAAAACCACTCTAGGTCATGGTAGAAGCTCAAGTCATTAGAAATACCTCCTCACATATTTAGTGTTATGATTGTTCCAAAGGAAAAAAAAAAGCCTCAAGGCAATTTTAGAAAAAGGAAACAAGGGATAGATTCATCTAATCTGCTTCTATTAGAGATTTAAAGAGTATTCTGCTTTTTGCCTTTACTTGAAACCAGATCTCCCACATATCCCTGCAGGTATGCCATGTGCTGTGACTGGTTAGAACCAAGCCTGCTAGTCTAGAAAAGTACTTTTTTTGTTCACTAAGTAGGCCCAGACAGTACTGAGTTGCAGAAGATAGAATAAGAAAGGAGGGAAAAGGGTTTTTTTCCAGCACAGAAAAAACTCAAGCTTCATTGCCTCTGTTTACTGCTTTATTTCTGAATTTCTAAATCATTGGCAAATTTAAAGAAGGGCCAGCTAGTATTGGAAGAGATCCTGAATAGTCAGCAGCAGTTTAGTGAGATCAGTCAGGCCACAAAGCCTTGCCAGGGTTGCTCCTCCCTCAGAAATGTTTGAATCTATATTTAAACATCCTTGATCTGGCCACAAGAGACGTGATACGGCTGACAGCGAGGGAAGAGGGGCAAGGAGGAAATTAGGGTTTCCAACAGAAGGGGGGGTGGGACAGCACTTCTAGAAAATCTGGGCTCTTTGGACATAATTGTCTGGCAGTGTGTAGGTATTACTAAAACCCAGGATTATTTCCAACACTACATCATCATATCCACTACTACTGCCTGCCAGTGTGTTAGTAGTAAATCTGAAGAGCCAGGAAAATAAGTGGAGCCTGTCTGCCTGCAGTGAGGGTCTGGCCTCTGTGCTGCAGCAGTCAATGCCTTTCTCAGAGAATTAAATTATCTGCTAAATATCTAAAATATTCCTGAGACAATAAATGCACTTTGCTAAATTTCTGGGGGTGGAAGGTGGGAGAAGTCTGGGATTTGAAGACGAGAACATCCACAGGTATAAATTGAAAGTAGAGCACTCCTGGAAGTGAAAGGCTGCGTTGGCATCACTGCACTGGCTTCACCAGCAGCCAGTCCCAACCTGGCAAAGGTGCACACTTTGTGCTTTCCTTTCTCCTCTGGCATAATAAAACTGAGGTAAGATTCGGGAGAAACTCTTTCCACTTGATTCTCTCTCAGATTATCACACGTCAAGTCAAGACCTTTGGGGTGAGAAAACCAGTGCTTCTCACACAACACTAGAAAGAATTGCCTTTAGAAAAGATGCTCAAGAAGAGGCTGAAGTGACAGACAGACACATCAAATCTGGTGGATTTGGGGCAAAGGCAGGAAAGAAAGCTCAGACTGAAGGCAGTCCCATAGGCTTGTGAGTTCAAGCAGGAGATACACAGGTTTCTGGAGTGTAGTTGTGAAGCAAACAATTTTTTCATTTTTAATACGGAGCATTTTGCCATCCAATCAGAAGACCTTTCTTGTGCAGTAGTAGCACCACTGGAAGAGAGATTGGAACAAACTTAACCCACAGTTAGCCTACTCTTGTCTCTGTTTAGGTTGTTCTATAGGGCAAATGGGGCCTTATTGTGTCATCAGTTTTAATCACAATTTTCCGTCAAACTCAATGGGAAGTTTTGGTTTAAAATAAATGTAGCTCCATTGCTTTTGCATAGTGCAGTTGAAAGTGTTAAAGTACTGAACTGGACACCAGCTGCCATGGTAGGAGCCACCTGAAATTCTATCACATACCAGTAGTAGGTGCTGGTAAATGCAAATGTCATGTGGCCAGTTCAAGTCGTGATCTTCCTGGAACCCAGATCATATGAGAGATGCCTGTCTTTTGACACCATTCATCCATAATGTACTGGTTTTCTCTGGGATAATTTTCTTCATTCTAGCTGCCATGGTGCTTCTTTTGTATTTATGATGAAAAAAGAGTTGATAACACAGTAACACTAACATGTATTAGCTATGGCTGAGCAGTGCTTCCACTGTCAAGGCCTTTTCTGCTTCTCGTGCCACCTCACCAGAGAATAGGCTGCTGGGAGTGCACAAGAAGTTGAGAGACAGCTCCCCAGCTGACCAAAGGGACACCCCATGCCATACAGCCTTGTGCTCAGCAATAAAAGCTGGGGGAGAAGTTTTCCAGGGCTGCAATTGCTCAGGAACTGCCTGGGCATCGGTCAGCTGGCAGAGAACAATTGTGGATGGGTTTGCATCCCTTGTTTTTCTTGGGTTTTTCCTTTGCTTTTTTCTTTTTTTTTTTAACCTAAACTGTCAACTCAACTCACAAATTTTCACACTTGTACTCTTCTGTTCCCAACCTGCAGCCCACTAGGATGGGATGTGAACAAGCAGCTGTGTGGGGCTGACTTGCCCACCACAGTCAACCCACAGCATGTGTCTAGGTCTGTCAGTGGGCTCACCAGAGCACTCCCAAGGGAGCCCCTTAAAGCAAGGACAAGCCCCTCACTCTAACAGGCTCACTCTAAATGTTCCCAGCATTCAGAGTAGAATAGTCTTTTACAAACCCAGAGCTTCTCCTTCAGTTTCCAGGCTCAATTTCTTCCGATTCCTTTTCATCTGTTTGCACACTGATACCATCCTTCAATTCTAACAGCTTATCTTCCATATTGGTATTTGTCCTCTTTCAGATGGGAAACAATTTAGTTTCTTGATCTCTATGTGAAGGCCAAGCAAACCAAGCTCTTCTAGCTTTCTCTCATTTCACATGCTTTTCATGCTCCCAACTATCCTAGTAGCCATCCTCTGAAATCTATATTCGCTTTTCTTAAACATGGGATACCACAACTGCATGCAAGATTCTGTATGAAGTTATCTGCTTGAATACTCTTATGAAAGCTAACAAAATTATACATGCAAGAATTTTTACTGCAGTAAAAATCACAGCCATAAAAAGCAGTTCTTTCACATCTTTTCTTGGTATGGGTGATATTTAATATGTGAATGATGGCAGATATATGAAAAAAAAAAAAAGTAGGTGACTGAAACCTGGAACTACAAGGAAGGTTTTTAATAAGTATTTTTCTTGGTATAATTGCAGTGGATATTAACTAACAGTTATACTTCCTCACAGAAAAAAAAATTCAAATAAGCCTAAAATAGAACTTTTCACTGAGAATATGTTAGTCACAGAACAGAGCAGGATTCTTGGGAATTCTGTACGCCATCAGTGAAGAGACTTGCGGGAAAAGTATGAGATAAGTGGCTTGTGGAGAACCACAATTCTATGCCAGTTCCATGCAATTAAAGCCTAATAAAACCCAATAAAGCCCTTTTGAGAAGCCTCTATCAACACACTGGAAAATAAGTCCCATTTTCAGAGAAAAACACTAACACATCTCATACATATGTGAACACTTTGTTCAGCCCCTTAACATACCACATTACCACTGACTAGAAAGTAACCATAAGAATTGAAGAGAAAAATTTCTACCTCTCTTAAAAAACTCTGAAGTTTTTCTTTAAAAATACAAAAAACCATAATAAGCAAAAAACAAACCCCCACACAAACCAAACCAAAAAAACCCAAACACAACACAACAACTACATGAAAAAAGACCTCTTAACACCATCACACTCCCCAGCTGCAGCATTCAGCCAAGTGGCTGTGCTGACTCCAGGCCATAGTCTCCCTTGCCATACTGCAGGGTCAATACAATGCCACCTACCTTCTCCAAGGAAGTCTCACAGCAACTTCTCAGCAACCATTTCCCTCCAGACCTGAGCATTGAAGCCTGAGGCTGTCCTCTGAGTCACAGAATGTGATTATACCCTGATTTCATTCAGCAAGAGCAGGGGCTTAATTAATGTTTCTCACTTCCCTGGTGTAGCCTATGAACACCAATCATGGGGCTCATGGGGGCATTGGCTTCTCTGAAATGAAGTTCTGGAGCCAGGAAACTTTTCCTAACAAAATCTTCTTGAATTGGCTATACTTTCTGTCTCCAAAGTGTCTTCAGTGAAATGACATGTTTCAATGAAAGTATTTTTATTGAAAGGACTTGCTGGTAAGCTTTGACGAGCATGTTGAACCATGGATTGTGCTTCCATATAGATGAAGCTAAAGGACCCAACATGTTTTGTGCATACAAGCTGGAAGGAAGTTTCCAGCCACATCTTTCTCTGTTCTCAGTAACTCTCGTTCCTTGCTGACCTTCTCCAGCAGATTCATGCAAAGCATTGGCTTTAGCAGAAGCCAAGGAAATTTTTGGAGTTCTGTGTGAGATTTCACTACCTTAACTCAAGCTGACTGACCCTTGCTCTAGACAAAGTCCTTTTCTTTTTACAGGCTTTTCTCCCTCTGCTACCCCTCTTCATGTAGGACAGCCCTGGATCTCCTCCAGCTGGACAGTTTTTCTGTCTGGTTTGTGCAAGTGGAGAGACTACGGCCTTGCCTGCTCCTTTACACATCTGAGACTGCTTTCTTCACAAGAACAATTCTGCCTGGCTCTCTCATGAGCTATATAAGGTTGCAATTGCTCTGAGAAGCCCTGGCCACCACAACAGTCTTGTTTTTCTCTTTATAGTATTTGTTGCAAATGCTACTCCTAAGTCCTTATTTCTTTCTCTAGCCCACAAACTTGATGATAGCACAAGCCCTGCCATTCTTTCCAGTTAAATACATTTTCAGCCTGAACAGTTTCTCTGTAGAAAAAAGAGACTCTCACAACCTTTTGAGGATGCACTTGATGCCTACTGCTAATGCTTAGGGGTTAAGACTTTGTGGCAAACACCTGCCAACTCAGCTCCCGGTGCTACTTACATAAATATGCTTTTGTTCTTAGAATATGTTACACCAGGTTTCATAAAAGCACCCATGTACAGCTATAAAAGATTTAAAAGATATAAATAATAACCTAGGAGTCATTTAAAGTTAGGATCAGCAAATTTCAAGGAAGGGATCAACCAACTTTGGTAATTTAACAACTGTTTAAAATACATTAGCAATATCTGGTTTAATCTTATGGTAATTTATAAGCTATGAGGTTTTGTAAGAAAAAAGTCACAGTAATACAGGAACACAGTAAATTAAGTACAAGCCTACAAGTGAGTTTTTTAAAGAAAAAGTCTATCATTCTACAAGATTGCTAAAGACACATGAGTATGAATATAAACAAAAAATAAGCACACAAAAATATGTATATAAGCATTTCAAATAGCTATATAGGGCTGGTTTGGAAAGGAGAAGGTATATTTGATTTGTCCCTTCCATTTCTATTGTGTGCCACAGTATTAATGAAGAGCGGGTGTAGTGGTGTGTATCCATGAGGGCATCCAGTGGATGGATTCCCTCGCCCAGGAGGGTGGGTTGGAGGGCAGTGCCATGGGTGGCACCTAGGTTTATGCCACATCCCACTGGATGTCTCCCTGGTTGAAGGACCTCTCCCCCAGTCTAGTATGTTCTGAGTTATTCGGTTATGGATTGGTTCTTTCCCTTATGTTTATGTATTGCCTTTATTGCTTATGTGATTAAGTTCTAGAAAGTTCAGTTCTGTTACCCGTCATTGGTTTGTTCAAATAAGTTCCTCCCCTTGTATTATGTTATTGGTTACATGCCACCCCTTATCATTTCCTTATTGGTTGTATCCTTGTTCCTCCCATTTTCCACCCCCTGTGTAACTGTCCCTGCAACTGCCACTCGGGGCTCCACTCCATCGAGCCGTGCTATCGGGCTGGCTCCTTGTTGCCTCCCCTTCATGTCTCCCTGTTCTCCCGGCCCCCGGGCTGGGGAATAAAGACTTGGATTGCTGCAACAAGGAGTCCCTCTCTCCTCCTTTGCCTCCGCCGTCGCTCCTTTGTTATTCGACTGCAGCCAGCCCCTGGCGGGGGGTGCGGACCTGCCCTTCGAGTGAGGGCAGGACGCTCATGGCTGGGCTCCGGCCTGTTTGTGCGGTGACCGGAGCACCGAGCTTGTCGCCTGCCTGGCCCCTGGGCGGCCAAGCGGTCAGCGACAAGCAGGTACTCAAAATTAGTGCACAGGCATTTTTCATGCTTGAAAAAGAACACAGCACCCCTGCTCCAGGAAGACATGTGAGGAACTGATTCATTGTATGCATACCTAGTGTCTTGTTGCATATGTCCCTCATTATGTTGTGTCTGGGGGTTCAGCACTTTTTTTCAGCTTTTCTTGCATGCTTTATTGCCACTAAGGCAAGGAGCCGAAGTGAGAGCTGTTCACCCTCCTATCTGAACTTGGGCAGAACTAGTTGTTTAGTGAGGTCAAAGCTATTTAGCATAGAAAATACAGTATAAGGAATCTTTTGAAAACATAGCAAGGTGACCATACACCAGGTGCTCCCCACTGAGGTGGTTTTTCAACACCCCTGTTGTCACTTTGAAACCAAAGCTCTCATCAGGAAAGCGAATCAGCACGTGTCTGTCTGCACAAGGGGAGCAGAGCTGGCCTTCTGCTCTAGGAAGGACTGGAGTCTGGGCTGGTACCTGAGAGGAAGCTTTGGATAGCTCTAACATTGCCATGCTTTCATAGGCTGCCAGGCAGCACACGGCCAGGTGTGCCCCACAAGACCTCGGCAAACTCCTGCGCCCCAGGTCTGCTACACAGCACAGACTTTTCTTGGCACCCTGTTACCAGTGGCAGCCAACATGGCATGGACCTGCAAGCACGGCTTCAGCTTTGAACAGTGGTTTCATACATGGGCATGCATTTTCATGGTTGCCCTTCAAAAGTTTCCACTTGAAACCATAAACCAGACACTTTTCACTGGATCCAAACTAGGACTAATGACAACAGTTATGCTTTGGAGGGGTTTAATTAGTGACTTTGTATTGCTTCTTCCCCTTTCCCATAAGAATAAAACTTACTGAAATCTCACAAAACTTATTGAATCTTGCATACAGGTTCATGGAAGAAATCATGCTCTTCAGTTTTAAATTCTGTCTTAAAAGTCCTTTCCATTCCTGCAAGGCTTTATTTTACAAAAAATGCTGAAGCTAAATCTATTCTTTCAATATAACTTGTGTTTATGATTTAAGTGATCAAACAGGATCCTTAGCATCAGGAACCATGAAATCTAGACCTACTTCTGTTTGGTGACTTCGCCTAAACCACCAAAGGGTAAAATAGGGCAGGTTCTCAAAGAGTAAAAAAAAAAAATATTTATTCAAAGTTCTTTGGGGTAGAGAGACTTTCTGCACCCTATTTTCCCAGTCTTGGCTATGTTTGCCAAGTCTTTCCACAACACAAGAGGTTAATTTGTATTCTGTGGATAATAAAAACAGCAAGCAAGGTAATGCAAAACTGGCATTATACAAATGGGCTTGGGGCTGCACAAGAGGAATATCAATATTATTAAAGGAAGGACTTGCCTTGTATTATGTTTCCCATTAAAAAAATTCCTTCATAGAATTCTGCTGAGCTCAAGTGCTCTGGCAATATAAAATGTATTTTCTTCACTTTCAAAAAAAGTCTAAGAAGCAACAGCAAGACTATGTTATTAACAAAGTCATATAATGTCAGTAAGAATAGAAGATAGTAAAGAAAGTAATATAAGTGCAAAACTCATAGTGCAGATTTCACTGCTTTTAAACATACAGATTTGCAAGGGGATGTAATATTCCTGAAAAGAGGATAGTCATAAGTATGTCTCGTGTGGGACTCAGACTGCTGAGAACATTTTAGGATTGGACCCCAGCATTCAGGAAGACATAGAAGAAGTTGCCTGACATAGCTCTGCCAGCCTACTTCCAATCTGACCTAGAAAAACCCATGCAGGTTTTGTTCTGAGTCTCTCTGGAGAAGAGTCTGCCAATTGTACCAGACTGCAAGGTGGTTTAATGATGTGGACAAACGGGCCTTTTATTTCTCCTGTGCTCGTCTGCGAAAATTTGGAAACCATACGTTGTAGTACCTTTCAGTGTTCCCACAAACTGAATAGGGAGCTTTCCAAGGTGTACAATAAGTTGCCAGAGGTTCAGAAACAAGACAAAACCTTACAGTCTGTTACTGATAGTTTGCCTACACATACAAAAGAAATGGTCCTTTATAAGCACGTTTTGAAATTCAGGAAAATTGTTTTTCTTGCTGATATTTAGAATATGATTATAGAAGTAAAATTTTCACCATGTGTATTCATAGCCTAAAAAGGCTACAAATGTAAGAAAGAACTTAAATGATTTCATTGATGTTAAAGTATCCCAGATAGAATACAGAGAAGTTTCAAAAAGAGACTGAACTCCATCCTCCCTTTCCCACATCCACTGTTTTCCACATTTGCCCATGTATCATTCAATTGCCCTTGTCATTCCCAGAGAATACAAAATATCCTTTCCCAAATTTAGTAATATAAATTAGACAAGAAATAGAGAAAGGCAGAACCCAAAGGAACTCCTGTAACTTTTATAAATAGTCTTTTACAAAAGATAAGAGCTTATGAACTGAAAAGATTATACTGTCTATTCCTGAGCAGTTTTCTGGTCAATACCATTTTACATGTCATCGTCTCATAATGGATAGCCCACCAACCAAAGAATTGTTCCAAATATTGTTTTTACAATTTGCAAATTACTTTGTGAAATTTTCTGTCTGTTGTAGCGGGAGCTGTGCCTAATCCTCTTTGTAGTTGATAATCACATTTCCCATTAAAGTAATCTTCTCTTATACCCATAGGACAAGCTGGGAGGAAGATTTCACAAGGGCAAATAGTGATAGGACAAGGGGTAATGGCTTTAAACTGAAAGAGAGTAGATTTAGACTAGATATTAGGAAGAAATTCTTTACAGTGAGGGTGGTAAGGCACTGGCACGTGTTGCCCAGAGAGGCTGTGGATGCTCCATCCCTGAAAGTGTTCAAGGCCAGGCTGCATGGGGCTTTGAACAACCTGGTCCACAGCAGGTGTTCCTGCCCATGGCAGGGATTTGGAACTAGAGGAACTTTAAGGTCCCTTCTAACCCAAACCATTCTGTGATTCTTTGTTTCTAAGACAAATAAGCATGAGGTGGTTCAGGTCTATCTTCACAGCCTGGGGGATCCTTGCTGTTCATTACGGTCAGAGTTTTCTCATTGGAAGTCCTCTCATGTCCAAATACACCCTTGCCATTCAACAGCCACTTAGGCAGGACACAGGAAAGGGAACTCAGCTCATTCAAACTTCAAGTACTCTGCTCCCTTAAGCCTTATTTCTTAAATTTTAATGTTAAGTTAGTGGATTTTTATGAATGGTAACTAGGAACGGCATAACTGTTCATGTCCTTCTATTCTCTATTTTGTCTCTCCCTCCACATGGAATTATACTAGGGAATATACTGTCCTGGCAGGAAGATGGATTCAGAGATTCAGTAACTTTTTCCAAATCATATCTTGTCCGAGTTCATAGCTCCCTGCACACATGCACATGAATGTTCTTCCTGGGTCCCTACTTTTGCTCCATTTTTCCTCCTCTCTACACCATAGTTCCTCATCACTGGAGCACCAAAATTTTTGTTTCCTTGAGTGTCTTTGATTTGCCTTTGTATGAAAACACCCCTTTCACAAATAAAAGGTACAAAACTGATTTTGCCATAAGTTCTGTTGCTTTCCTTGAGGCCATCACTATGCAAGATGGGGATTCACATATGATAATGCTGACATTCAAATCTACAACTGAGCTGTCTAAAGACAATCTCCAAACACTACCCCAGTGATTAATCAACTGTACATTCACACAGAAATACTTGATGTACTGCTCTATTCACCAAAGTCTTTTATTGCACAGCCAAAGGTTATTTGGAATTTATCCATTGCCACCAGGCTGGAGCTCACTATTATTAAGTAAAATTCAACCTAGAGGGCAGTGAAACTATAAAAGGAATATGGACTGTTTTGATTCATAAAAAATACTGAAAAGTATGTTTGGGACCCAGATTTAGGGAAGATAGTATCAGTCTTTTAAATTAGTCCCCCATAGTCACAAGCATCCAGTACACATGTAGTCCAGAGGGGTCACAAGAATATCTGTTCCTACTGTCTCTATGCACCACATATCCTAATGTCTTATAAAACACCTGAAGAAGGCCAGAAGTTACAGCTATAAATTGCCAGGGAAATGTTGCCATTAAGATGGATCCCTATAATAGCACAAAATTTTCCTTTCTATTCGTCTTTCTTCAGATGGAGAGTTGCTTAACACTTGAGCATACATCTTGAGCTCATGGAAAGGAAAGAAATGAAAGACAGACAAATACTAGGATTATACTGCAAAGATAGACTCAAAAAAAGCCGTAAAATTCACACTAAAACCGAGAATCTCTACTCTCTTTTACTGTGGAAGAATCACCATATCTTTTCCTAGTATTTTTTATAAGGATTAACAAGGAAAAAAAGTGCACTCTTAAGGCCTTGCAGGAAAAAAATGCACTCAGTGAAAAATGTGCATTTCCAAAATAAAATCATTAACTCCCCTTATTGATATGTGAAAGGAAGTTATAAATTCATCTGACCATATGATTATAAACTACACATCTCGAAAGACTTCTGAATTTCGATGAAGCACGAGGACAGTATACTCACTGAAGAGCAGGAGTATTTCAGAGTCCAAGCCCCGCCAGTGCCCAGAGATTACACTGCACTCCAGCTCTTACCATGATCATGCACCTCTGTTTCTTTCCCAGAGTAGCTGGAAACTGCATACATGGTACCAGGACTCTGCTCTTGTGTTGAATGTATTGTCCTGAAGATTGCATACAGACAAGAAATCAATAAAAATGTTGATTTTTGAACATCCAGACAGTGACTGAAGTTATTTGTGTATAGCTTCTCACCTCTTTCAGCTTGCACAACTTTTCAAGCTGCAGCTGCACACGACAACACACTTAAAGAGACAAGAGAATGTCTCTGCCATAAAATGAGAGTCTTTAACATCACTGGTTTTCATTCTTGCCATAAATGAGACCAGAAATTGGTAGGAAACCAATGTTTCTGCTGAGATCAACTTTGGAGCCACACATTGACCAGATGGATCTGCCTATTACTGTCAGTATTATTCCTTATTACTAGAACAATCAAGAAAATCACTGCCTGGGCTCCTGATCCTTCTCCCAGATGTCCCAGGACCCCAAAGCCTCTTTTGATTGCCCTCAGCCTTCTCTTTGTTATTTCCTCCCTGCCAGTTTGAACAACCAATAGCAGGTAGTAATCAGAGGGCCTTACTGGAATAGATGGCCTTAATAACCAGAAAGTTTTCCGGTAATGTCCCTTCTCTGAGCTCCTGGGAGACAGCAGACTTCCCTGTGAATTGGGTCCAGTCTGCATATCAGGGCCTCTGCTCCCCTTAGAGAGGAGTCTCCTATCACAACTATCCTTCTTCTCCTGTTAACAGAGGAGGTCTTGGTGCAGGGTACAGCTGGTGTTGTTTTAGGAGGCCCCACTATCCCAGAAGGGCCTTCTCCCACCTCATCTGTTGTGTGGCCTTCTAGTTCCAGAACCTCAGACCTGTTGTAGAAGGTACCAGTCCCACTTACCAAATTCTAAGAAGGAGTAGGAACCTTCTTCCTGCTGTGTGTAGTGACCTGCTTCCAGTCGTCATCTTTAACAGATCCTTGACTAATAGTCCTTTGACTAATTACCCTGCGGGGTTCTGAGTCCATCTTCTTCTCCACTACAATGCAGGTTCAGGACTAGGAGGGATATTAAGCAATTCTAAGCTGTTGACTCCCTTGAAGGCAGGGTGGCCCTACAGGAGACCTCAAAAAATTAGAGGCCTGGGCAATCACCAGCAACATGAAGTTCAAAAGGGGCAAGTGCAGGAATCTGCACCTGGAACACAGCAACCCGGCATGGACAGACAGACTAGGGGATGAGATGCTGGAAAGCAGTGCTGCAGAAAGGGACCTGGAGGTCCCGGGCGATGGCAAGGTAAATCTGAGTCAGCAGTGCCCTGGCAGCCAGCAGGGCCAAGCATGTCCTGGAGGGGCATCCGGGCAAGGGAGGGGATTGTCCTGCTCTGCTCTGCACTGGGGCAGCCTCACCTTGAATATTGTGTGCAGTTTTGGGCGCCGCAGTATAAGAAAGACATTAAGCCATTAGAGAGCATCCAAATGAGGGCAGTGAGGATGGTAAAGGGCCTTGAGGGGAAGCCATAAGAGGAGGGGCTGAGGTCACTTGGACTGTTCAGCCTGGAGAAGAGGAGACTGAGGGGAGACCTCATTGCAGTCTACAGCTTCCTCATGAGGGGAAGAGGAGGGGCAGACACTGATCTCTTCTCTGTGGTGACCAGTGACAGGACCCGAGGCAATGGCCTGAAGTAGTGTCACAGGAGGTTTAGGTTGGACATCAGAAAAAGATTCTTCACCCGGAGGGTGGTTGAGCACTGGAATAGGCTCCCCAGGGAAATGGTCGCAGCACCAGCCTGACAGAGCTCAAGAAGAGTTTGGACAATGCTCTCAGGCACATGGTGTGACTCTTAGGGATGGTCTTGTGCGGGGCCTGGAGTTGGACTTGATGATCCTTGTGGGTCCCTTCCAACTCATCATTTTCTGTGATTCTGTGTTTCAGTGACTGCGTAGATCATTGGTTTCCTAAATGGTGAATCTTACCCTGTCTAGAAAAATTCTGCAGTGACCACCAGTCTTCTTTGGCTTCCACAACCTTGGTATTGAAATCAAGTCCAAGGCAGATAATTTGGGAACCCCAAGAAATTAATCTTCAAGCCGCCAGTTGAAACCATGAGGACAATGATGACCTGAAAAACACTATATGAAATGAGGTACTGGTCTTACTAATTTTCTTATTTGTGTAGTATTTTACATCAGAAAATCATTAGGGAAATCCATATTAAGTTACCATACTTTTATTATACTCTCAGAATAAATGCTTAAGACCTAAGAAATCTTTACCATCTGGAAAGTACCTCTAGAAAAGGGGTGAGACAGTGGAAAAAAATCACAGAATCACAGAATATGCTGAGTTGGGGGGGAACTACAAGGATCATTGAGTCCAACTCCTTGACCTGCACAAGACCATTTCTGTACTGAGGATATTTCAAGCTTAAGAGCTAGAAAGAGTCACTATTGAGACATATTGTGCCTACCTATCTCTCTTTCTACAAAATGTACCTTTCCTGAAATGAAAGAGAAGTTTTGTTTTTATGGAATTTGAATTCACATGGTCTAGTGATTTGCCATCAGGAAATATGTACCTCTACCCTAACATTTAGTGTGATAATTCTAAGACTCATAGACTATTATTTTAGCAATAACAATTTTGTAATGTTTCATTTGAGTTTAAAAAATTCACCATTCTCAGTTTTGAAATGCCAGAGTTGTTTGAATAGCTTGCCTCGAAGTTCTTTCGGTCTCTCTTCCATATAGATTCTAATTGCTCATCCACACATTCCCAAGCCTTAAAAAATAATTCAGAAAATATATATAGGGCCATAGAACCAAGATAGCTCAACTCTGTTTAGTTAGCAACCATTTCACTTTCACCACAGGGAGAACTATAGTACTAAAAGCTAATAACACAAAGGTTATTTACATGGACAGCTTGCTGGGACCAGGAAAATTGCGCTTACATGAAAAGTTTGTTTTACTAAGGTCTAACATTAAAGCTCAGTTTGTCTTTATTTTTCTTTTTTTTTTTCCCTTTCCTTAAACCTCAGTGGAAAACAGGCGCTTACTGTGAAAGTAATCCTACCAGATATCTTCAAAATCTTAATAGGCAAAGTGGATTGACCTCAGTTCATCTTCATGGAGCTTAGGACAAATTGATCAATTTACTTCCTAAATAATTACCATTTGAATGTTGATTTTACCTTCCTAAGATTAGTACATTAAAAAGCCTGTATTCAGGAATGCTAATACAATGCAGTTCTGCACATACACACAAACTCACAAAAACCACAATATATTCTTTATATAGACATGCCTCAACTGATTCTGGGTAATGAGGATTTACTTATTCTTTTGTTGAAGAATGAAAAAACCTCAACAGAAATAAAACAGAGAAATGGATATAGTTAGAGCTCTGGAGGGAAATACTTTATTTAGAATTTAGATTTTTGAGGTTAGGCATTAAGATTCTATGGATGCAACAACTGCAATCCAAAGTTTATCTGTTTAAAATAAGCCCATGGAAGAAAGAAGGCAAGAAATTATTTATGTTTGAAAGGAGAGATCTAAAACAGGAAAATTAAAACACCATATAATTATTTAATAAATGTTGTAAGTTGCCTAGTAAGATTCCAATGGAATACATTGATTGAACAATAACTTTTGAAGTTTATTTGCAACAAATGGTACTTTTTTTATTCTCCAAAGGAGTCAGACATTGATGCAGGGTACACACTTGGGTGTATATGTGTTCGTTTCAGTGAAGGTTGGGGTAACTTAACCAATATGGTTAGAGTTTCCCAAGTGGATGAAGATTCAGCAGTCCAGACTCTTAGCTGTACCAGGTAGGTTCCATTCCCATAATCAACCTCCCTGACAGTCGTTTTCTTTGTCGAGAAAAGCTTTCTCTGATGCAGCAGATGCTGACACATCTCTCTCAGCATCTTAAAGGAAGAGGAGCAGAAGAATTTACTCTGGTTTGGCATCAGCTAGAGCATCTGCCCCTGTGAATGTGCAGCAAATGAAGAAAGTTAAAAAATGTGTATATCAATTTAACAAGGAAATTATTTTTTTTCTCTTCTGTATCCTTGTCTCAATTTCTCCCATTTCTTTTGGTATCAAAAGTTCTACATTTTTTCTTGCAACATTTTGCATTCTGATTCCTCTCTATGAATGTTGTTTATATGTCTCCATTTATCATCTCTTGGCATTTGTCTCTCCTGGAAATTCTCCATGACAGCTTTACTATAAGTTGCTTTTTCTGCACTGTTTCTCATAAGAAAGTTGAAGTCTTTCTGTTCGTCTTTTTAAAAGTTTTTGAGTGTTGATTCCAATACCCCAGGAGCCTGTTTTTCCCATCTCTGGAACAAATATAAGCTCTGAGGGGACCCTCAAAATCCATCCAACCTGAAGATCTCTGTTTAGAGCCAGTCTTTGCGAGATGGGGTCTTGTCTTATATCCTGTCCTTTATGCTGAATTTTCTAGAGTTCCCACAGATAGATCACAAAGACGGTGGCTGGGCTTGTTTTAAAACTCATGAATTAGCTTATAACCCAGGTAAGGGTCACTTAGGTTACTTACCTTCTCTAGTTTGTAAAGAAAAGCTTAAGAAATACTGTTTTGTTTTGTTTTTTTTTTTATTAATGGGAAATGGAATTGGCTACCCTCAGGCTCTGGATCAATTCAAGCTCATAGCACTAGTGTCAGAATTGCCAGCAGTTTAATGGCACGAATTAAGTCCATTTCTGGTATCAGTCTTGTTTTGGGAGACAAATGCCCATGTTAAAAAAAAAGCCACCAAACATAACACTAATGGATGTCCAATTAGTTTAAAGTTTGGACAGATGTGGAGAATGAGCTGGGCTGTAAAGTTATCCTGCCTGGTAAGAAAAATAAGGCTGTGGCATGGAAAAGCTGTGGTGGTAATCAGCCTTTCTAAAGCTCTTGGCTGCATCAGAGGACTTTAAAGCACTTCACACCTTGGTGCTCTTGTTATGAGTAGTGTTGCATTCTGCTCAGATGTACATATATGTTCTGTAAGTGGTTTTGATCTTTTGTTTTCCATGGCATCTTCCTAGTCTGGATTCCCCTCTCTCTTTTATGTTTTCAGTACTATTACAGTATTTCATTATAATGCAATTAACTTTTTATTAGTTGAAAATACCCATAATGCATTAAAAGTGAAGAAAGCTAAACAGATTAATATTAAATAGTTACACATACTCTAGACATGTCAGTTAAACAAAATGACTTGTACCTGGAAGAATTCTTAGGGAATATAGAGAAAAGTGATGAGGCAAAGTTTAAATTTTATTATTTATGTGCTTCATTAAAGTATGTATACTTTAATGAAGAAATATAATTGTTTGTAAGTTGGATTAGTACAATATATATTGCAACTGTAAAGGCTTAAAAAAATATATTCTTATTGTCCATCGTGAAATTTCAACGTTACTGTCCAAAATAGCTAAGTTTGGCACAAGATTCAGTTCAACTGGCACGCTTCAGTCTAACACCTCAGGGAGTGTGATCCGGGGCTGTTAATGCCCCATCACAGAGTTACTTTCATCACCAGGTGAACCATCTACAATGTAATTACAACCTTAATCATTTTTCAGCACAGGTTTCTCTGAGGATGCTAAGGGAACAGAAACACTGATTCAAGTAACACACATATTTCCACCGGTTGGTGTTTGGCAGCAGTGCTGAGAACACCTCACTTCTGTCTGTGGTCACTGGCATGACTGTATTTGCTAACACAACATTGCCATTGTATAGCAGTGATACTGCTAGACACAAAATGTTGCAACAAGCGGCTGAACACATCGCATTAGGTGAGTTCATCTTAATCTTGCTTTCCTCATACTATCCCAACATCTTATCAGACCTGTTTTCATATAGCCAAACATGCCACGTGTAGACAACGTGTGAAATTTGGAGCAAACAAGTTGGTCTCAGCCCTAAGAAGTAACACACTGAGTGAAAAATGCTAAGAGCAATTTATTTAGACAAATAGACTCCAAAGTGACATTTGTATTTTGCTATCGTTACTATAAATACTTTGTCTGTTTTAGGGAAAGCTTTTCCTGGATGTTATTCTGAGAGGATCAGTCACAGTGCTTTTGACCTTTTACTGTACACTACTCCATTAACATCCTGCGGAGAAATTCTCCTTATATATGTAATTGATGCATTTTATGAGACACAAATCAAAATAGATAGTCAAAAACTAGATAGCATGGAGCTCAGGAAGAGCTGCCTGCCTGAGTACTTCGTTGGCATATTGCCTATAGTTGATAGTGTCAACTCAACATATGGCCCTTCAAATGCACTGATGAATCCTCTTATGGGAATAAAGTCAGACTTGTCTGTGAAATGTTTAAAGTTTCAAAGTCCAACAAATAAAGCAAGCTGTAGCTCTAGCAAGGAGGAGACCTTACAGGCTTGTGTGCAAACAGCGTAGCTTTCCACCACAAATATTTTTTAATAATTTCCACGGGCCAGTGTGAACAGCCTTGCACACGACCAGAGCAATTGTTAAAATAGTTGCTACTAGAACACAGCCAAACTATGCTACAAGCTGATTTAGTTGGACGAGTACTGAACTTCAAAAAAAGACAGTTGTTAAGCTTGTTCTGAAGCCATAGATGTATCCTCAAATTAGGGAGAACTTGAAACAGTGCAGAAAAGAAAGGATGGCAGAATTATGCAATTAAAATTCTCATCTAACCTCCTGAACAAGATCCAACAACCACAGAGTGTCTGAAATTATATATTCAGTGTTCATATGTGGCAGTGATAGAGTAAAAGAATTTGTACTAGTTTGGCTTTTCACATAGATGTGCAAAACAAACACAGTCTTCATGCCAAGAAGTACAAGGGTACACGGCAGAGGACTGGGAACAGAAAGGCAGCCCTACTGCCTGCTCATCTGAATGAGGTAAAATGATGGGCACATGACCCAAAGGGCATATAAATGACTGAAATAATGACCCTCTTAAATAATTACTCTTTTTAGTGTTGTTATTGTTAAAATAAAACAAACACTGCTGCAAAAGGATTTTCTTTGCAGTATTTTTTGCCACTGCTTCTAGTGGCCCTCTCAGGCAATGAATAAAACTTGAAGAAGGGCAGTCTGCTGCACAAATGCTCTCGTTATCTTAAAGGAGTCAATGGTCAGAGGTGAAAAAAATTCATAGAGTAGTTATGATTAAAGGTAGGTTTTTATACGCATTTGATAAAGACTTGTAAAACAGCCAAAAGAGATCCTGCAATTTTAATGTTAAGTGGCTTTTGTATTGGAAAAATGCCCAAGGGCCATGTCTAGCACGGTCACTTACAAATGACTGATGGGAGATCAATACAGACAGAGTGGGGATGCAGCTTTGTCGCTGGGAGATGTAGTTAGTGTGTGATTAGCCTTAAGTAGCATTGACGGGGATGTAGATGGGCAGTAAAGTGCTTAGTATCCAGTGAGCATGCTAGCTGTTTGTACACAAAAGTTAATGAAAGAGGAAAACCACATTATCATTAAACACTCAGAGGGGCTTCCCACACCCATTCGGGGATTTTAGGAGCAGATCACTCCAACAATGAGCTGTCTAGAGCCGCCAGTCCCAACAGCATTAATTCTGAATTTGGTTTTCTTCTATGAGGAGCAATCCCACAGGACTTGGTAAACCACCTAGTTAAGTTCTGTGTGCAACCTGATTATAGGGGAACAAGTAGTCCACTTTGCCTTTCTGAGAGACAGAAAATCCTGTAAAGTAAGCACAAATTGAAACTTAAGAGTGGAGAGAAGAAACAAGAAGATATCATGAGGAAGGAAAGATCCTCTGGCACTGATAATATATTGCACTAAATCTTCTCTGCTCCTTAGTGTGGGGATCATTATGCTTTATCATATCCAGAATTTCTCACTAGGAATTTCATTTTTATTGACCTTTTGTTCAGATGCATTACTGGTAAACAGGGATTTTAAAATGCATTTGATTGCATTTTTGATAAAGCATTTTTACCCAGGGATGTGGTAGAGTTCCTACAACTGGAGGTTTTCAAGATGCAGTTGGAAGGGGTACTAGATGATCTCCTCGACTCTCTTTCCCATGAAAGTTTGGACCAGACAATCTTATGAGCTTCCCCCCAACTTGAGTTGTTCTGTATTTCTGTGATGTTGCTAAGAAAAGAAATAGCACCTTCTTAATTCACAAGAACACATACGCATATATGCACTCTCTTTATTTTCAAAACACAGATTTAGAGGAGGACCCATAGTTTTTAACTCATGCATGTTAGACTTGCCTCAATTTGTCTTTCAGGAGGGTTTTGGGTTTCTTTTTTCCTACAGGAACCTCTGTATTGTACCTCTGTTAAACAGCAAAATAACTTAAATAAGATACGATTCCCACTTGATATTAAGTTATAAACTCTCTGATTTTTACACGAAAGAAGAGACAATTATACTACTGAAGAAAGCAACTATGAAACGACAAACAAGAATTTAGTAATTTCAAGTGTTCTGATTAATATTTACTCCTTTTTTTTTTTTTTTTGCTACACAGAAAAGAATTAATCACACTCTGAAAAAGCATCATCTATGCTATCTTCTCTGACCTCCTACCCCACCACTCAAGAGTATTAAAAGGTTTGCCTCAATTTTAGTCACATGGTGTAAACTGAAATTATTTCATGGCTAACCTGATATTTCCAGGGCCATGGTAAAGCCAGAAATCTGTGGCCTAGGGTCATCACACGCCTTTCTAATGGGCCCTCAGTACACAGTTAATTACAGGGAGAATTTGGGTATCCTGCTGCCAAAAGCCACTGCAGCACAGCACCAGTCAGAAAAGCTCCTCGCTCAGCATCTCTGCTGCATTCAAACCTGGACACGCTTTCAGGATTCCCACTAGAAGTGGAGGTGACCCAGAAGAGACCAGAAGGCTTAATGTTGGACAGTGCACACGTAAAATTTGGGGGCTTTATAGCAACATCCATCTAAAATCATTACACCCTTTATTAGCAAACGATAGTGCACACATCATCAGCTAATTAAAATTGTGCCAAACTACTAATGGAGCCACAACCCAGGTCATTGATTCCCAAAGCATTTCTTCTTTTACTAAGCTAAAAGAGATGCTCTGTAGTTCAAATAAGGCAAAATCTCTGCTATACTTAGTCCCTCCTTTTTAACTGCCTAAACTCACTGTTGACTAAAACTCTTCTGACAGCATTGAACTGAGTTAGTAGTTCAGGTTTTCCAGCCATGGTTATTTCTTGCCTGTTTGATTGCTCCTAAGTGAAATGTAAAAAACATTATTTATTAATATTTACAAGAAGGAGACATCGTTTGTTCTGTGAAGAATCTATGTAAGCATACTCAGAAGACTAAGCAATCTATTTTTCAAATTACTTTGTACAATTTATCAAAACTGCATAGTTGGCCCAGGCAAGATTTGGCCAGTTGTCAGAAGAAGCATGGTTGTCCAGTCATTTTCCAATAGGAGCAATAACATATTGGTGTCCTTTGGAGTGTTTTGTTAAATGTGCAGTCAGCTAACACTCAGGAGTAAATATACAGCCCACAGCTGAGGCCTTCAACTCGACATTTCCAGGTTCACAAGTCCCAGACCTGTCACACATTTCCTTTTTGACCCTGGACAAGATATTTAATCTCCCAGTCCTCCATCTGTATAACAGCTAATATATTACTTGCCTTTATTGCTATAGACTGCAGAACAAGAACAGTGTCCAATTACAAATATGTTCAGTGCTGGATATGATGGAGATGTGTTGATAGTTGAGGCCTCAGAAAGCTGCTCTGACAAAAAGCAATCAGAAATTACAAATTATGATTTTGTCATGTAGTTTCCTGACTGTGTTTCTGTAGTCTACTTACCCAGATTCTCCTTACATGCAAAATTTGCTAGACCCTGCCAGTGAAGCTCGACCCAAGGTTTGTTTCCTTCTCCAGAGATCTCCAGATGTATTTGAGAACCATGCTGAAATGGCTGCGCAGAAATTCATAGCCTTTGGAATAGTCCTGAATCTTTATACCTTTGACACAATGAAGGAGAATTATTAATTTGGTCCTCAACTTCCATGAAAAGTATTCACTTTGTTTGCATGGTCATATATTTACCCCACAGACTTTGTCTCCTAGAAATACAATGCTTGCCAGTGAGTTGTTTCTCATGACCTGAGAAGCTAAGTGATGTCTATTATTGATCAGTGGTTCATACATTAATGGAAATAGCTAAATTGAAAAAGATCCTCTTTATACACTGTGGCAAATTGTATCTATTTGACTGGAGAGGGCAACCATTTATTGAACTGCATAGTGGTTTGCTTTTAGTTGAGTTTATTCCTTTCTACAAAGGATTTTCCCCTTTCTGAATTGTTCCACAAAAGAAGTGGTTTTTTCTGTTTCTGCTGAATGTATGTAGTACGTCTGTCTTAACAGCAACTCTCAATTTACCTTCAATCATCCCCATGATGTCGGAAAAGCCAGTTTGAGTTGCCTACTGAAGTACAATTGCAATTACTTATTACTACCAACAACGGGCAGGACTTTACTACTCCTTTTCCTAGCCTTTTGTAGGGATGAGGAAACAGCAGGTTTATGTACACCTCTTTTTGTCCGGTGATATCAACTTCTGAAGTAGTGCTGCCTTCCTCAGGCCTGGGAGATGTTGCCTTCTGCTGTGCCATAATTATCCCTCCTCTGGAAGAATTGTACAAATTTGAAATTTTTGCACCAGAGTCTCAGCTGTTTTTTCCCAAGTCCACCTCTATTATCTGTGTCTCACTATTTTACTTCAGCATGCCTATATCACCTATGTCCTCACTCTACCTCCTTCCACTATATTGTTGTAGTTTAACCCCAGCTGTCAGCTCAGCACCACACAACCACTCAGTCACTCCCCACAGTGCAATGAGAGCAAGAACCAGGAGGGCAAAACTGAGAAAGCTCATGGGTTGAGATAAAGACAGTTTAATAGGTAAAGCAAAAGCCACAGGCGCAAGCAAAGCAAACCAAGAAATTCATTCACCACTTCCTGTGGGCAGGCAGATGTTCAGCCATCCCCAGGAAAGCCATGCTCCATCACAGGTCACAGTGACTTGGGAAGGCAAATGCCATCTCTTCAAACGTCCCCACTTCCTTCCTCTTCCCCCAGCTTCATGTACTGAACGTGATGTCATATGGAATGATGTATCCCTTCAGTCAGTTTTGGGCAGCTGTCCTGACTGTGTCCCTTCCCAACACCTTGTGCACCCCCAGCCCACTCACAGGTGGGGTGACATGAAGAGCAGGAAAGGTCTTAACACTCTGATAGCTCTGGTCAGCAGCAATGAGAGCACCCCTGTGATTATCAATGCCACTTCCAGCAGAAATCCAAAATATACCCCCATAGTAGTTACTGTGAAGAAAATTAACTCTATCCCAGCCAAAGCTAGCACATACTCTAACCAGCATCAGTAAGCCGGTTGACAGGAAGACAAAACACAAGTCTCATGGGACAGGGAAAAGGATAGCCCTTTATTCAGGCTGGATGAGAAGGAGCCAGGTGATCCTGATATTACACAATAGGCATAGGAGATTTTTCAGTTTAACAACTTTGCTTATGAAGAGACAGAAAAAATGGAGTTTGTGCAAATCAAGCTTCAGGTGAGCTGATAGAGCAGTTTTGTTTCTCAGGAAATGAGTGCACTCTGTTTGGCATCAGTCATTGCCTCCTGATCCCATCTTTGAAAGATCCCAACATTTTATATTTATTTACCAACACAAATTACATTGGCAGCCAGTCACTTCAAGCAATCTGCCTGGTCTGGTACAGCCAAACATACAGGGTTTTAACAAAGAAAAAAAAAAAAGATCTGTTCTTCCTATTCTGAGAGAGACAAATATAACCTACCCCAGGCTCTTGGTCAGCCAGCTGGCACTGAATTGCATCACACTTAAAAAAAATACCCAACTCCTTCTTTAATTAATACTTTCAATGTGACTAACTATTACAGAAGACAATTATTGGCAGTGCAGTGTCTTTACTTCAGCTGGACTGAATCTTTTCCTGTCTCTAACTCATTTTTTGACACAGCACTGAAATGTGATGACCTCAGATGAAGACATATCTCCGCTGTGGTCAAGCTGTGTTCTCCTCATTTTGTTTTGATTATAAATAAAAGAAGCAGCAGTGAAAAGGTCCTATTGTGGATCTGGGCAAGAATAAAGCATCACAAGCAAGTAGAAAGATGTTCTTTGTTCTATAGGGCCTCTCATTTCCATAAATTTTTCATTTGCTGTATTTGGTGAATTCTCATCAACACTCACTTTTTCTGTCCCACGCAGAATTATCGCCTAGTCATCCTACAGAATAAATAAGAAAGAAAAATCACTGTTCATAACAGAGGGGTATCTAAGAAATGGATACCCCTCTTTCAAGGATTTTCAAGGAGATGTGATTGGTGAAAAAGAAAAAGTGTCTTAGGGGCAGCATGGTGCAAGAGACTAAGCTTAAGGCAAGGACACATTAATCAAGTTGTTTAAATTGTTAATTTTCAATTTCCCTATCAGTAAAAGTGTTGCTGTTATATACCAAGTGAATGCTGTAAGGGTTAGTCAAGGAGTCAGCTTCTTGCCTTTGCACTTCCCGTGTGGCCCTGTGGACAGCAGGAGAATATTTCCCTCTACCAGAGAGGTTTGACTCAACACACACATAGTGGCTCAAATCCACGGAGCACTAAGCTTCATGCAGATCAAAGTGACAGCCACTTCTTAGCATGAGATGTGAGGTTTGTTGTACGTTGTCAAGCAAGACTCATCTCACAGTCACATCTCATTACTCCCATAGCCTCTTTCTCAAAGCACTTCATCTTCACCTGCTAGAAGGTACTGGCTCTGTTCAAAAGGTTAAATTGTTGTTTCCAAAGGATCCAGAAGAACAAGTCTTGACAAGGAAGAGAGCTGCAACTCCCTGATAAATCATGCACAGCACTTGGTCATGGGGCTTGCGAAGCACAAAATTAAATTGTGTTCACATTGGCCTGTGCTGACTCGTAGAAATGCAATATGCATTGTTTTAATCAAGTCACATGTGTTAGGCCTTTCTGTAAAATAAAAATTAGAGTGGGTTATACAGACTAAGAATAAATACTAAGGAAAAGAGAGTGGTCTGTGGAAATCAATCTCTTTTTTATATACTCCCAAATTATACTCATAAAGAAGAGGCCTCCAGCAGCTCTGTCAGTCACGATAAAGCTATCACTCTCAGATTTATTACAGGTTCTCTCCTTCTGTTTTCAATGGAAAACATCCTACAGGTGTGTTTGCATTACTACCAGAGCTATATGAAGATTAATTATGTGTCTAAGAGATGAAATTCATTGACATATTTTCAAAAATCTAACTTGCAGTCAAAGTCATGCCTTAAAAAAAAAGGGGGGGGAACTAGCTGAAAAAGCCAGAATGAGAAAAAAATGCCTCCAAGGATCAAAGAGTAATCACCATTTAACTCTTAAACTCAGTAATGTAGCCTGAGCTTTCTCCCTGGTGCATTAAGGAAGCTCTGCTTTCTGTTTGATCTTTGACAAAATCCAAATTCTATTTTTTTCACTGTGACTTCCCCTAAAAAGATGTGTATATGTACCAAAAGCATCATTTCCCATTTCCTAAAGTCCTTGGGGTCCTCACCTGGGACAGCTATTTCCATTCTATTCATACTACACAGAGTGGCAAAATCAGGCTTTTAGGCAAAATAAGTTAATCACAGCTGTCAATCTACAGTGTTGGTTAGATTATTTTCCTCTGCGAGGAAATAGTGCATGATGCTTAATTTCCTGGGATGGGAAACATTGTTATTTTGTATGTCCTGCTCTCTCTCTCTCACACTGACCCCTCAAGAGCAGGTAGAAACTGGAGTTCACTACCTTGGGGAAAGGCTAGCAGAGACAAGATCTCTCTTTTTCTGCACATCTGAGTTGTTTTCAGGAACAAAGAGACTGTCCTTGAATTGTGGAGTAAACTTGCCTGGAAAGAGGAAATGTTTAAGGTCCATTTTGCCATGGGGTTAGACACATAAAATAGTAATCAGATTTGCTGTAAAAAAGCTGCTACGTGTTTTAAAGCCACCATCTTGACAAACATCATCTAAATAAGTTGCAGCAGTCCAAATGTATTGGTCTTGTCATGAGAACTGAAGGTAGACCAAGAAAGGATTTTGATTTACTGCTTTTCAAGGTCTTAGATGAACAAATAGAGAGTGGTGCTTTTTATTTATATTCTTGCAATTGATGCTAAAGTAGCACTTAGGCAATGAAGTATATAGGTTGCAATTGAAATCGGAAAAACTTAATCCCTTAACATTGTATATCTTTGTCCAAGTAGGAAATGAAAAATCTAACCAATACAATCTAAAGCATCTGGACCTTATTCAGCAGAATACCAAACTTTCTGAGAGCTGATTCAGTGGTATGGTGGGGATGGCAATGTCCTGGTGAGAAAAAAACAAGGCCCACTGCAAAAACAGACATGTGCTTGTCTCACCACCTCCCTTCCCCTGCCTCCTTAATCCTCCTGTCAGGGTCTGAGTCTTCTTACCCACTAAGTCCTCTCAAAATTGCACAATTAAACACAGTCTGTCTCAATTCAAATAAATTCAAATAATCAGTAAATAATCAGTTAGGAAAGACACAGAGTAAGTCAAAGAGACAAGAAAGAAAGACTGTGAGATAAGCAGTTCATTATGAAGGATATTTTAACACTGCCCAAAAGATATAAAATATGTGTGAAACAGGAAATCTTAACAAAATCTTTCTAGCTGAGAGCTAGCAAGCTTTCAGATCCAATATTAATTTATTTTTTAATGTCATTGTCTTCAAAACAGCAAGATTTCAAGATTCATTTCCAAAAAAGGGTAATTGATCCTTACATGAAAAGCCAATGGTGGGTTTTTCCAGAGTACCAGCAGAAGACATTTTAAAATAGGACTACATAAGGCAGAAAAGATATGAGTGGAACTTACTGCTATTACCTCTACCTCCAGCCTTTACTAGTCTAGGAGTTATCTGTAGGCAACTGTAGTGGCAAAATCTTTATGTGAGAGGCTAATGGTTCTCCTTTAATGAACAAAGTTAAAAGTCTTTAGTAAAACTGACTAAATGCAGCAGGCAAGCAGAAAGGCATATTCTGCCAGCAGCCACCCCATCAGTTTTCAAATAATGTTTCCAAAGCCACATCTATTAGGACAAAAATTGAGCATGAAAGTTGCTGCTCAAAACTTATTGTCGTGGAACTACTGCCAGTATTGACAAAACTCAAAACCAAAACAGGCACACAAGAGCTTTGCAAGGGAAGGTGACAGTCATCTGGCAGCTAATCCATGAAGTCAGCAGGTAAATCCAACAGGCTAAATCTCATCATCCATTTGTGAGCAAAAATGATATAGGAAAAAATGTGACCTCTTACTGAATACAAGGGGTAGATTTTGATCCTTCATAATGGATTATAAAAAAATTAAAATAAATCAGCCTTCTCTGTCATTAAATCACAAGTGCACAGTTTAATGTCATAAGCTAACTTTTTTCAAGTGTGATACTTTCTCAACTCCAATCAGCAGGTGCAAGCTTTTCCAATAGTATTATCTGCCATATTCCATGTTACCAAAGGACTGCACTGGCCACAAGACACAATGGATTCTTCTATCTCCACTGTCTAGAGTTGTTTCCCAGCTAACTCTATAAAATTTGCTGTGTTCCTGTGCAGACCTTTGGCAGGTACAGCCAACTTAAACAAAAAAGGATGATACATCCATGTCAAACGTGTTTATCAATTATCCTTATTTAAACAAAACCCCATAATTATATATGCAGTAACTAAAAACTTAAAAGTGAGAAAGAAAAATATTGTTTGATGTAAAATGTTGCATGATTTTTGTCAGTATTGCATGCAGCTTCACTGTTTTGCCCATGTAGTGAAATGTTTTCTGTGTATGGTTCTTTCGCATAGCAGAATGAAAAAAAAAAAAATTTGTCAAATTGGAAAATCTGATTTTAAAAACTAAACACTATCCTAGCTGCTCCAGGACAGACTGGGGATTCAGTAATGACAAACATAAATGTTTATAAATCAAGACACTGACTTAAAATCAGATTATTTTAAAAGCAATATTGTGTTCCTTTTCTTGTTATGTGGGATTTAAACTTTCGTGGGTCATGTCATCAAGCTTCTTCACCATTATGGGATTTAGAAGCATCACATTTTGTAATGAAAGCCAAGCTTTTCAGGTAATTTGGTTAAAACAATTAGACTTTTTAGAAAAATTAATTTATCACAAAATGGGAAATAATGTCCAAGTATGGAAAAATCTGACATCACATTAAAATAATTCTTTAATAATTTGTATCGAAAGCTGAAATTGGAAGTTTCTTTAATATAGTAAAGAGTACCTGGGTTATAGTAATTTATTAATTTCTCTACTGGCAAGGTAAGGCTACACTATACTTCTACACTTTTAAAATCTCTTTGATCAGGCCAATAAACCATAATCTAAAAATATACAAGAATTTATTACTGTCTACAGAGGATTGTAACTCAGAAAATTTGGGTCTTTTTCTAACTTTTTTTTAATTAAAAAATAAGCTCAGTAAAGAGAGAAGCTGGACATGAGGAATGAATTGTGAATTCTGATTAAGATCACAGAAGTTCTACCAGAGAGAGATTTGCAAGTATCCAAGAATTCACAGCAAACACAGTGCAACCTACTTGTACACAAAATGAAATCATATTAACCAAGGAGATGAAAATTACTAAATTTCAATGTAATTTCAAATTTTGCAGGGGAATCTGATTAATTGTAGTGTAAATATGTCAATGACTGACTTTATCTGTAATCAAAATTGTCCCTTTCTCTGAAAGTTTAAAAGCATGTGATGGAAAGTTCACCTTTGGGGAGTTTGGAGCACTCTCAGTAAGTTCAGAGATGACACCAAGCTGGGTGGTGGGAGTGTTGATCTGCTGGAGGACAGGAAGGCTCTGCAGAGGGTTCTGCAGGCTCCGCAGGCCGGATCAGTGGGCTGAAGATCATGGAATGAGGTGCAATAAGCTGAAGTGCCGGGTCCTGCCCTTCTGTCACAACAACCCCAGGCAGCGCTACAGGCTGGGGCAGAGTGGCTGGAAAGCTGCTGGTGGAAAAGGACCTGGGGGTGCTGTTTGACAGTGGCTGAACCTGAGCCAGTGTGTGCCCAGGTGGCCAAGGAGGCCAATGGCTTCCTGGCCTGTAGCACGAACAGTGTGGCCAGCAGGAGCAGGGCAGGGATTGTCCCACTGTGCTTGGCACTGTTGAGGCAGCACCTCAAATTCTGTGTTCAGTGTTGGGCCCCTCAGGACAAGAAGGACATTGAGGCACTGGAGTGTGTCCAGAGAAGGGCAACAGAGCTGATAAAGGGTCTTGGAGCACAAGGCTAATGGGGTTGTTTAGTCTGAAGAGAAGGATGCTCAAGAGAGACTTTATTGCTCTCTACAAGTACCTGAAAGGACATTGCAGCCAGGTGGGGGTCGGCCTCTTCTCCCATTTAATAAGTGATAGGACAAGAGGAAATGGCCTCAAGTTGCACTGGGGGAGGTTTAGGTTGGATATGAGGGAAAATTATTTTTTTGCTGAAAGGGTCAGGCATTGGAACAGGCTGCCCAAGGAAGTGATGGAGTTATCATCCCTGGAGATATTTAAAAGATGTGTAGATGTAGCACTCAGGGACATGGTTTAATAGTGAACACGGCAGTGCTGGGTTAATGGTAGGGCTTAATAATCTTAAAGGTCTTTTCCAACCTCAACAATTCTATGATTCTATGGAAAATCTCATACTTTAGCAATTATAAAGGACATTATATCACAAGCATGTTTAATTGATAAACTAAGTAAAAAATTAAGTTAAATTAAATTTTGCTGGAAGAAGAGCAGTGGCGGTAATAGGAAAAACTAACGCTTTGGAGAGTAAGCCAAGAATTCCAGATGCACTTAACATATCATATCAAAAGACATAAAAATACTTCTGGTCAAGAGTCAAAACTTGACATTTTCTGATAACAGAATCCTACTCCCTGGCAAGATAAAGACAGTTGCCTTTGCTTCCTAGTGATATTAAAAAAATCACTTGACGTCCCACACCTTCATCAGACAATGCTTCCTCTAAATTTTTCATTTCAGTGGAAATTTTGCTGAATAAGAATTGCAACATCAAACCAATAGATAGGAAACACTTTTACTGTCAGTTTCTTGTAGCAAACAGTTGGCATCTTGTCTAATGTGTAGTTTGTAACCCTTGAGGAGAGTCTGTCACTCTGTTACATGTTTATAAACTGCCTCCCTTAATATAATTCAGACCCTATGATGCTACCACAATAGCAACAGCATTTTTAAAATATATTTATATTTTCTCTTCCAATCCAGGGAAATGAAAACTACAAATAAAAATCCATTTCAAATTCATATTCGTTTGAATTCAAAGTGGATTTTACATTCCATTTAGCCCATCACTAATCAATTTAATATTTTGCGTAAATGAAACACAGAAGTAAAAAAGGTAAGGGATATGTAAAACAAATCTGAGATAATTTCTTTCCCCTAAAATTCCACTTCTTCACTTGGGAGTTGATATTGCTTGGAAGAAAAGAAACACAAACAATTGGTCATCTTAATAGTTGCATTGCAATCTAGAGGTCAGGGTAATATTTGGAACATATTCACTGAACAAGCATGGTCTCTTCTTAATCTCAGTTATTTCTTGACTGTATATATCAAGCACAAAGTACAAAACCCCTTGTAGAATAGAATTATTTTGCATACGTCAGGGTCTGCCTTCCTTTGTTAAAGGATTTTAGCATAATCACAAATGTTACTATTTGTGTTTCATAATGTTTGTCACCTTGTTTCACTTTCTACAGTACCATTTATAAACGTAACCACATTTTAAAAGTCTGTTCGGAAAAAAATTTTATCAATGTCATAGTATTTCTTTCTTTCATGAGTCTGAGATAGTAGAAAAAATCTATAGTGTCCATGATGTCACTTAATTAAACATGTAGAAACTCTGGCAAGGAGGCAAATGTGAAAGCTTATACGCAACAGGACATACCATAGCCCGCTAATATTATTGAGTCGTTGGAAATTGTTTCTTTCAAGCACTTGGAATCTGTTGTTGCCTATAGCAGTATCATTGGTTTTAACATCACAGAAAGCTGCAATACCAAAATAATTCTAAAATTTCTCTCCCTGAAGTTATTGTATTATTAAGGCTGCATTGGTAGCTGCTGAACCAAGCATGGTTGATAGTCACAGGTAGCAAAGGGTTCCTATGCCTACACTGGTGAATTGTTAGAACAATTCTTGATCACAGTGTGGCCTCTCCCAAGTAGCCAGAATCTCCCTTAGCCTTTTCCAAGCTTTGTTTTCTCTCTAAGGACCTTGTGCCATAATACATGCAGAAGTTCACTAGCAGGCCGTTCACTAACAGTCACTGAGGTTGTGAGACCCTGCCTCCAATCCAAAGAATATTCCTAAATGTGTCAAATTTTCCAGACTAGACCTAACTGATTACATCTAGACCAGAAGGTAATTTTGTTTCAGTAATATTTCTAATGCTGACCTGAACCTAGCAGTTTTGGATGTGACGGACGCAAGCCCAGCCCATAACTTTTGCACACAACCATGGGCAAATCCGTGTCCATGAGGAATGGTGCAGCAACCTCTTTGTAGAAATTTGAAAGAAAAAGTGCCATGACAGTTGTCCCTCTCTCACACTTTCTTGCTCCAGTTATTTCTGGCCATTGCAAGCATTTGGGACGGCTCAAAGGCTCAATCACCCAGAAGGACCAAAGCAGCTCAAAAACTGGAACATTTAGCAGCATTTAGCATGTTTTGTACCTGGTTACACAATTGCTGTAGCTCCTGTGGATCAATTCCAGCCTCAGAGAGACTTGCAGTTTCTAAGTCATGAATTCTGCATCAAGGTAATCTATTAAAAAAATAAAAAAATAAAAAAGAAATAATAACAATAATTAAAAATTGATTGACATGAAAATGACAGTACTTCTATATATCTTCACACAACAGGGCTGGCACTAGTACAGCCTAACTAAAACTTTGACATATATACCAACACTTCAAACCAGAGATGCAGGACAAACTTGTATTGTCTGAGCATTTTAATATTTTCATTTAGATCTCATATGATTTCGTGTTAAGCACTGACAATCATTTGACTACAAATCTAGACTTGCCCATGGAGGTCTGAAGGAGGAAGGTTTCTGAACCTTGTGTTAGTCAAGATTTCAATGGGGTGACATCACTTTATATCAGGTGAGGATCTTGACTAATAATTTAAAAGGATGGTATAAAATAAGAAAGAGGAGAAAGCAAAATGATAGTCAAGGTTACGTGAACTGTTGCTACTATTCTTTTGTTAATGAATGTAGAGAATGCTTTTCTTAATGAGGTAACTTGTGACTAGCCTGAATCTTGCAGATGAAATCAGTATTACTCCTGGTATGCAATAAAAAAACTTGCTGATAGTAGTAGTATTAAAGGAGAAGCAGCAGGAAAGGAAAAGAAATTGCATAATTTGTGGGGATTCAAAATATACATCAGGGTTTAATATCTGAAACTGCAGTGCAGATGCAGATGCAGCATTTAAAATTTAAACAAATACTTCAGAGGCTTCTAGATATGTTATAGTCTGTAGTTATTTTGCACACATTCCTACATACCTTCAAAGAGTAAAAAAAAGTTATTAAAAAAAATCAAAACTTCACATAAACAGAACCCAACTGCTTCATCACTCATCTCTGCAGCAGTGGCATATTTCCCTTGAGTGTTTCAAAGCCATATGAACAAGGTAACTCCACAAGGCAGTGTATTTTATTGGTCAGCAATGAGGAGTTCATATCTACACATTCTGCTTCACGCAGATTCTGGCAGCGACCAGCCTCTAGCTCTGTCACAAGGAAGTAGAGAGATACCCATTTTATGCCCTCTTCTGATGTGAAGTACAAAATGGCCATGCTGTTTAACATGATAACCATGACTAAATTTTTTTGGTAAAATTATTGCAAGTCAGGGAATTAGAAATTGCCGTGATAGGAGTATTTAGAAGACTGATAAACCAACTTTAAAAAGAAATTTTAGTAGACTGACATTCATTAATGACAGATGTGCCAATGGTTAGCTGTTACAAATTATCACCACATAGCTTTATACACACAAATCTATGTGGACTAGTGAATTAGTTGTGAGTACGTAGTACCAAGGAGATGATGCACCAATGGATGCTGGTGGTTGATAGTTGAGGAGGTCAAGGTGATCAGGCTTCAGAGCCCTTTTATGGGTAAAGTTCCTCTGGAGGCCTGACACTTTATGCAGCTTGCCTCTCTCCAGAAAAGGGATCCCCTCTGCTTCCAATGCTGCTTATCTTTGTTTTGGCTTTGCCACTCATCCTGATACTTGTGCATTCAGTAGGATATCCTGCCTGTTTGCTGTGCCTTGTGCTTATCTTGTTCTTTTGCTCTTTGTCTAGCAAATTTCGTTATTCGGTTGTTGGTTATATGTGTTCCCACATTTCCCACTTGCAACCACACAAGTTTTTGTTTACTCTTGGGTAGACACTTTGTTCTTATACTTAAATGAAATACTTGCTGCATGTTGTTTTGCTGTGCAAACATATGTGTTGAATAGATGTGTGTGTGTGTGTGTGTGTGTGTGTGTGTGTGTGTGTGTGTGTGTGTGTGTATTTGGCTACACTATTTTAGTATGCTTCTAGTTGGGTTCAAGGCAAGCAAATTGGAATTCTATTCTAACTAATCCTATACCATAAAGTGCATCCTAACTCTTAAGTATGGCAATAATTCATGGGTGTCACAGCCTCTGGTTGGGCTGTAAGGCCTAGAGCTGGCACTTGAAGTGACCTCAGGTAAAACCATTCTCTCTGGCAAAAATAAGGAAGCAAAGAGCTGTCTATTAGACAGCTAGAAGAACAGAATAATGAGCACACTTCAGTAGTGTGCTTTTAAATAGAATTACTGTACTTGTAACACCACTTTCTTCAGCCAGTACAGTGTCACTGTAGTGGTGATCTGCACATTTACTGAGATAAAATCTATTTCAGAGCAGAAAAACAGAGATTATGTGAAGATGACATCATACAAGGATTCACTATTCATAAAATGAATCTATTCTCTCTTGTGCTGCCGAAGCTGTTAAATTAAAGAACACAGTAGTTAGTATCTTTGATGTAGAAAAGAAGGCAACAGAGAAGAGAAGGATAAGTGTTATCATCAGGCTGTCGAAGGGAGAAGCAGAAATAACAGATACAGGAATAGACTGATTTTGATTTAAATAAACCACTTTTTTCAGCCTTAATGAAATGATATTTTAGCCCTAATGTGCAGTGGAGCTAGCAGCGGAGGCTCTCTGCTTTGATACAGATGAACAAGTGAGAAATGACATGCAAGTATGTTTAGGAAACCTGACATGACAGCTGGTTACCTAGTCTCTCTACTCCACAGATGTACTATTGCACTGGGGAAGAAAAGGCATCAGTCATACTCTTCAGCCAGAAGGCAGAGGAGGATCATTTCAGGAAAAGTTTTCACAGCTTCTCTGAAAAAAAGTGGAAGCTGTGCCAAGAAAAACTGTATTCTGGGAAAAGCCCAGAAAAGCCTTTTCTGTGAAGAAAGTTCACTGCCAGGGTTTGCTATCGTGCCTGGGCAGGAGCTGTGCCGGGGAGCCGGGGGCTACCCCAGCCCAGGGGCTGAGTGAGCCAGGTCATCCAGAGCGCCCTTCAGCGAGGGCAGGCAATCAGCGGTGCTCAATAATCTCATTATCATTCCTCTCTCCTCCGGTTAAACAAACTCTCCGCAATCAGCGGCACAGCCCGAAGCCGTGTATCAGTGCAGGAACCGGGTGGGGTGAGGGGGTGTGCAGAGCACAGCAGGGAGGCTGGAGCCTCCCACCTGCCTCACGCACGGCGGTGGCAGCGAGCCTCCAACACCTCTGTGCCCCAAACCCGCGCTGCTGCACGGCTGGCACTGCTCACCACCCCATGAAGGTCCAGGATTCCTATTACCCACAAGTAGCGAAAGGAGCGAGGGGAAATTTGCCCCCGGTACCGGCACCTGTCAAAGGATGAATGAGCACTGCGTGTGTCCTTGGGCCGCCTTAAAAGGCTGCCACTGACAGCGGTAGGAATTACTGACCTACCTCCAGTATAAACTTGGAGGGAGGGATGTGTAATGCATGCCTTCTGACTGCTCTGTTGGTGATCTCAGTCCTGACCCAATGGGTCTAGTCTGAAATTAGTGGGCTTCTAATTGCTTTTTAATTTAAAGCAATTACAAAAGGGGACAGTACTAAACGTCGTTTGTACTTGTGGGATCACACATGGCATTTAACTGGGAAAATATCATGTTGGGCAATTTTTTTCATTAGAAATCTTATTCTAATCACAGTAAATTCTGTAATACCTGAAATTCAGAATTTATATGGCAAGTTGTAGAGGCATTTTTATCAACAGACATTTATTTTGTTTAGAATATCAAAGGGAAAACAAGACTCAACTATTTAGACTGGCCTGAAACTTATGATTCATACTCTCAGCTTTGTGGCATTGTTCTTTATTGTTTTAGCCACTTAAGAAGAGACCATTGCTAAAGGTTAACTGAGCCAAAGAGGCATCTAGAAAGAAAATAAATTCCTGGTGGTCCTTCATCTTCCTTCAGAATTTACAGCAGTGTGGAACATGACCTTGAGAAGCCACACTAACTGACACAATGATGACCATGGGCTTGCTGTCGTTGCAGACATAGATAAGTTGCGTCCTGCAACAACTTGTGAGTCAGTTCTCACTAGAGTAAGGTATTTCTGTGATTGAGAAAACACTTTGCTCCTGCCTAGGCACACAGTGTTGTCACGGTCATCGTTGCATTCGTTAACATGAGTTCTCAAGGACATGTTTTTACTTGTCATGCTGTTAGAGTGATGTCAAGCCCACTGAGAGGGACATCAAGAGGGTATTTGTGAAGTAGGAGGCCAGCTCCATCAAAAAGGACAGATTCTCCTGCAGCAGTTCATAAGAGAGAAGTGACATCTCCGGATTGCCACTTCAAGCCCACAGTGCTATCTAAAGTGACATCTTCATGTTGCAGCATGAAGCCCATAGCGTTATGTGGAGTGACATCTCCACACAACTGACTGAAGCCCATGCTAATTGCAGCTCAATCTTGAGAAAAGAGTTTTGCAAAAACATTACAGGAAACCCTCTGAGGAGATCACCAGCTAGCAGTGCTGAGCTCCAAGTACCAGAAAGTGGTTACTTCTGTTAAACAAAAAATAATTTGGCATCTTCCCCCCGAGTTACAAGAACAGATCACCTTTGATAATAAGAATTCATTGCACTATTTATCTGAAAGGAGAAAAGTCACTTCATTTTTCCTCTTGCAAATATGTCAGGGAGAAAGTAAATCTCTTCCCTACACTTACAACTGCTCAGCTTTGCCTAAGCAGAAGTAAACACGTGACTTTCTTCCCTGAAGAAAATGTGGAGTCTTACCTGATTTCTACCAATTTGAGGTTGTGTCTCTTTGACTGTGCCTTTAAGTGAGTGACCTTAAGCTCTTGCTGGTCCTGGAATCAAGGCTCACAGATTCATGTCCATCCTTTACAGCTGAGTAGTTCTCTTTCTCTGAAGGTCTCACCAGGGCTGCCTCTCTAATTCTGGCTTTGATGTCATTATCCCAACATCCCTACCTCCTTCCCAACAAAAGAGCCCAGCAGACTGCAAACAGCCAGAATCCAAAAAAGTGCTGGAACAGAGGTTAAGACTTAGGGGTTATGTCAGACATAAACCAGTGTGTGTGTGTATGTGCGTGTTTGGGGGTGGAGTAGGTGATAATATAATGGCATGCTTCCATCACCCTGGCTTCCAGCCTTCGGAAGCGAAAGGGTGAAGAAGAGATATTCCTTCTCAGAGCTTGAATGCTGTTACTTTATATATTCATAGATCATTATGGGATGCTCAGGAATCTGGTTTTGAGCACTGTCCAGTATTCTCAGATGGCCACATTTTAAACACTTGACTCAAATTTTACTTTAGTTAATGACCCTTATACTGAAGTCACCATTTTTTGCTGGTTTAAGGTGCTTCAGAAGTAAAGAATGAATTACCTATGTAGACATTGACCAAATCAGATCTCAGCCCCTAATAATTTGTTTTCAGACACATTTTCAACCTTGAAGTGATTTGATTTTTATTGCACATTGGTTCAACTAAGCCCTTTACTCACAGGTTTTGTTTTTCAGGTGTGTACTTTTAATGATTCTAAGTACAGGGAAAGGAAAAGTTTTCTCCTCTCTGAAATTTTCTTTTTGAGGATATTTTACAGACCCTTACATGCTTTCTTCTGCTATACTAGTTGAAACTTTCCCTCCAGCTGGGGATATTAAAAATTGTTATATTTACCATGAGCCCGTGTTTTGTTTTTCATATATGGGTCTGGTTTAAATTGGCACTGACAGAAAAGTTACCTAATATGCAGTACAGGGGAATTCAAACTTGCTGCACCAGTTACTCTCAGCATTGACCTGATGCAATTTAAGGTGCAAGGTGAATACCCATCAGTAGGAAAATGTCATTATTCACCACAAATAAACAGAATTACCTGTTCTTAAACAGTAAGGTCATCTGTTTCACATTCTATCCACCTTGGGCTGATTAGAGCAAATTAGGTCCTGTGCTAATCAACTCAAGACATGTGCTGAAAATGTAGAAATCTGCTATTTGATTTTCTTCCAGTAATTATCAGAGTGTTTGTATGCCCATTGAAGAATGCAGAAGTATTTAACCTTGCTAGGGCCTGATCCCACAAGGTTTTGGGACTTAGGCTTAGTGGTCTCAACAGGTTAAACAGGACCCCTCACACAAGTGAACACTGCATAATGGGCATGGTGGGAAGGTGGTTTTACAGCCTGCCAACAGCATCTCTTCAGCTCCTTCTACCAGTACCTTACTTACTTCTTAACAGTGCCTACTGTACCTTATCTACCCTAATTTTGCAGAATCTAGAAATTAGTAGGTTCAGCTGCATCTTTTCACACCCGTCAGGAATGAAGTGACAAGACCAACACTGGACAATTATCACTTTGTATTAGAATGAGACTTCATTTAGACATGAAAGGTCAGGGGACAGTTAAGTCACTCCTTTTTTAATTTAAATTTCATTAGTTTTGCACATTACATTTGTCATGACTATACTAAAATAAGTTCTTATTCAGGTCATCTATGAAGAATGTAGGAATGAAAGTCTAAGTAGATTGTTTCTATTCTTTGCTTTACTTTCTTTACTTGCTGTTTCTCCCCATATGAGCTTGGGCAAATCATATAAACTTCTTCTTTTTCAGCTGCTAAATGAAAAAAATAATGTATAATGTCCTCTGTGAGTTTTATTTTACTCATAGAATTAAAATGCATTCAGAGTCTCACATATACTCAATAAATCCATGTATATATATATACACCAAATAAATGCATTTATTAACAGTATTTTTCCATTTGTTATATCATCATTTCAATATATTTCAATGTTGCACTATCTTAGGATTTTAATCATTGTTGTCTAAGAGATGCACATCTCTGCTTCATAGGTGACTGCCTTAAAATAAATTCATGTTTTAAAAAATCATATTCCTACAATCTTTTTGTTTGGCGAAGTTTGTGGATATTGTAATAAAATTCATTCAGGCCTGAAAGGCAAAGTGACAAAGCAGAGATTGAACAAGTTTATGGGTCAGAAGTAAAAATTCTGCATGGACACATATCAGACATTTTAGTTTTTGTCTAGCACCATATTGGTGAAGTTATACTTCTTTAAAATTTCAAATTAGCAATGTCATTCTATTACCTCTTCTGCATCAGGTGTGGGGAGTTCTCCCCATCACATTTATTTGCCCAGTTCTGAATACAACATCTGTTGACTGATTTGTGCAACAGTGTCGGGTCGATACCCTGGAAATAGTAAGAGACTTTTTAGTTCAAGGTAAAGATGCTGTAGGTTTGTGCAACTGGGGATTTCTTTCATTACAGGTGAATTCAGGGCCACGCTGAGGGTCAGCGCCAGGAGACCAGACACTACGTAAATTCCCAAAATGGGAATGAAAAAGAATTAGTGGCTCTATGACTTGTTACTGGATGAATTTCCCTGTAAACGGGAACTGCTTCATTAGCACATACCCTCTCCTTATCGCAGGACTAAAACCAAATAAATCAAACGCTGGCTAGACTTAACCAATATTTTTTGTCATCATAATGTCTCCTTTTCAAAAGAGTTACATGATTCAAGTTCATTTTAATAGCAAGCAATGAAGAAATTACAGTTGTTTCCATTCACACATAGCTCTAATGGGAAAAGCTTGACAGTAACTGCCGTTTCAAGAAATTCTTAACTTTTTCAGGAAAGGCACTAGTGTTCCTACATAGGTAATTACATCATAATTCTGAGGTTTTCCAGAAAAAAAAAGAGACAATATCTTTTGTCCCCTAGATTGGAGAGGACTAACTGGGAAGAAAAATCTCTTCAGGTTAAAAAGTAAGTGATTGTGATGGAAAGAGTCAATTGCATCATTCATTTCCATAGAAATATCCATTTTACAAAACTTGTAAAAGAACAATAGCGTTAGCAGAAGTTATTTGAAACAGCTTCCTTGTGAGCTGATATAAAACTCCAGTGAAAAGGTGAGATAGATAAACAGAAAGATTTGCTCCTTCTATTGAAACCTGATCTGCTATTTGTCCTCCTTCTAGATCTTTTCCCTTTAATATTTTGCACTTCTTTGGAACAAAGAAATACTTGTTTGACTCTTAGCATAAAAGCAATTTTCTATTTTTCATTCATTCTTCCTTCGCCTCTCTACTTCCCCCCTGCTCTTCTGCTTTCTTATTTTGTTTATTTTCAGTTACCTTTATCATTTTTCCTAACCAGAAAATTTTCATAACAGACTCAAAAAAAGAAACTATGCAACATTGGAATAAAAACAAGGAGGCAAATCCCAGAATAAAAATCACAAAATGCCAAAACATTGATGGCTGAGGAAATCTCACTGACAACCTGTATCAGTAAGGATTCCTTCACTTTTACTTTTCCTCTGAAATATTCTTCTCTAACCAAAGCTCAATTTAAATGTTTAGGAAGACACAGAGAAAAATGCTTATCTATTGAAATCAGAGGCTTCTTGAATCTTTTGCTGTGCCAAAGCCTCTCTTTATTCATGATAAATAGAAATATGTTCTGTAAGTAAATCCTGTAGGTTTTGCTGTGACTACTTTCAAAGTAAATTGCTATACAATAGTAAAAAGGATACTAGATTAAAACTAGTTAGGAAGTGCTGCACTGAAATAACTCCTAGAAATGTTATGAACTTTCCTTTACAGCCAATGACTTTTTTTACAAGAAATGTGGAAAACATTAGCTAAAATTGTGTTGGTCTGTACAATTTTATTCTGTTAAAGACAGGTTTTATGATACATTTAGCCTTTTAAATGACACTAATAGTCTCTAGAGACACATGGTCTTTCCTGCAGTTCAACAATTAAGTCTATTTCAATGTTATTTGGATAAGTTGAAACAATTCAGTTACTGTATGTCTGCTCGGTGGCGTGTACTGTAAGGCTAATGGAAACCACCTAGAGTTAACTTAATAATAAGGCTTTAGCCAGCCTTAGACATCCACCTAACTTTTGGAGGGAAAGCTGAAAAGTGAGAGGGTGGAAGGGTCATTTTATTGGCAGAGAAAGGAGTGTATTTTTCATCTCTCATTCCGCACATGTGCACCCCTCCTCCCATCCACCACCACACACACACTTCAAAAAAAATGGCCTAAAATTCACACAGGTCATAAGTCTGAGTTGATAATGAGCATGATTAATCACAATTGTGTTTCTGTTTCTCCTCTCTCTCCTTTTGAAATGTGTTACTTGCTAAATTGTACTAGCAAGGTTTCTAGACGTGTATATATATATATAAACACATCATGCAGTCCTTGCACACACATATATATATATATTTACACACACATACACACACACACACACACATATATATGGCATGATCTGAATTGCTCACACTTTTGTGTAGTAAGTGTATGTTTATATAAATTGTCTTATGTTGCTATGGCTAGACTGCTTCCACTACATAACTAGCTCTTTTAGACCTAGCTTAAATATCTCCACAGTGAGTTACCAAGTAGACATATATATAATCAGATTTTTACCACATTATAAAAAAAAAGTGAGAGGAAGTAATTAAGAGGGCTCCAGATATAAAATCTTGGCTTTATTTCAAATCTCAAGCCTTGAACTAATCAGACATAGGAAGGATAAAATGTACAGAGGGAGCTAAATTAATCACTGGTTAAACTGGCTAATAGCTCTCTATCAACCTGTACTGGGAGTGGGAAGAAGTGGAAAGGTGCTGATAGAAATCTACTTCCTACAAACCTCAATTTTCCCAAATTTTTGGTCTTGAGAATCAAACTGAAAATCTTCTGTTAGGGTTGATTTAATGTCAGGTATGTCTTTGGGCTTAGTTCAATCTGTGTTAAAACTGTGAGGCTGCTGAAGCACAAAATGAACATTGGTGTGACACAGGATAAACCACAGGCCTGACCTGTACATGAACTACGTGAGGAGGCTTGTCTGATCATGACATACCACTGGAGATACAGATGAGAGAATAATAGCAATCCCATGGATGAAAATTACACACAACATGTGGCCATTCAGGCCTAGAGAACCTGAGAAAACTTTAAAAAAAAAAAAAAAAAAAAAAAAAACAACATAGGAAACAGATGTGTTTTTCAAAGTTTTTTGTGCTGCCAAAAACTTTACTTTACACACATGTGCAAAACCAAGATGCTGGTGAAGACTATTCCAATACTGCTGAAATTACTCAGTCAAAATACTCAACAGCTATGGGTGCAGGGTGAGGCAATCTACCCTCCAAAACTGAGGTTTGCCTAGGAAACCATCTCCTTCATCAGGAACAGAGGTAGAGAATTTTTGGGGCAGAAATTTTGTCAAAGGACATCTCCAGTGGATTCTTCAATATTGATTTTCAAGGATTAAAAATGTGGACTTAAAACTCATTTTCTTCCAAACAAGAATCCACGCAGGTGTTTGAGTGGCTGTACTTACTGATATCCCCACATTAATGTCAGGTCCACAGCCACGTCCAGACCCACCAACAGAAACAATTGCAAATGCACCAGGCTCCAGAAAAGATGTCTCTCATGCATCCAGAAAGCCAGTAGAGCCTGCCCAAAGCAGCCAAGTAGTAGCATACAGCTAAAAGGATGACCTAACACCAAATCCAGTAGGACTGGAAGGTCTACCGTGCCCTCCTCAAGGGCTTTGCTTTTCTGTAGTGATGGCCCTCCTGTGAACAACTATAGCAGGAAGGTTTCCTCAGAAATCTCCTGACAAAGCATATATCCAGGCAAAGCCATTAATTTTGTGGGTATTCAACACTGAATTTGACCTGGAAATTATTACACTGCAGCATTGCAAACAATTAGCTCCTTTGTCCGAAAGGTGTCTTTTTGCTAAAACGTGGTAGGTTTTGAAGACTGGGCTCATCCTTCTGCATTTATTTAAGAATTTTCAAGGGACAACAGGAATACAAAATAAGATCTGTGGAAGAGCTTTTCTTTGATCTAATACAAACAGACTACTATTCTGCAAGCTGCAAAAGTACATTTTAATTACCACAGTGAAAGCAGATGTAAAATCAATAAGGTGTTTTATTTCTCTCATTGATGTGTATAAATACTTACTTTACAGCAAGGTTAAGCTGAGTTTTCTGTCATTAAATGTAAGGATTGATGCAGACCATTCAAACCAGGTTACAGCACCAGAGAACGGAGTACCCCTCTATGTCACACCATCATCTGAAAATATTCATCCAGTGCTTCAAAAATTATTTTCTGGGATATTCAGAAATTTCTGACTTCATCCATTTGGGATTGAAGGTTATAATAGACAAAACTTTATTCCAAATAACTGGGTCAGTGATTCCAGTGTTTATACAACTGTGCTTGCTTGTCTTAATTTATGAAGTAGTTCAATTACTATAGAATTTCTTGGGGATGTCTCGTTTTAATCGAATCATTAATTCTATGCTCAGAGGATGTATAGAAATTGATGGTCAATTCCTGTTCTTCATTTTAAGCAGAGATGGATCCAGTTCAGAGCCTCCCACTGAAACTGTCTCAAACTTTGAGGAAAATTCAGGCTGTATTCACAAGTACCTAAGGCCTAGCTTTTTTTTCTCTCTCTCTTTTTAATTTTTTTTTCTTTTGTTTATTTATTAGGTGAAAGAATCATAGTCTCCTACTCCCCTTGACTGACTTCAAGCACATTGTCTCTCACCTCATGGTTCTCATTTATCTAGGAGAAATCAGAGGACCCCTTTAATCCCCAAAGTCCCTCTGTCAAAAATACCAATGATCATTCCTACAAACCATCTTTTACTTCACTTTGACTGGAAATAAGCTTTGAAAAACACCATGGAGGAAAGGCTGGCCCAGCCAGAGCAGGACCAAAACGGTCTATGCCTCTACTACAAATGCATCTGAGACACTAGACAGAACAAGAAACCCAAAATATCAGAAGGCTTGAAATATTTAAGCATGGACTACCACAGCACTGAAACCCAATGCAAAGTTTTGCATTTTAAATCTTCATAGATTTTATACCTCAGTTTTCTTTTTCAGAAGTCATTTCCCTCCCTAAGAGTGGTACTGGGAATATGCCTTCAATTCCGAGAGGCACACAAGTATGTTGCTAATAGGTCCTATAGAAGCATTACTGATTCAAAGCCAATTCCACATTATTCACGTAATTTTAGGTCTTCATTTAGAAGTTGGTTTAAATGAATATACCACTATTTACAAGGCTTTTCAACCACACCATTATGCACACAGTGCCCAGATGACAGTCCAATCTGCTCTACGAAAATCTGTAATTTTTCTTCTGCTTTTTAAGTAGCACTTCCTGTATTTTTAAATTTCATTTTAGCTTAGTTTATGACCTGTTTTCACACATTCCTCATGTATTCCATTGTGAGGCTTCTTGGAGAAATCTACAGGAAAGAGGTACTTGTAGTGTCTGTTCAATGATGTGCAGAGGGACCCAAACTACAAAACATCTGGTTATACTGTACAGACAGGGGAACCATGGAGGCAACTTTGCCAGTAGCAGAATTTTAGTCTTGAATAAATTAGAAGGGAGAGATCATTCACACGCTCTTTTCTAGCAAAATTATATGAATATCAGATTAACATGGGACAAGAGCCCAGTGAGAATAGAGCCCTTATGATTCAAAATGCAGAAATATCAGAGGAAACATGTCACAGAAATAAGGAGCAGCAAGCATAAGGATGTTATAAATCTGTGTTTTTTCCCTTCTTTTACTGCAGTCACATAAGACAAAATGCCTTATCAAGGCATATGCTTTAAGGGGCCAGTTTTGCATCTAATGAAGTCAATGGAAAAAAAACATTGAGTTGAATGATGCAATGTAATGTCCTTAATGAAAAAAGTAATCACATGTTAAGACCCACCTTTGAACCCATTTAGCTTGATGGAAATCTTTCTTTTGATTTCAAAAGCATCAGATTTAAACACCAAGTATTCAAGAAGGAAGACATCTAAAAGCTCTCTTTACATGAGAGTGCACCCCATCTATTCAAAGTTTGAATTAAGTCATGGAGAGACCAGTTCATGATCCTACAGATATGGTCGACTACCCATGTGTTTAAAATGACCCTGGGGACATACACTGCAGGACAATAGTACCTGAATATCTTTATGTTTAACTCTTTCTGCCAATAAAATTCTCTCTGACATTTATGGACCCTGCCATTTTGACTTACTGTGTGCTTATGCTAAAATTCCAAGGAAAAGGTGTAATTTTTTTTCTCTCCCCATATAGTCTACCTTAATAAGGAACAATTCATTTTACTTAGACTTTTCTTTTTTAATATCACTGTAGCCCTGAGACCAGGCAGAGAAAATATCAACTGGAATGTTTAAGGCAGGAGATGCTGGTGGTGGGGGGAGGACACAGAGGGAAGAATATTATGAAAGGAAACCGCTGTGTCTGGTCCATTTTTAAAAAAGAGCAATGGCCTGGAACATGACTCTGCTCAGTCTGAATTCGGAAAGCCCAAATTTCGGGAATAAAGGGATCAGTACTTCATCTGCTGGGGTAAAGTTTACCTCAGAATTAAAAAAATTGAAAAACCCCAGAAATTCTGGTGGATCCAAGAGTTAGGCAAAGCTTGTTTTGCTCCTGAACTAAACAAACCTTTAAATTAAAAAAGGCAAATTCTTGTTGTCAGGCATGAATTTTTTCCAAAGCAATAGGAATAACACAGCACAGGAGAGAAAGCAAATAAACTCAAGTTATTTTTTTCATATTGATAAGACCCTCTACGCAGTGTGTGATAGGAAGGTCATCAGTACAGAGCCACCAAGGCTGGGCCTCCACACTGATATGCTACAGGGGCACATTAGCCAGAACAAGCCCCCAGCATTGGTAGGGAATGTGATGGCATTGGCACTTATTAGGGTAAACTTGTAACTTAGAGGGGTTTCAGTACTTCCCCCTCCCTGGTACTAACCATAATCTATTCCTCTTTTAATCATCTAACTACTAAGAGGACTCAGATTATTTAATAACATACCCAAAGCTTAGAGGAAATGAGGTTTCTTTCACCACTAGAAAGGAGAGAAACAGAAATTCTGTTGAAGAAGACAGCAGAAAGAGGAAGAGGAGCACTACTTCCACACAGCCCCCCAAGCTGCTAACCCTGAAATCAGAACAGGGAACCTGAATTCTAATTGCAAAACTTGGTTTCCTAGATTAATAAGGAGCAGAGACATCCCACTGGCAATCAGGTCCTTCAGCCGGAAAAGCAGAGCATCCATGGGTGTGACTTAGCCTGGCCCTCTCCGCTGAAAACCTTGAGATACCTGAAACACATGTACAGTTATCTGTGCTTTCCATTTTAAATAGGAAATTTGGGGGCAGGGACTATTTTATTCCACATATTTGTACAACTAGACAGCACTAAAGAGACCTATTTAACATTAGGGCAGAGTATTCATCCTTTGATGCATATTTAATGTCAGTTATACATCACTGTTAGATCAGTGTATAAACACACATATGCTCTTGGACAAAAGCATCCATGCATCAAAACTCTGCATCCATACTTTAATGTATTTAATTGAGTAAGCCATTATCACTAATTATGGTTTATATTTTCATAATACTGTTTTATGGTTATTACCTATTCCTTTCTATCTATCCATCTATAAGCCTTACATGCTAGGGTGCTATCTGAAGAACTCTTTGTTTCACACAAGGGCAGAAATCATCACCCAGTCTGATCTCAAAGCTTTGACACCACCCATTCTGTGATATCTGGGCTGCACACTGACTTATTCAATTTCACATACGAATTTCACACTTTGTGAAATGTTCATATGTGCATGAGCACACTCCCCAGGGAGCTTTCCCAGTGCTGTGGTGCCCTCCATAACAGCAAACACCACAGGGAGAGGAAAGGTGGTGCAAAGATGGAACCAACATTTCAAGCATTTTTTAAATTCCTTCTAAGAACATGAAAACAATGCACCAATATAGACAGAACAGCTCAAAAGAGAGAAATCATACAAACTGGACACTTAGAGAGAAAAATATAAAACAAAAAGGCGTTTTGAAATGAAAGCTAAATTTTGAAGAACATCGATTTGAGAACTTTTTGTATCCTCTGAAAACTTTTCATTCAAAGGACTGTCACTGGGTCTTTTTAAATGAAGCAAAAAGACTTCACTGCCAGTCTTTTTGCCAAAAGACCAACTGGCACAGCCTTTCTCCTTCTGAGGGGTTACTCCAAAGGCACAGCTTGGTTGGCAAGGTGAGGATACGACACCTCATGGTTTCCCCATCACAGAGCAGTAACAGGACACACCACAGGTAGAGGTAAGAGAGCCACCAGTGTGAAAGTATGTGATAGGAGATGTAAGTACCATGTTAGCCCAGCAATTAAGAGTTGCTTTTAAACCGTACTTTATTTTATTCAATTGTAAATATTTGTATTAATTGAAAAGTTTGATCCTTCTGAGCACTGCTGGTGGTAGAGAGGCTACAGCCATGGCTTGGTGTCAGAGCAGCACAGGTTCCTTGGGTGTACTGTAAGAAGTAAAGCTGCCTCCACAGAGATCTGTGAGGTCTCCTAGATTTTTGACATATGATACACAACCTTAGCTGGGGTGGTCACTCTGAAAAATACTTTGTTTTTCCCAGTCCATATCACTGCCTTTCATTTTTCACTGCTTGCATCTGACATCAGACACAGAAGAAACAGTGTCTCAGTTGTCAGTACAGTGGTGCTGCAAAAAACCACACCACAGCAAAAAAACCCCAGAAAGTAGGACTATAAAACTTTTTTTTGGTTTACTAGGATTTGAAGCCCCGACTCCTGATAAAAAATTCTCAGCAGGAATCACTGGAAGTTTTTTAAGGACTCCAACCAATCCATGCAGACTTCAGCAACAATGGGAAAAATAATTTAGAAATATTAAAACAGATAAAATAAAGCTCAGTTCTCAGAAATAATAATGGCAATTTTTGAGACACAGATAAAGAAATGCATGTTAACATATGTAAGAAGGTAGGCAGCAAAAGATCCACAGGTAATTCAAGATTCTAGTCTATGGCTGTAATGAGCACAGAGGTAAATTCAACTTGTTACACTGCAGCTCAGTCTAACCCATGCTCAGCCTGACCTGCTCATCTTATCACTGATTAAATAAATATTATATGAAAAAAATTCAAGGGAATAAAAAAGAAAAATAAAGAAAAAAAAGAGAAAAGGGTAGACAAAGAGACTAAGAAAGAAAAGAAGAACTATTGAAAGCCTGTGCAGACAAGTATGAATCAACTATTCTAAAAAGCAGATGCGAAATGAAGCTGCTTAAACATATAAGGCACTTCTACATTGTATTCAAATAATGCTGAAATTATAGAGCTGTCATTTGCAGACCTGTCGAGGTTGCCTTTCTTACCACATTGTGATTTAGCATTTCTCTTAGAAGGTTGTAGCAATTTTGACATTAGAGTCGTTGGACAGAAAAACCACAAAATGTACGCAGAGCATCACCTCTCTTTTTTGTAGTCTTAAAAAGAGCTCTGAGATTTTTGCTACTAAAAAAAAAACAATTAAAAAACCCTGAAATTATTTGTAAAAGTGAAGAAATGCTAATCTCAAGAGAGAGAGTGCACACATCTGTAGAACAAATGTAACTGTGAAGATTTAAATAATTTGATGGCATGTAACCTAATCTGACATGGCAGGAGGTTATTTTACAAACTGTGAAGGGCTCTGCCCACTGTTGTCATTAGAGCCTCCTTGAGAGGCAACTCAAAGATATGGATTTTTCTAGAGGCAAACACCCAGGTGGTAGAAATGGAGGTTGAGGGAGCAAAGTAACTGAACTGGCTCTGGACATGAACAAATATGTGGATATATGCATACCACCGAAATGTATGAACTGCAAATGCTGATGAACTGTGCAATATCTTTAAGGGGGTATTTTTAATTACTTTCTCAGATTGTTATAATTTGATGAGATAATTCTAACTATTTAGCTCTAATAAACTCACAGATCATGAACAATGGCTGCATTAAATCTACTGTCACTAGCCGTAACTTGAGGAGCAAAGGCTCAATGGCTCTTCTCGCAGCGTTTGATTTTATTCACTCAGTCTCTGATTCCACATCAGCTGCCATCTGGACAAAATTCAGAAACCATGACACCTGCTTGAAGAATAAGATGCTGGTCAGATGGAATGGGCTGGGACTTTATCTTGAGAACAGAAATGTGAATTGTTGGTAACACAATCGCTTAAAAGGTTTGTAAATTATGTGCCTTCAGCTCAACATATGGCTCATGTGAAATATGCACTTGTGAACTTTTCTCAGAACTTGAGCTTGGATGATATAGTGTGGCTGTTTCATAAACACAAGGTATAAATAAGTAAAACTTTACATGTAGACAAACAAGAGTGTGTCAATGGCTCTCAGCAGCCTTTAAAATAATGATACTATTTTACTTTTCCTTAGCATCATACAAATGGCAAATATTAATTTTACCAAAATATCCACACAAACCTCACAACACTGCTGTAAAATCCAGGCAAGGAAACCTTCAGCCTTCTGATTATCCTGTCCTGGGATGGAAACCAGCCCCTGCTGCCATTCTGCCCAGGCAAGGAGTAGAAATGTAGGTCCTCCTTCAGCTGGGTGGAGCACGGCCCCTCAACACCTCCACCCCAGCAGAACTGTAATTTCTGCGAGGAGAGGTATGGTCAGCACAAAGAATAATCTATCTGGGGAGAGGTGATTTTGTCTCTGGAGGCTCTGGTGTCAGGGGAGAAACCCACTCGAGCAACCCCACCTTCCGCAGAGCAGTGACCAGAGAATCTCCTGATATCTACTTACTAATGCGTTTGTAGAAGCATAAATATATAGAAGCAGTTTGCACACACAAGTGTCGACGATGCAAGTGTTTCAAGCCCTGCTTTGTTGATTTCCTGGGATATATGTCGGTGTGGGTTTTTCACATGTCATGAGGGGATTTCTCAGTACTGATAGTCAAGAAGGGAATCTGAAGAAACATGGCTTCTTATTACCCTTAGTGACACCAGCCAGTGCTGCTGAGACATTAATGAATTTCTTTCAATTTCTTTCTCAATTTTGCAGGAAAAAAAAAAACCCTAACTGTTCAGAACTTTTTCAGGAGAATGATACAGATTTAAAAAAATTAGTCCCCCACTCTAATGCCAAGTTATGGTGCTTTATAGCAGCCAGCTTTGCAGTGCTAAATGGTCTTCTGTAGCCTCATCTTTCTGCCTGCCTACAAGAAATAGTGACAAATTACGGTTTGGGGGGGGGAGACTGAAGAAAGAAATATTCCATTTTTAATTGCCTTTTCATTTTCTTTTTATAGCCATGCATAAACTGTGAGTTATCAGAAGCTGTTCGAAGTCTTTCTTTTACCATTTTAAAATATATTCCTCCTAAAGCCAGATGAAAAATACGGTTAATGGGGTTTTGTGACTCCCACAAAGTCCCCTACAAATTAAGGGACTTTGAAAAAATGTCAGCTGCCCAGTTCCCAAGAAAGAAAAATTAAACAATAAAGGCTTATCGACTTGTTCCTGAGAAGATAAAGCACTTATGAATGAGACCCTCTCATACTCTCTGGTTTGTGATCAGAGCAATTTCCAAGATTCACAGAAAATATTCTGATTAGCCAAGAAAATGCTCTGATGAAATGAGGTTTAAGGTTTTATAACTGAATCTCATCCTCCCTTCAACCTGTTTTCATACAATGTGCTGTCTCGTTCAGTCATGCTGCTATCACTACCAATTATAACCAGTGCCATAAAAACATCACATTCATGCAGATCAGCTGATTGTGCCAAGTTCAAGAAAGGACAGCAGGATAGAGATGACAGCAGCTTCTGCTGGCTCTGCTCCAAAGTCCCTTCATGCGTGTTGCTTTTCTCTTTTGCAGACCCCCAGGATTTCACTCCCTCAGAAAAAATAATGCTGGGCCTCTCTCTAAGAGGACTCCCAGTCTACTGACACCGTTGAGGGTATTTCTATTGACTTCGACTTGCCGTCTGCAGAGCCCTTCACCTTTCACGCCTCCCTCTTTCATGCTATTTTTGATCTCCCTGCCACGTGTCAGCCTGACCAAAAGCCTTAAACTGCAAACTCCAGTCCCTCGTCCCATATTCAATACATACACACCACATACCAATAAAGGTAGGATTGGTAGATAAAGGTATGGCTGCCACCTTTGCTCTTCATATGGCTTCTAGATGGTCTAAAAGATCTTAGAGCAGAGGAGGGGGGGGAAAGCAACCTGTGGAAAACTTTCAATTTTAAATTTTCTCCCTTGTGGAGTCCTGTCCTATGCCAACTGGTGAAAGGGCCATAATATGAAAGGAAAAGAAGGGCTCGTCATATGTTTTTGTTGTCCAAGCACAGTAAACCAGGCATCTTTCTAGAATTTTGCTAGGCTACTATTGAAAGCCCATGTGGATTTCTAAATTAATTTCTTTGGAAAGTGAAAACTGCTTCACCTGGAAAACTATGACCTTAGCTAGCTAGCTATATTAGTCAGAATTGAAAATTGGTTTAAAATGTTCTACTTTAGCTAATGCCGTTAGAAAGAGTAAGCTGAAGAAGCCATCTCTTCTTACAATGCAAAAAGGAAAATGAGATTTTAAAAACATCCTTCTTATTCTCTTTTTCTCTGTTACTTCATTTTCCTGACGTTAGAAATGTGAGGGCAGTTTCATCAGCAACAAGACAGTGGTCATGTGCAAAAAGGAGGATCATTCACATCTCCATACAAGCAGAAGCAAAACCTGGCCTATAATGTTCACTGCAGATTTTTTGAAAAATCCCACATAATAACTAAACATAAATAAGTCATTTCTATTTTACTTATTCTATTTTTTAAAAATAAAAAAATCTAATATCAAGACAGTTGAACACAATGTTCAACTATGCTTTGGGCTCCCAACCTGCCCAGAGTAGCACATTTTTAGCATTCAACTGATTTGACTAACTAAGCAGGGACAGCATTAATTGCTGCGGGAGGCTGATGTGGAAGAAGAGTCACATTCTTCCCTTAACGAGGCGTAGTCTGCCATGACTCTGCAGAGTGACACAGCGAACTCAGAATAGCAACTGAACCAAGTGAGTCTTCCTAATGCCAGACAGGAATAATAGAAAATGATGGAGCGTCTCCGAATGAAAAACAAGAAGCAGAAACTATGCAAAGTCTGTAAAAGTAGCTCATGCTGAAGGAATATTTGCTTTGATTTAATTGATGATAAAAGAAAACCCAGGAGAAGGGTGAGTTTGGATGACATTCAAGTGCGTGTCCTGTGTTAGGAGGAGGGTAGAGATACCATCTGCTTACATTACCCTTCATTGCTAGAACCACAATGGTACATTGTACATATGTACAACTATGAAAAGAGCCTTTGCTACATAAGAAGAGGCCATGGCCAACAAAGTCAAAGACTTGCTGTTTAATCAACTGCTGGCCTCTGCTAAGGCATCTCCTCTGGAGCGGCTGGTGGAAGGCAGAACTAACAGCTGTGAGGTGCAGCAGGAAGGAGCTACCTGCTCCTTTTGGAGTGAATTTTCCCCCTACTCATTCTCTTCCACATAAGAGAGAAATACTGAAGCAGTGCAGTTATGTTTCACTTGCTCCAGCTAAAGTGACTCTGGACTCTTTGGTCTGTTAGTAATATGTTGAAATTGATGCATCCAAATTCTAAAAAATGAAGGCATGTTTTTGACAAGGGTGATAGAAACAAATGAGGAAGCAGAGAAGACATTTTCTAACCTCCAGGAACAGAAAATCCTTTGTCTCTTCAACCAAAACCAGATTCAAAAAACAGTTAGGCTTTCTGTATCTCGTAAACCACCTGATGACCACATCTCTTTCTCACCACTGAAAGATGCAGGAGGTATACAATCACTTTTCTGGTCAAATGCTGAAGAGGCATTGTATATAAAATGCACAGACAAGCAGAATAGGTTTACATAATGTTAATACAGACAAATGACATGTACAACATATCTAGCTGCAATTTAATTAGATTAATTAGATCAATATAATTAGCAGTGGTATATTATGCTATCAAGACTTAGCCCTGTAAAGAATGCCTCTAAAAATGGTTTACAGTCTTAAAGCATTGTAACCGCGTATGCAGTATCCATGCTATCACGCATCAATATCACCACTAACACACTATTAATACTGGGAGTTTATAGGACACTCAGGAGACACATAAAACACTACCCTTGCAGAGGAAAATTCTGATAATGGAGCCTGTGAAATTATTTCAACAGTTGAAAAGAGCTCATGGAACTTAATTCCAAACAACAGCGTGGTCGTGATTATATAGCAAGTTAATTTAACCCATTGAGGCAGGAACAGACATAATGAACAAAACAGATTGAGGTAGCATGACTTACCAATGAACACTTTGCTGAGAGCTCTCCCAAAGTTTCGTACACATAATAAATCACAAGTGGCTGTTTAACTATTGCATCATCTACTTGGACGTAGACTAGATGTCACACTTGGTGAGCTCTTATACAATTGCTTTTGTTATCAATAGTGATTTTGCATTAAACAGGTCTGTGGGATTGTGCTTGGACATCTCAACCTCCATAGTGGTAAAAAAATGTTAATTTACATCTGCTAGCACTCTCAGTACACTCGGGCTCAAAGCTTACCAGATAAACTATGTATGTGTAGCGTCTCAAATCAACTACTGTGACTCTATATGCTAAAATCATAACCCTTGCAAGAAGGAAAGAATAAAAACCCAGCGCTTCCAGCTTGTTCAAAATAGCAATTGCCAATAAAATTCAGCTACACAAAGTGATAAATTCATCAGAATTCATGTTTATGGTTTCTCCTACTAAGAGAAGTTCATCATAACAAGTCAACCTGTATTTTTAATCTGAAGTTTGCACCAAAGTCTACTAAGAAATAAAATCTGGCCCACGGGCTACTTAGCTAGAAAATGGGGGGTTTTTTCTCTTTGCATTTGAACATGTTAATGGAAGGGATAAAGTAAATGCTTTGAAGTTGCAATGCAGAAGATACACAGGCAAGGTCAAAATACCCAAATGCATATTTCCATTTTTTAGGCTTTTCCAATGAGAGGTGGTTCAAATTCTATTTCCATTTGATCATGGAGTACTGAGGAAATAAAATCAACCCATTTCATAAAGATCACCTCATAGTTCACAGCTACCACATTCACCTCCCTAGAAGACTGAAGAATCTAAGACTAAATGGCCATATTTCAGTGAGTGTATCTTGACTGTCCACAAGAATTAGGTCCCAGTCATCCTCGAGCATATTAAAAGCACAAATGCAGGAAGTATAGATGTGGCTCAGATTTTCTTTAGAACAGATACAAATAAAATGCATGTATCTCTCTACAACTGTCAAAGGAGCTCATCTCCTTTTCCACAGTTTTCAGGATTATACTGTTCACTATTATTGATACATTAAGGTTTACAGTAGTGCTACTCCAAGTCATCTGTCCTTGAGCATACATTTTATGGAATTTACTTTTTATTACTTTCAAAAAAAAGTTATATGTAAAGTGAACAGTTCCTCTGCCTGTCTGTTGGGAATATACATTAATGCTTTACTGAAAAAAACCAGTATCATTTTGGCCTTATCCGTCCTCAGTATCATGTTGCATATGCACTACCTGACTTTAACTTTGGTTGATTCTGCATCCTTATTACCTACAATCTAAAATCTGGCTTTCACTAGATTTACAGTACCAGAGAAATAGAATAAAACACAGAGGACTGAAATAGACTGGCTTGTGTCTGGAAATAATCACCTATTTTATGGAAATTGTGAAAGCTGAAAACAAACATTATAGCATTCCAGGCTTTTTTAATGTGCTGATTATTTTAGTTTCTCTGATAGAAAACTTTGCTTGCTCACTTTCTGTGTGATATATGCAGAAGAAGGTAGTACTGTTTTCATGTGTGAATGCAATTAGTAAAAAGCAGGTAGGTAGTCCAGCTGATATTAAATTAAAAACTTGGGAGCAGAAGCCATTTGTGTCAATTTTCCATTTTGTCACTCTCCTCTCAAATAGCTAATTTAGGATACTCTGTCACACACTAGTGTTTTATCGTATGTATATTTTATGACAGCTAAATGACAAATTTGTCTGAAACGAAGCTATTCTTTGAAGAGTTAATTATAACCTGTGTAATATATTAAAGAAAATCAATATATATTTGGAATGAGTCACTATTGAGTCTTACTCCAAACAGAGCAAACCTATTCTAAAAATTAAAGCTCCATTTTTAACTCAGGTTTTGCTAAAATAATCTAATTTGAGAGTTAAGTAGTAGAAAAGAAATAATTTGGCAATATATCTGTGCAACAATCCCTTTCTAATATAACATCATGTAGTCTGCTGGTATGATGTACAGCTGAAAATTTCACATTTAATGTTGTTTGACAGCAAAACAAAGGACCAGACTGGTCTAATTGCTGAACACCTTGACTTACATGATATTTGGACTTTGGAAAGATCACCAAATTTTGGGTATCTGTTCCTATCTTTGAAGTTCTTTTAAATCATTAGACAGAGATCTGAGAATTCACTCCGAGAGTTTCTCAAGGAGTAAATAAAAAACACCCCCACATTACATTTTTTCAGTCATCTCCACAACTAGGGTTTTTGTTCACAGGTAACTACCAGTAATTTCAGCATATGGGTTTTGTTATTATAATTTCTTTCTATGTGTAACACTTACTACAGCAATAATATCTCAGTTCTGCAGCTGCAGCCATCCAAAGCATAATGAACCAAAATTTTAATATGAAACACCTCGAAATGTTTTGAAGTTGATTCACTTTTTTCTAACAGTGATTGCCACACTTACGAAAGAGGCTTCAAATATATTATTTGTACAAACTACAAGTACAGTAGTAAGAGAGAAAGATCCTGAAACAGAGAAACAAAAACCAAGATTTATCAGATTCATTGGTTTTATAGTTCCAAAGGAAGTTTGAAGAAAATGAAGGACATATGTAGAGGCATTCCCACTCTACTCAGGGAAGCGAGGTTATTAGTTATATGTTGGTGGTAGCTTCACATATAATTATCTCTAGGTATCTCTCATTATCCTGTCTCGCCTGTTAAGACTTTGGTCAGGTAGGTTCTGCAACTGCACATTCATTTTAAGGAAACAGGTTTTATCACTGTAGCTGCAAAGAAGGCAGTGGTAATGTAAAACCAATCCACTGTTTGCAGGATTATGGGTGGATTATGACCAGGATTACAGGGGCAAATCAATATGTCATCTGCATAAAATGGACCGAAATTTATGGAGTTTCCAATTTTCATTCCTTGAAGCAATTCCTAGTTGCTGAAAAATCAGGCTAAATGTTCCATTACAATTGCAAAAAGAAAAGAGGATAATGGACAGCCTTGTCTAGCTCCCTGGTGTCATTTTAAAAAGGGCGAGTTTAAATTGCTAGTATGTACAGACCTGGTCAGGATATTACAGAATATTTTTAATCCAATTTTTATGAAGGTCTTTCTACAGTGAGGAGTGTGAGGGTTTGGAGGGGTTTTTTGTTTCATTTTCATGTATTATTTTTAAGAACAGCTACCAAGTATTTTCATTTTGATGAGTCCAAAGAGTTACCCAGTCAGTCGAGTGGACAAATCCGTGTTATCCAAGCTCTTGTTTGGTATGCAAACACAAAACACCCAAATCACCCTAGCGAAGCACAATGGAAATAACCCAGACTGACCTATGCGGAAATCATTTGCAATGAGCTGAGGAAGTGTTTCAGATATTTGAGTGCCTGTATGTGCCCTTTGCATGCAGGAGTGTATTTCAGGACTCAGAAACAAATTTTGTCCAGCATTTAAGACTAATATTCAGTGATGCAGATAGGTAGGAAAACCAGTTCATTGGGATTGCCAAGTTGTGCAATGGCAGCCTTTTTGGTTCAAATGTTCAGTCAAACACTTCCAGTAACAGTTCAGTTGTGTATCTATGATTTCTCACTGTTTACTGGCAGTTCATCTAAGCATGCATCTTTCCCCACTGTTAGACTTTAACAGCATTTATTATTTCTTATTAAGTCTAAGGTTACACTTTGATCTGTTGAAAGTTTCAATGAAGTGCTTTTGTTTACAAACTTTATCTCCTGTTTAAAGCAACTTGGAAGATTAGAGTGTCTGACGCTGCTCTTTGAAAGTGCTATTTATGATTTCTAGATCGTATGTCAAAGTTTGAGCCTTTAGTTTTAATAATTGACACAGTTTGGGATACTTCATCTTATTCTTTACACAAAACATGTGCCAGTAGTTTCTCATTTGTATTCTTGCTGGTTTACTTTATACAAAAGCTTTTCTGCAGCCATGGCGTGATGCCGTTTGTTCACTTTTTGTCAGCTAATTCAGTTGAGGTTTTTTTACTACACATATTAGTATTCATTGATTTTTGTCATTTTAAAACTATTATTCAAAATTACTATTGTTGTATCTCTCCTTTTTGAGGTCTGCATCATTGTTAATTGTGGTTTTTAATGATTCACATCTTGGATTTTATAGCATATTATTACCATCAAAGAATCAAGTTTCAAATTAATATTTTGGTCTGAAGAAAAGCACTTTTTTTTTCAAGAAATGCTTGATGCTGTTCCTGCCATTTCTTGCTTGTGACAATTGCAAAATTATTTTTTTCTCCAGCTTCTGGAGTGGAAAAACTACCTCAAAATATCTTACTTTAGTCTTAAAGTCTGTGAGACAGGGATGAAACAGATTTCCTCAGTTCTTGGCAATGAAAATTTTCTGTGGAAAAGAATCCAAGTCCATCTCCAAGATACATACCTTTAAGGTCAGTCATCCACAGAAATCTCACCACAATGGGTACAGGACTATCTTTCAGATACTGCAAATGCCAGGTTTGGAAGAATGAAGTCCCAAATGAAGAGCCAAAAATGTGTGTGTAACACCTTTGTGATATTTTTAACTGGGCCTCCTTTTTCTAAAAGATAGATCACAACGTATTAATCAATTTTCCATGCGCCGCTCATACACGGAACAAGACAAAATGAACTGAACTGCTGTAAGCTGGAGACAGTTTACAAGCAGATCATTGAAATTAGTCATTCACTGAAGACAAATGAGTATACCCTTCTTGCTAACCCCAAAAGAAGACCTTCCTCAACATTGCCACCTATGTACTCATGACTGATGGCACTCCCAGGTGAAACTTGGGTCTGTGCATAGCACTGACAATCCATAGGGAAGAGCCCTCTACAAAAGTTGAGGTCTTGAAGTATTGCCTTTCCCTGCCAACCTCACATGGTCTTATTGACAAAAAGCTGGATCCCGATTCTTTTCGACCATGTAATTATTTCTCACAGGCTCTGGGACATCTGGGCAATAATACTGACTGCCTCTGCAAAAGCAGACAGATAGCTGTGCATGTGTGCTCCCGATGATGGATCCCACAAAGATGCTGCAAAACATAGAGGTTTGAAAACTACATAGCCCACAAGGGATGGTCTTTGTCATTTGTCCAAGAGTAACAGTCAGAGCCAGCTCAGAAAGGTGCATCCGGCCCAGCCAGGTCCTGTGAGTTAATCAGCTGCACCCAGGAGACTGGTGGTGTCAAAGGCTGTTGATCGATCAAGCAACAGTAACATACCTTCCCATATGGAGTTCACCCATCAGGACCACTAAAGCTATACTCCAGACTGATGCCTGATTGTAAAGAGCAGTGGATTTTGGCAGCTGGGGTTCTAGACCCTCTTTTCCCAGTATTTTTGCTTAGACATAAGAGTTAAGAAATCCTAGGTACTCACGTTTCATAAACTTGTTAAGGTGAAGATAGATGGCAGACAGAGGTCTAAGAAGCTTTAAGCACCCTAGATTTCAATCATTTCTCAGCTTAGCTTTAATATAAAAATCTATTATTTCTAACTCTAAATCTTCTGTTTGAATTTTAACTTTAAAATTAAAGGCTTCTTTCTCCTAGGAGATTTAATTTCTTTATGGATTTTTGGATTAAAATACAGTCTTCTGGTTGGACTTCTCCTTATTTTTATGATCCTTACTTAAATACAAGGTTCTTGGTCCTGTAAAAGAAACAAAGAGGGAGAAAAAAGAACAAACTGTACTTTTTTCATAGTCTCACATATACAATATTTTCCAGTAGTACAGAAAAGAAAGGAAAACGGGACAGCAGCTATATTATGCATAATATTTACTGCTAATTGAGAGAAATGGTGATGATTTTTTTGCTACAGTGGTGACACATACACCACAGTATCATGGGAATGATCCAAAACCCTTGTACTAAATTTCAACATATCTCATGTATTAACTGCCCACAAAACTTATATTACAACTACACACCAAGAATGGGGAAGTAAATTTACAAACTTGAGATATCTCAGTCTGCCTATAAAGTATGAGAGAAATTGGTAGGATCATGAACACCCTTAAGCTGGTCATCATATATTGATGTCCTAAATTCATATTTTAAATCAACAGAAGTTACAAAAAAAATCTCTAATTAAATGCAAAGAAATGCTGAAGGACTGTAATTTATTTCATCCGTGCCAAGACACCACATCCAGCTGATACAGATGCAGTGCTAAGCAAAGAACAAGTATTAGCAGGCAACCACAAGAGCACTAGGAGGAAGGTAGATATTCAATTTGCGTAGGACAGGGTCTATACCCTACTTTTATTCACGTTAATATAGCAAATTAAACCAGAGAGATCTTGCTAACAAATAGCTCCTGTTTGGGCAGGATATTAACTGAAGGGAAAATTATATGAAGGCTTAGGGTTAGGTTTTGATTGAAGATTTTAGGCTACTGAATCTATTTAGTAATTAGATGAGGACTAAAGGGAACATTTTATCTCAGAATGAATACGAGTTATTTGTTGGGTCAAAGAGCCAAAGTCCCAGGTGCCGTGTTTTCATCTACTTACGGCAAATGGAGGAAACTTGGCTTCTCAGCAGTGGTCAGTAATCAAATGTGAAAATTCAGTCAACTTAGTATTTTCTCAATTACAAAGCTTTTTAATATATTGCTTTAAAATAATTGAAAATAAGCATCAGAGGGAATAAAATTCTCATTTAAAAAATGTTTCTGCAGCAGGAATATCTAAAGAAAATACAGCAAATAGATCCATTCTTAACAGTTTCACTCTGCCTATTGTAAGTGCTAATGTAAATTACACCAGGGTTCAGAGCTACATCATTTTCTCTACTGTATTTTTCTGTTTTCATTCCAAGGGCAATTTCACATAGGAAGGGTGAAAAGAACCACCAGGAGGGGCCAGGATTGCACAGGATGAGGGTTTTTTTCACATTAATCTTTTCCTCAGAGGACGTATCCTTAGAAACTGTTTTAAAATTTTCTTTGTAAAGAGATGATTTCTCAAGGTGTAATTCTTCTAGCACAATTATAAATGTATACTTACAGAAATTTGACATGGAAACTTTGCAGTCAGTTTTTGTTTGGTCAATATTATTATGTTCACGGTTGCAATGCAAAAAAACCAAAAAGAATGGCAGGAAGTGACACCACAAATTGTACCTAAAAATGACACAGAAGCAGAAAGCAATCCAGCTTTACATCTTCAGAACATGTGCATGTTGGCAAAATCTACAGAAAAGGAGATGCTCTGTTCAACTGAGGGATAGCTATGCTTCCTTAAATAACCATAGTCTACATTAAATTTTTTTCCAGGGTTCATAGGCTTTGATAATTATTATTTTTCCTTTGAATTTCACTCTAAGAGAATACAGAATCTATGAAAAATTTAATTATGAATTTGAGTTCAGAATTCAAGATGTATTGATTTGCATTTTTTTTATAGTAGAGCCAAATTCTGAAGGATCAAAAAGAATTGGATTTTGGGACTGTTCATAAACAAACAATGTAATTCATTTATCTTCTGTCTAGTTACTTAGAATCAGTCTCTCTAGTGAAATATTGAAGAATCTGATCCTTTACATTCCTTCATCTTCTGTTGATAAAAGAAGAGATATAAAGTGACATGATTTGCATATTTGCTACTAAAGCATCCGTTCTACTCTTGAGGTGTGCAAGCACCAGTGCCATGGTAAAGCACAGCTTTGCCTAGGAACTTTTGGACAAGGAAGGCATCCAAGATCCTTCACAGACAAGCCTCACAGGGTATAGATTCGGGATACTAAGAGGAGATTGTTTGTAATATTTCCATCTGAAATATGGGAAGCATCAAATGGTGCTATGCAAACTAAGCCAAAATTCCTGAGATAGTCATGAAAATAAGATCAGTTCTGTCATCTGATTTTTGTCTCAAGAACCCATAATTTGAACTGAAAGTTCCCAGAACCTAGCTGTACTGAAAAATTTAGAACAAGTGGACTGCATCTGGGCATTTAAAATGGTTGTACTCAAGAAGGGGATGAGTTTTTTAAACTCTTAGGAAGAAAAAAAATTCCAGCCACGACATTTTTGTATGAAGGCAACCTTAGGCCAAAAAGAGAAATGACAAAATCAAAGACAACATGACTTCTCTCTGTACAGAAAAGAACTTTTCAGAAGGGCATGCAGAGCTTTCAGATTTCATTTTAAGCATTTTAGAAATCTGTTCATTAAGAAAGTAAGATATATCTCCATGATGCACACATGCACCAAAACAGAATTATAAAATTATTTTCTACTCTTCTCTGTTTTGGATATTGAGGGATGTTACCATTAAAAACCTTCAACAAACATACAGCTAAATCAATCAGTTGAAACTGTGATTAGAGAAAAACAAGCTGTAAGCGAAGTAGGCAGAACAGCTAATATCAGGCAACTGTGACAGAGAGTAGCATAATAGATTGATCAGTTTAATGACTGACTAAAAGTCAGTTCTAAAATAAGATGCAGGACAAATAGGGGTAAAAATCCTTCCTGACTACACAGTGGTTTCTTTATGATCAAGTCATTCATCTGCATTGCACAGTGTTGCACAAACTGGTTGAGATTAAAATCTTGAAGCTCTGTTTTTTGGATTTGTCTCAACTGGCAGCGTATTCAAGGTTGTTAGTCAGCTCTGACTTATGATTCTCAAAATGTCGTGAAGAGGGCTCACACACAAAAAAAATCATGTATGTAATGCAAACATCGTTCTGGAGATGACTCAGTCAGCTGTAGGTTGTGCCACAGCTCTGTTCCAATGTGTAGTGCTGTTTGAGTCATTGATTCTAACCAGACTTCTTTAAACCTGATTTTTCCTGGAAATCCTACAGATTCTTTTTTTCCTTTCTTCCCCCACTCAGAAGACCAAGAAGACACAAATTAGTAGGTCCCCCATACGTTACTGTGACCCTGCCGTACCTTCAACACACCTCAGAAATGGAAAGGAGTAATTAAATCTGGACGTGGTTGTTTTCTAACTATCCATTGGTTACAAGCAACAACAGCAGCAAGAAATAAAATCAGGAATCTGGGATAGAATATTTTTCTTTTCATTAAGGGTGAATCAGTTACCAAAGGATTGCAATGTTCTTCAGGACAAAATATCTTTTCTCATGATATTTCAGCTTCTGGATAAGATGCTCCCTGAAGTGGATACAACAAATGGGGGGGGGGGAAAGTCAGTGTGGAGATGCCATCTATGCTGAAGGCTTTTCCATAATCCTGTGGGTTTGCTTCCGTACATTAAACTCAGTTCTCAGACTAAATAGGGAAGGTAGACATGTTATGTTGAATCAGTTCAGTTGGAACCTAAGGACATTAAGAAACTGAGCTGTAAACTCTAGAGCCTGACATGAATAGCTGAAATATTCTACAAAGTAAAGCATCATTTAAAGACCTTTTCTGGAGTTAATAACAAAAATCCTGAATACAACTCATTAAAGAGTATTTCCCCAATTACCATTTTCCAGGAAAATCAGTTACCCTTTAGTAGTAATTCAAACAATAAAAATTTTCTTCCAAAATTCAAAACATGCTGATATGGAATTACTCTTATGTTGCCAAAAAGAAGGAAATTTATTTATTAATTAATTAATTTATTTATATGTATAATTCAGACATTGTCTGCTCTCATTCTCTTCTGTTGGTCCATTTTGCAGGCAGCTTTCACCTCCAGAAAGTCATTTCAACCTTTCCTCTAAGACAATGCAAAGTCAATGTGCTGGAAAGCATCACACAGTGTATGTCTTTGGCTTCAGCACCTGGGTGATAAACGCTGTGTATCTGGAAAGCCTGTCCCCAAAAGAGGACGGAGACAAGAAACAATATCCCCACAACTCTCACAAAGTCTGATTTGGAAACCAAAATACTTTGTTCTTTGCCAAAACTGTATATAAAGTCCTGTAGGCTTTAAAGAAAATGCTTTTTTTTTTTTTTTTAATCTGCCTGAATGAAATCTGAAATTAAAAAAATAATAATCTTTCAATAAACTAACAATGTCTGATGAAAATAATTTAACTATATAGTCAGGAATGTGCTTCATCTTTCCACTTTAAATAATCACAATTTCGGCTAACATAAAAATGATTCTTACAAGCATAGATATTTGTAGAAAAATTACTAGAGGTTCAACTAAGAGTCATACAAAAAGGTTCATATGCTTCTTAAGAAAAAAATCCAGGAATCACAAATGATATTTCAGAGTTGCCTTATATGAAAAAGTCAAGACATAATTTTGTATTGTTTCATATTTCAGATGAAATTAAACTCCATAAAATATAAAATCCATCTTTTACCTGTCTATTACATACTGTCATGAAAGGAAGGAAATAAATGTTTTATCACTGTCAACTTGAATATGCAGCTTAGGTCTTTCTTGCTCCATTTTAAGAATAGTCAAGAAGGAAAAACAGTATCAGAAGTCAATTAACATGTTCCATGCTGAAAAGGTTAAAAGGCATATTTTGTTATCATCTGCATGAACACACCCTGGAGTTTTACTGCATAATTCTAAAGTATATTTTGGTTTTCATACTTAAGCTTGTAAGTAAACCAAATCCTGCTTATTTCAAAATACCAATACAATCTTCTTGTAAGTATTTTCTAAATAGATGCAAAATGTAAAGGGTTTTAGTTCTAATTACAAGTACTTCCCATTTTTTTTCAGTTTCACAATTCTACTTAGGTTGTTTAAAAATAACCTGGTGCCTCTCCAACTTGGGTAAGTCTAACATACAGTCCACAAATTATATTGTTTTTTTTAACTAGGACATTAAATCACCTTAATGAGATATGTTGCATCACCCAAGGTCTTGCATGTCACCTAAGATCACCAGATTCAAAACTACTTTTCTTCACTTTTCCCATGACTCCATACTGTTGTTATCAGCAACAATCAGAATTATTTTCTACCATGGAAACACAGACAGAGTAGAGAACACAACACAAGAATGTGGAATAAGGCTGTCACACCCTGAAGCGGACTATGTTGCTCTTAGGAGAGTCAGGTGAGACTTTTATTCTGTTTTATTCAGCTTAACAATAGAAAGAATACACTACATCATTACCACAGCAAATTCTGTATACCACCCTTAATACATTATGTTAATTTATGCTACTATTATGGTCATTATTAGTAGTACTAACACAAATCTTTTTTTTTTTTAAGGTGTACCTATTTTCCTGGACATGAATATGGAGACTAAGCACTCAAAAAACTGAAGAGTATTGCCAGTACAACTGGCTGGAAATACTTTTGAAGGAATAATTTTTCAAAGGAAAATTCAGAAGTGTCCTAAGTAAGATGCTTTGAAAACTTACATGGGGTTTTGCCAAAATTTTGTTTCAGAGAAAAATGAAGACAAAAGTTCCATGAATAAAGAAAAATGTACTGTTTGGATCTCTTCCAAATGAATCAGTTCAGGTGTTTTTTTAATGCATTACAAACATGTGTTTTTCAACGTAAAAGCAACAATAGGCAAAATGGTATTAAAAGGATGGGATTTTTCCCAAGTGACATGCCTTTATTGATCAGCAATATTTTGATATGAGCAGAAGATGGGAACTGAAATTGTTCAATGCATAGAAATTTAAACCTTGCATCTCTTATATTTTCCTTCCTTCACCTGCATTGCTTCAGGTAGGCAGCAGAACATTAAAATTCAGGTTAAATGTATGCCACAGGAAGTCTTTTTCATGAGGTGCTTTTCCTTTGTCTGCTAGCTTCAGCACCAAAACCCTCTATAAAACAAGTTGAAGCAGCCCTTATAATGTTCAATAAACGGCCAAACAGGTACATGTGTAGTTTAGCCAAAAAACTCTCAGTAGATGTTATTTCCCAGGGATCCAGTAGTAGACCATGACACATTCTGGAAAAGGTCCTGCATAGGTAAAATACCTCCACAAGGTACATAAAGCCTTTCATCCAGTAGCATTGCCGATGGCACAGAGATTTTCTCAAATGATTTTGGTATAGTTGCAAATTGGAAAAACATTTATATACTTCAGCAAAGGAGCATTCAGGGTACAAATTCAAAAGCTTCCTTTCCTCCAGTGTATAAAAAGAAACTTGCAAGTCTGCACACAAATCACTAGGAAAAAAAAATAACATTAGGAATAACTCCTGCACAGATTTTTGGCTGGCATCAGTAGTTTTGTCTAAGGATATTTTCTGTCTAATGCTGGCTGCTTGCTGCTTCATAACACTTGACAAATTCTTGGTTCCTAAAATCAACCGTAAATGTTTTGAGAATTGCTTCATTTAGACGGGAGTTTTCGGGACCTCACCATAGTATTCAATGTAGTTCTGTCTTCCCTCTTTAGTTTATCTCTATTTTTATACATTTTCAACTCTGAAAACTTTCTTTGTCTCTCCCCTTCCCTGGACCACAGGTGAGATTTACAATCTGTAAACTGGAAGTTCCCCAGTCACGAGAATTTCTCCTAGAGGGGGCTCTATTTTGGGAAGGCTAAGGCATACAGAAGCAACACTTCTAAATCTAGTGTTTAAGGGAAAAAAAAGAAGACAGTAGAGCAACTAGGGATTTTTTGCAAGTGCACAAGAGTTGTGAATTCCTATCAAAGTAGTATAAAGGGATTACCAAAATAGCTATTATATAATCTCTCTCCAGAACTACAACAACATATGTTTTGAATAACAACCATTCAAGAGACAAGAAATTATATGCATTATTAAAAAAAAAAAAAGGAGGAGGATAGTGAAAAAAGGAATTTAGGTAGGTAACCTAGAAAAAATCGCATACTGAGAATCCGGTTGAAGGACAAAGCTAAACTGAGAGACCTCCTCCAAAAACTAGCCTTCAGAAGGCAAGATATCAGCACCTCATTTGGAATATTTTGCTGGATAAATTCTATTCAAAATGAGATAACATACTGTAAATACAAGGTCATCTGTTCAATGGTTATGTCAGAACTCAGGGCTTCTGGTTCATTCCCCAAAGTACAGTATACCAGGTCTTATACCAGATATTATACCAAGGCTGCATAGTACAGGTTTCCATCACTCAGAAATGCTACATTTTAAACCAGAGCTTGTAAATGAAGTATTTTACTCTGCAAAACCCACACCTTAGGACAAGTGTAACATAACTTTGATTTACTGTTATCTGCAATACTACTGAAGGTAGAAATCTTAACTTGCATTAATGAAAAATTATGCCTGATTTTACTAAGACCCTAGACAGACACTTTAATAATAATTCCATGTTTCTAGCAAGATTAGCAAAGCAACTCCCAATTCAGAATGAAAAAAATAAAATCAAAAAGCTGAAGGTGCTTTTAATATTTGCTTATGCGTAGCTCTGAGTTTGCTTTGATTGTATGCTTGAAGTCCACTTTCAGAGAATTCCATAGTAATTGCCTGTATAATATTCGTTTTGCATGCAACTAGAGATTAAGGCAAATAAGCTATTTTCTCTACTACCTTTAGTTGGTAGTCATGGTAATACCCAAAACATATTATTTTTGTAGGCTTCCTGAATTTTTGAGTTCAAAAACTGTATCAGAGGACAGCAATTCCTAAGCAGCACAAGAAGAGCAGCACAATTCAGCCACATAGGCAATATATTTGCCAGGAAATACCATGTGAATCCTTGGAGATGCTCCTAGGATCTCTTACTCATTCGTGGGACAGTCCTGGCTAATGTTTCCTTCCTATGAAAACAAAGACAGAGATTAAGGAGAAAGAGAAACCTCTTAGAGTTTCCCTTCGAATGTGATATAATCTATCCTCTCACAAAGCAAGAAACTAGCCTTGAAGAATAATTGCTTTATTTACATCAGGGGAACAAATAGGTTCTCGAAATTTGGGATTGTCAGGGCACTGGAAGACAAAAACACTGATTAGGAAAAGGAACTGAATGCCGTGCAATTAATGCAATTCAAGCTACTTTAATACAGCAGGATTTTGGAAGGTTGTTTGGAGGTAATGATGGCCCTTTCTTTTTTTTTACTGCACTTAACTTACCAGTCATACAGTCAATACATGGTTACCTGCTCCCAAGTCACTACTGTGCATGAAATGCCATGTTGGACTGGACAATATAAAAAAAAAAAAAATAGCAAAAAGAAAGTGTTTCCCAGGCAGCAAAATTGTGTCTGTTATTTCACCTGTGTCTGTTACATTCACTTTTCCCAAATTTTGTGAATAGGTTTGGTAGAGCCAAGCCTGCCTTTTTTGGCAAATAAACTATTACCTCTCCAAATTTTATTTTCTTCCAATGATATCAAAAGAGTGCCAGCACTGAACAACCTCGGAAAGCTCTCTGAGTTTGAGTGCAATGCTTACAGAGAAAGAAAACCTCCCTGACAACTGCTGTTTTCTTTGCAGATGAAAGAAGAGTTCACACCATCTGAACTTTGATCACCCACAGACCTGTATCATTTTGACCCATACGTTTTATTGAAATAGACTAAAGTATATTCCACCTTATAGCTAGCTATCTAAAAAGAAGTTAATATCTTGTACATCCCTCTGCAAAAGTATTTTCTTCATTCATTCCTGCGTTTTGGAAAAGCCGCTACTTTGCATTTAATTTTTTATTAATTCCAATGGTTATTAAGAGTCTGTACAGGAAAGGAAAAAATCAGTAGAAAAAAGTTGCAAGTACCCCTGCAGATGACCTCCAATGTAGACTGTTAAAGATTTGACTGCTCAAGGACATCTGCTTTACCAGTCAGTGAAAACACTCTGCTACCTACAAATAAGTTAAAATGGCAAAGGAGCTTTGAGAATCAAAAACACAGCACCACAAGCATTGGCTAATGCTGGAATGCGAAGCACAGTCCTTGGAAACAGATGGTTTAATACATCACAATAAATCTCTTACCAGCCTTTGAAACATAGTACTTCAGATAAAAGTAAGTTTAAGTTACAATCTGTGGACAAAATGTTGTCCTCAGAGGCAGAAAAGAAATGCTTTTGACTTTACTGAGAGTTGCAGCTCAGAAAGAACTTAATAAATGTTACTAAAGAAACTGATCAAAACTGAAAAGTTCCGTCTCAACTTATTTTATAATTATGAAATTCAACCTAAAAGACTACATAATAACTTAACACTAAAAACCCCTTCAGCTAAAAAAAAAATGCCGTTCAGAATTTATCCTCCTCACCCAGGACGTCTGAAAGAGCAGCTCATGATACACCTGCATCTCAGACGTTAGCAACGGCAGGACAATTATCAGAGCAAAGTAAGGTTGTCATTTGAGCTAAAAAGTGTTCACATTACATACAGCTGACACATCAGAATACCTGACTGGATTTGCATAAATGAAAGAGATGCAGACCATGACTGTCACAAAGATGTCACATTAATTGGACCATGCTTCCTTCCTTGTTAGGTTTTTATGGGGGTCAGTCCTGGGAAGGAGAAAGAACTAAGGGAAGAAAGAAGGGTTGAGTATTTTGGATGACATAGTATAGCTGCAGTCTCAGTTTTTGACAAGTTAAAGATTGTATTTTTAGAATTAAGAACTTAAAGGAGATTGGGTACATGCTGGTAATTTCTTGATCTAAGGAACATTAACATTCATTTCTAATTCATATAAGTTGGCATGCATCTTCAATTGCATCTGCAATGTTTATTCCATCATTTGCTTCACTTCACATGAGTTCTTTCATTTAAACAATATTCTTGTACAGTAGGGGTGATGGGTCCTCAGCTCTCTCCAGTGGCATCAGCAGCTTCTTATGTCTCCCTTGGTGAAGTTAACGGCGGGCAGAGTTTGTACTGCATAATTTATCTTACTCATGAATGCAGTTCATGAACAAACTGCAGTTTTTACAAGTTCGTTTTCTATTTGAAGCTGTCCAATAAATGTTTTGGGCAAACCAATTTCAGTCTGCAAATTGCTCATAAACTGCTCACTCTGAGTAGTACTCGCAGTACTTGCTACTTGCAATTCAGCAGTCAGCCTTTCAGAGTGGTCAAGCTGATCATAGGGCTTGCTTTCCTTCCCTGAGCATTGAACTAATTCTACCAAACCCCAAGCAGATGAGAAAATGGGAGGTTGACTAGGTAATAAACCTGTACACGTGCCCAAGGGGACTGGCAAAGATATGAAGGTCAGTAAGGATAGACTACCAAATGTTAAAAACCAGTGTCGGCTTAGACAGTACAAGAAAGTGCACAGCAGTTCCCAATGAGGGGATGCAAATAAGTTTATTCTCTTCTTTATTTAGGAGGATAGCCCACAAAAAGAAGAAATTCAGGTTTGATATGGCCAAAATTGCCAGGCTTCCCATGATGAATAAAAGTCTTTCATTTCATTAACATTATAAAAAGTTGCATTTTTTGCTACTTGACATACAGCAAGTCAATGCCCTTGCTAGCTTATTTATTTCAACCATCAGTTCACAACAGCTAGGTAGGAAAGTAGAAAGATTTGTGAAAGAACATGAACACTGAGTTTTCATAAGTTTTCAAGAAAAAATAATGAGGTAATCTAAAAATATTCTTTGATCTGTGTGCAGATACCCCTACTTCAGGCTCCATGTTCTAAAAAATACAGAAATATCAAGCATGCAATATCCCTTCCCACTCTTCAAATAGTTGCCTTAGAATTGAGAGAGAAAATAAAAATGTTATTTTTCCATACTACACGTAAGTTTAATCACAGTACATTTTTCATTTCATTTGTCTCAAGGCAAAACAGAAATTTTAGAGAGGACTTAACAGTTACCAGTAGATCATGGAGGTAGGTAGAAAGGCAAGAAAAGGACATAAAGGTATTATTGGCAAAGCAGAATAAGTAAAAGTGGACTCAGTAGAAGAAACATAGGTCAGATATGAGGTCTTCATGTCCCTAGAGGCTTGCAAAGAAAGTCTGAAGCTGCAGCAAAGTCACACAGAGTAAGTGTTTTCCAAGGTGTGATTGTGCCTGTGACCATTGATACTGAAGAGGCTTCAAAGAAATTACTGTAATACTACCTGTAATTTCTGTAGTGGGTATTGCAGGAGTTAAATTCTAAAACACCCTGACAGAAAACGGTACTAAACAAGGTCCAGAAGTACTTTCCTTCCTGCCCTATAATCAATATTAGAAGAAAAAATAAACTTGAGGCAAGTGAAAGGAAGTCCAAAAGATGAGGCATTTGCTTCACTTCAGATGTGTGGGGGTTTATGAGATTGTGTGTGCTCACATCTTGCCAAGGCTTCAACAGCTGGTCACATTGTTTGCTGCTTCAAACACAGCAGTGGCCCAGAGCTTCCCAGGGTAGGAAGTGCCCTCATGCAAAATGCAGACCTCCAACCAAGAGTCTGCCCCCGACTCAGACCTTTTTACGTGTGGTATCCTGCCAACCAGCGTCACTTATCTGCAAGTTAATAGTTATCTGCAAATGCTAGGGAGAGGAAATAATGTGCTGAGGAGTAAAAATGACCCATGAAAATATTTTTATCTGATGGGATGAGATTTGGAAGTATACATCGCATCTTTTCAATCAACAATGATGAAGAGAAAAATTCTGCCCCAGCAGAAAACTATCACGAAAAGCTTGATAGTGTGAAAAGTCAAAGCTCAGAAGTGAAGCAAGTATGAAGCAGAGATAGTGCCAGTCACTATTCCTCCATCAGTTAGTGGCAATAGCGTTGAGAAGCCAAACACTCATCACATCCCATAACACAGTTGAACTGTAATATTAAAGACTGGAAAAATGGCATCCTTCAATTATATTTTGCTTTTGAACAGGTAGCAAAATATTGTCATCACGTGTAAACACATACTGTAACTCTTTTGGTTCTTATTTTTCACAGAAAATTTCAATCTCTAGCATCTAGATAAATTAAAAATCAAGCCATATGTAAGATACTGTTACATGAAAACCAGCAACACCTAGATTGCATCAACACAAGTAAAGAAAGCATCATGCTAACAATAACAAAACCATTTATCCAATATTGCTGGCTACACACAATTTCAGCTGCTGTGGATGGTAGTTATTGTTCAGAGACTTCTAGAATAATAATGCATTGTGCGTGTAACTCTGTTAGGAGACACAAAATAGGGACGAGACAGATGATCTTTCCAACTTTCACTCACTGGATTCTTCTCAGCACTTGGTTTCCCTAGTCCATCCATTTCATCTGGTCACTTGGGATGTCAGCAAGCAGTGATGATACAAGTACACAGTCAGGTGCAGCTATTTACCAAGCACCATGCTACACCTATTGCTTGAATAAATCTGAACAGCATCTTAAAGCAAAGGAGACACTGCTGCAGTAACATTGACAGAAGACCTAGCTATTAAGCTGTCTACAGAGTCTAGTATCAGTGAAATGTTTGACAGCCGCAGGGACAAATATGTATTAGCAACATTGCTTAATCCATGTTTCAAGGGCAGAATTGAAACCATGCCTTCACCCTATGCAGGAACAGATTGCTGGAAGGATACTGTCATAAATAACAGTGCTGGAGGCCATACCATTATGCACCTCCTCTTCTCCCTCATCCTTCCACTTAGCTCCCCTAGGCCAAGTATATCTCATAAAGCAGAAGATGCACAAGCTCCTGGAACATCACAGAGAGCAAAAGAAGTAATCACAGCATACCTATAGTTCTTGGGTCTTCCTTTATCAGCTCGGAGTGGGGCAGTACCTCCCAGGAAAAACTCAATTTGTCCGTATCATGGGAAGAATCTGTCCATTATGAAAGGTCTATAGGTGTCATGGGAGACCTTTTCATATGCTGGGAAGTGAGAAGTTGACTTTCGAAAAGATATGCTCTAGTTCAGACAGGAATTAATTCAGCAAAGCCTATGGCCTGTGTTAAACAGGAGGTCAGATTTGATGATTGTAGTGGTCCCTTCTGGCTTTATAATCTATAAAGACTAACTACTTTAGGGAGTGGGGGAGGGAAAAAGACAAAGAAAGAAACCAATACTGGTACTTTTAAACCTCCAAATTCCCCACTATCCAATATGTGCTCAGATTTTTTTTTCAGGTATGTGTCTGGCACTGAGACATATCGAAGAAGTGGGTTTAATAAACCACAGCACAGAGCACCTCTTTCTTAAGGGAGTAATTTGAAAAGCTTAGCAAGTTATACTTGCAACATGCAGGTGACTCTTTAAATTAGCCTAATGGAGGAGACTGCAGAGGAATCTATCAATCAAAATTCTTACAGAAGGTGAGGAGACATTTTGCCAAGTGTGGTGCTTACACTCCTATTCCCTTTTTCTTCACTTCCCAAATATTATATAAAAGATTTTTTCTGCTCTCTGCTTGAATAATTTGGTAGAAGATAAGAATTGTGCAAATCTCTGTTCTGTGAGAGCTTTTCTTGAAGATTTGATTCACCTGGGTTCATAAATCTCTGGGTTTTGCTTCAAGGTTTAGGGACATGAGCTGCAAAACTGCAAACTGATCTCATGTTAATAGCGTGCAAAATTGCAAAATTACAAAGCTATAAATGGATTTACATTTGCAACTTAGGAACAATGGGCTGACTTTCCCGTTTGTAACAAAAATCTATAGCTAGATACATTTTACCATATATCCACAGCATATGTGCCCACAGATACATATGCAGACGATTTACTTGCTGGAATTTGTGAGTGAATCCAAAGAGTGAAAACTCATAGAAAGTAAACAATTTGTAGAGTATTCTTTCTCAAAGTATCCCTTATTATAGGCTTCTGGATTATTTCACTTTTATTTTCTCCTGTAGTTCTGAATGCTAAATCAAATAAAAACCATACCATGTAAAACAAGAAATCAGTCAAACTACTGAGACTGTAAGGCTTGTGTTTGCACTAGAATATTTAAACAGAAAATACAAATCCCAGATTTGAATGCACACCTTCAGGTAAATTCAGCAGGTATGGTAAAATAGAATAACCTCTATTTTCACTGGACTAATTTCATAACACAGGAAATTCCTTTCCAGAATAAACTAGGAAAGAACAGTTGTACCAATACCAAAGTATTATATTTGCATATTTTCACTAAAAGCAAACTAAGCAAATTGTAATACAAAATGATAAATTTATCTTCATTTGAAAAGGAATATTTTTGTGAGGATAGTTACGGTGGCCAAAGGTTCTATTTTGCTTTGATAAAACCAACTTGTCAGGGGACAGAGACAATAAGGTACTTGCTTCCCATTTTCCATTCAAATTTCACCTGTGAAACAAAAACAGAGGGCTCTCTCTCACTTTTGATGAATTTTTGGCATGTGAGAAATCACCCCACCCCAATTTCCATCATTATTCCATATTGCAGAGATGAATATGTGTTTCTTCTGCTGTTATCATTAATGTTACTATTTTTATCTGTGTGACAAAGAGGGAAGCTAGGCTTAATCTTCACTGTCTTAAGTGTTAAGCTTTCTCCTGAAGTTGGGTCCCCACAGGTGCTATCAATGTGCCTCAAATGGGTAACATTCAGGTTAGATGCAACTCTAAGAAACCACTAAATGGCAACAGTTAGTGATGCAAAGTCGAGGAAAAATGCATAATCAGACTCAAACTATTTTCAAAGAGATTTACAAACATAAGAATGCAGACAATTTTGAAAATCCCACCATTAAGGACATCTATTTCTATGAAGTACATGCAAGTTAGGCACATATAGCAAGATACATGACAATGCTATAGATTTTTTGGGTTCCTGAGCCATGAAAAAAGTTCAGCTGAACTGCCCAGGGGCTCCTTCACCTCCTAGCATCCCATAAACAAAGCTCTGACTACACAGATAGGTAGATGCTCCTCTCCTGTGCAGGAGTGACAAAACAGATAATTTTTCCCTGTAGACATTGCAGCTTGGAGGTGTGTAGTCTATTACATTAAATCCATTACTCCCATGACTCCCTGTGTCACACACTTCACAAGGATCACATTATATCAGACATGTGGGATTGCAAGGACTTATGCTTCCTGGTGCTACGTGTAGGGGAAAACAAAAGTGTAGGTGGAGATGGGGCTGCCTGATCAGAAAGCAGCAAATCCTCTTGACCCAGCTCTCTGCAGAGGGGAAGAGGAAGAGTAAACACTTCTTGCCTGCAAGTACAGCCCAATTTCCTACTTCCCAGCTGTGTGCACGCTCTCAGCACTTTAATCTCAAAGATACATGCACACAAACTCACAACTACTAGGTCTCACGAAGCAGGTCAGGGCTATGTCTTCTCTGTCATTTTCAAGGCAATTTAGTAAAAAAAGAAACTTCTTTGGGACTTCTTCTGCAGCCAGATAGCTTTATGAACACATACCAGGTAGCTTTATGAATGCTCATCAGGAAAACTTAGATACTTCAGGGCAAAGAATGTGTGTGTCAGAAACACACGTAACTGGGAAACTTTACTACCTCCAAGTTCCGGCAACAAATCTGCTGCGTTCTGGGGAGGTCAGTGAGGTTTCATCAGATGGTTCTAAGGGCCAGGGTCTAGAGCTTTGGCTTCACTAGCAGCACTGATAATCCTAAAGCAAAGGTAATGATCTTTCCTGTAGTCATTGTATAAACTACGTTGTTTATTCCCACTTGGAAAAGACCTAGTAAACACAGTATTTAAAAAATACTTTGTCTTCCTATATGAGAGCTCTCAGTGGTTTTGGACCTGTGAAGCAACAGAGAGAAATATCTGCCAAAAAATTTCCTCAAAGCAGGAAGCATTAGGAAAAAGTCTCAGGAAAGCCTAATTCCTCAGTATTTTTAATTCAGAAAAGTTTGGCTGAGTCTCCAAGCCCCTGGATGCTTATGAGAATTGGAATCACTGATCTTTTTAAAAATTCAGTTCTCCCTCGGAAGCATTTGTAACTCTCTCTTCTTGCTGCTCATTTGAGCTTAGGTAAAGTCAAACAAGCTTTATTTCCTCACTGCCACTGAAGGCATGCCTACAGCACAGATAGGCTCAGGCTGGCATTGGTAATGGCAGAACTCTTGGCAAGAGCTTTAGATCAGGCTGTGGGATCTCACCAGGACTTTCAGGTATGTGCTCAGATTATCAGTCCCTACTGAAGCCTGTACCGGTGTGCCTTCATGTCTCTTGCTAAAACTCAGCAAATTCCATAGTTTCCTGTCCAAGTAACTCAGTAAATGTGGATCACTAGCAGTAAACCTCTTTTTTTAAGAGATGCAAGGGGAACCGGGCCTTGGCAATCCATGCACTATTATCACTGGCCAACTTTTCTTTCCAAGGGTGGCAAAGTTCTGGCAAAAATAAATATATAAATAACTAACTGCAGCAATCAGCATGAGGGAAACAAACAGAGGAGAAAGCTTTGCCCAGCAGCAGGCTGAGAAGGGCTGATAATGAATGAGTGATGATGATTACATGTAATTTTTTACTTCCTGCAAAATGATAGATACTGGCCAAGTCAGCCCCACAGCACCAGAGTGTCACAGAGCCAGGCTGGAAAGCCAGCTCGACAGCAGACCTCTGCTTCCACGGCATGTGGAGCATCCAGCTTCAGGAGGTGAGCTGCCCTGGGCACCCACAGGGCACCTTGCACACAGCAGCTGCTGGGCCACCACCGTGGGCAGCATGGCCCCTTGGCAGGAGCAGTCAAGGGAAAAGAATGGCAGGGGGATGCATTCAGAAGGGAAAGGAGACGTGGAGAAACCCACATAACAAAAGTGCTCATGATTAATGAATTGGACATGAGAGGAGAGTTTACATATGCACTTGGAGAGGAGGGAAGGATGTTCACAAGCTTCTTCCATGACAAATGCAGGCAAGAAACAGGGAGGAAAGAGCTATTAATCAGTACAAAGAGATTTTTTTTTTTCCCCCCAGGAGAAGCCAGTCCAGGTAAACTGCTTGAAACTGCTGCTTCCAGCTTGCCCTTTACAGAGGTCTGCTCGGCCGGCCCCACCACTCTCTGCAATGAGCCAGTGCCCTTTAAGTCCAGCATCTCCTTTATCTCCTCACACAAAGTGGAAAAGAGTCCTAAAGACAGCATATGACTAAAATCCTTCATCTTCTTGTTTAAGCCATTGTTGTTATTCACAGCGCACCTTACAAGCATGGCCACCTGCCAGTCAAACAAATACCATTCTGCCGAGTCCCCTGAACAGCCATCTGATCCTTTTCTAAGTGTTGTTTAGAGTTGTTTAGGGGTGCCCATGGAGTGATGATTAACAGCCCCAGGCGCTGTGCAAGCACTTGGAATATGCATTTCTTTCTAGTAGGGACATTTTTTCTTTCATATTTTTATTGGTTGTGTTTTATTAGTCACATTGCTCTTCAGCCTCCCTGCAGCATTGGCAGCAATGCCATTAGCTCGAGATGAAGGTGCGTGTCCTCCCTTCATGGCTGAGGTGAGGTACCACAATAAAGGCAATATCAATAAACAGTACATTGCAGGAAATTAATAAGCAGTGTAGAATTGTCAGCCAATAGTGACTACAGAATAAGTAACACGTTTAATATCAAGTCATTTCTTGTTTTCGTTGCTAAGAAAGTATTTAGGAGTCTCGATAGAATGTAGTAAAACTGACTGGAGAAGGTACACAAACATTAAGGGAAGTCCACGAACATTAATTACTCAGTAAGAGCTTGTAATTATCTGACAACTGGAGCACCTTGCTTGATCTGACATATGTGGTGTTACTCCCTTGCACCAGCCGCAAGAAACATTGTGGAAACCTTGTTGTGTGATAAAATATCCTGGTCTCTTACCCCAGTATCTGAGAGATTCCCACAGCAGGGCAAAGCCTCTCAGCATCCCAGCAGTTAGCTAAGCTTTTCCGTGCCATTTTACAAATGGGCAAGGACAGGTAGGGACTCTTGGAAGGTCTTCAACTATACACTGAGGTGAAAAAGAAAAGCATCGTCATGCACAAGGCTCTCATACAAAATAGGGATATCTGGTTTTTAACTCTTGGCTCTGTCTGGAGCCCCATTTTTCCCTACTTAAAATAAGGATGACATCTACATCTCATCATGTCCACATAGGTCCCACATGATGACGATTAACATGTCATCCACCTGCAAGGCACTTCCATGCCACCATTATCACAGTTTAATACTAAGCCATGAACATCACTGCCTACAGGAGTGCAGACTCAGGTGCAAATTCTTCAGGGGTGAGGACATGCTTTCCCTGCACACAGGTGCAGAACAGAGCACAGAAGGAGGCTGACTTTGCCTGATATTTTTAGGTGCTGTTGCAATCCAGCCAACAAAGAGCATGAGCACACACGGAGAATTCTCCACATACAATGGCTGAGGCACACAAATGGAGAAGACTTTATACACCACCTGCAGATTTGCAAGGACAAATAAGAGATTCTCCTACAGCTAACTCCTTTTCCTTTTTTTTTTTTTTTTTTCAATTTCCGGAACTTTCTGGAATGCTTTATGGCTTGCTCCTTTTATTAACTTGTTTAAAGGCATGAAGGAAGAAATTATGTGAAGGAAAGAACAGAAGATTAACATATTTCCAAACATGCTATAAAAAAAATTTAAATCACCTGATCCCTACCAGAACTTCGCTGACTAAATTGTTAAAGGGGAGGGGGGGAACCCTGTACAACATCCCATCCAGATGGTAGTTCCAGTGCTCCGTGGTCAGCCTGTTTATTAATGAACATCTGTTTTCCTTACAAAACAGGGTGGACTTTCTACTATAAATTCTCCTTCCATATATTTCTTGGGAAATGACATTAGGAGTTATTCACTGCCTGAGAGATAAGCCAAATTTATTTTTAATTTTGGAAACTGCATATTAATTATAACATTTCTGTCACTCACTAGATTATTGATGAATGTATCACTAAAACATACAGCTAGTTGAATATTGAAAAAACAAAAATATGACTTTCTCTTTGAAGATGTTTGGCTCCAGTCCCTTTAGTTGTCCTTTCCTTTTAGCTTTCTGCATAACTGGATGAATGCTGCTGGTAAAGATGATAATGGACCTCAGACTTCAAAGCACTATACACATAGTGTTAGAGGTCCCTAAAATAATCACTGTATTTCAGCCCATCACTATCTGGTCATGGATAGTTTTTGAATAGAAAAATGGCTTTATCGTAATTCAAGGTAAGTTTCTCCTTAGCTGTAACCATATCTTATAATTTACTGAATGTTATACATTGAATTACATAAACTATTGAAATTTGGTAAGCGAAAAGGCAATTAAAATTTGAAGACAGACTAGAATTATGACTACAGAACCATACGTAGGGCAGTATTTTTATTACAAATGAGAATGTGATGGAAGATTTCAGTCCTGTCTCACAATTTTGAAACACAACATCAAAAGAAGTTGAAAGGGGATGTTTGGATGTGATCACTTGAAAAATAAGGTTTAGCTTTAAATCCAAAAATATTTAATTGTCTATTAATGATATTCACCTTCTAAGGATCTGGAAACTCATCTAGAACACTTTTTTTTTTCCTCAGTATGATGTCTCTTTTAAAAACGTGGTGATAAAAAATAGTAATATTACGATATCTTTATCTTTGCGCTCTGACATTACCTTAAGAAAGAAACAAGCTTGGAGCTGGTATATCTGCTTATGAGAAATGTTTCAAAGACAAAGACAAATGATTTTTGTTTGGTTGTTGTTTTGGTTTTTTTTTTACAGGAAAATTTCATGGCTTTGAAGTTATAAGGAATATATATGTATGCATGGGGGGGGTGTGTGTGTGTACAAGCCTGTCTTTGTTTCTATGTTCAGCCTGGTATTCAAAGTAGATGACTTATCTGCTGTTCAATGGCTATTACTATGACACATAACAGATCAAAACACTGTGAATAAATGTCATATTACATGTCTCCTGAAAGCCACAATACTGAGGGCAGTGAAACTGTGCTACTTAGAAACCATGGCTCCTTGCTAGTTTCAAACTATGTAGCACAGTTACGGTCAAACTCAGCTTTTCAGCTCTACCAGTGGTAAGCATTTCAGCTAAAAAATATGAAAAAATGAGCAAAAATATCCCAAGCAATCAAATGCATCAGACAAAACCCAGACAAAAACCATGTAATTAAGTCGTTACATTGTCTCTGTTGTCCATCCTGCAATCTGCTCTTTCAGAAAAAGTGTGGACATTACCACAGGGCAAAGGAAGACAGTACTGAACTGTGGAGAGGAGCTCCTGGGAAGACATTTGGCTGTTATGAACTGAGGAGCTCCCTTTTTTCTGACTGCTTTCTGTCCCAGGTAATCAGGATTGCCACAGCAGGACTTAACTAACCTCATGCAGGCAGAGAGGGACTGGCTCAGGTGTGGCTGTGGCTGGAGGGCCCAGCCAGCTCAGATGCTGAGCAAGCCCCAGACACCCCATGGCAGCAACCAGGCAGCTTCCAGCTTCCCCTTGTGTTTGCTATCCTCTCCTGCCCACTCCTCTCACTTGGGAGGATTGCACCATCCAACAACAAGCTGCTCAACAATGGACAAGAGCTCTTCCTCTGGATGTTAAGTTGTTGCTAGAACAGTTGTGGCATCCAACCTGAAGTTTTAAATAAGCACCTAGATACCTGAATGCACCAATCCACACCCACATGGACCTCAGGGAGCAAAGTTAAGCCTGGTGTTGTTTTTATCTACAAATCATGAGCGAAAAAAGAGGTTTTAAGTGTCTGGCCTCACATGCCACTGGAACTGCAAGTGTAAGACCACATAGAAAGATCTTCCTTGAGGAAGGCTTGCAGCTGAATCATGGAGCAGAAACTGCTCTCGGGTCTGTTCCAAGTCCATTACAGATGACACAAGTCATATCATTTTTCTGTGCCTCACTGCCACCTTTGGACTGCACTGTTCAGGCAGTAAACTGTTTCCAGAAGGAATAATCTCTGGCTGTGTCTGTGTTGCTCTGAGTTCAGTGGAGCTCAGCTGAAGCAGTATTGTAACTATCTGTTTCTCTGCTGCAGCAGCAAATCTCTAATTATAAGCTTAATTGAATGGCCTCAAAAACAGGGCAGAGCAGCATCTCCTATGCATATACATTTAATAAAAATGGGACTGTGAGACAGAGCTGTTACAGCTTGCCTTTTTTAGAGAAAAATTAAACACAATAGGATAATTCAGGATTTTCAGGGTCAACTCGTGACACCCCTGCACTGCTATGTGTGAGAGACATGCATTTTAAGCCCCAAGGTTCTTTCAAAAATCCTAGCCTCGGTAGTTAACACTTTTTTATCACCAATCAAGGGATCCCTTCTAACCCTAGGGGAAGTCAGTGTGATCTGCTGGATAACAAAGTGGCCTGGAACTGTACGGATTTGCTTCTAATCCCAGCTATGCTATTAGTTAACTGAGATGACCTTGAGTACATCATCTCACTCCGCAAGGCTTTAATTCCCCATATGAAAATGGAGACCCTGACAGTTGCTTCATTTTTAAAGAACTTGAAGATCTACTAGTAAAGATGTCTTAGGTAACAGGCTAATAGTATCATTAATAACTCACAGTCCTTATGCAATATTCTCTGTGCCAAAGATTGAAGTAATTCAATTTGCAGAACTGCCATTAATTGCTCTCTTGCTGTTAAAAAAGCAGAATAAGACTTGAAAAAACTCTTGCAACAGAAGTAGTGGGGGCAAAATCAAGACCAGCTTTCATGTGAGACTGGCGGAATTTATTTTTGGTGCAATTGCTTACAACAGAAAGAAGGTAGGTCCACTGAACTGAGGAAATTCATCCCCACACTCTTTCAGGAGTGTCCTAAATGATCTTTAAAAATGCTCTTTTCAGATCCTCAAAAACCAAGTCTCTAATTAAGCTGAAAAATATTTTGACCCTTTGCTCAATTTCAGTATTTTACTCAAATTAGTGTAATGCATTTTAATTAAATATAGACTTTAAGGTATGCAGGATTTTCTTTCTTCACTGGCATCTTCAAGGTACCAGGAAGCTGCAAAAAAAAAGTAGCCTGTTTGCAGGGGCTTTTAAATGAAAAAGATTTAAAAAATGGAAATTCTTATGTGTGCAAAGCAAATGTTTGGTAGGTAAGTTGCAAGCTCTTCTCCTTATACCATAATTAGAAGTGAAATGTTCTTTAATGTTCAGTGATAACATTCAAGCTATGCTATTTTGCAACTAATAATCATATACAACAGCACGGGGCATGATAGCTAGCAAAGTTTTTCCAGTTAAATGTATTGGCCATATCTATCTGCCTTATTTTCCAGTGCCTTGGTTTTTCAATCCAGCCTTTATGCTGGAAATTTGTGACTGAGTGGAACAGGAGTTACCTTTTTAAGGAAAGAGTTTTAAAGAAAGACTGCTGAGTAGCTCAAATCATTCCCATACAGAGCAGTGTACAATAGATTTCTTTTTCTTGTTTGTTCATGTCAAACAGAAAAGCTGGAGATGTGACTGCTTGATTCCTTTAGTCCTGAAAAGCCCTAAGTTCTTTCCAAACTCACACAGTGTTATGCAAACAGGAGGAAACTGATAGGGGAGAAAAACAAAACAAAAAAAAAGTAGAGGTCATCAAGACCTAGCAATCTGCATCAATTTTGCTTGTAAAGGAAGGAATAAATTTATCATTGCAAAGACTGCATTAGTTACCATAGACTTGCACCATTTCCAAGATTTCTCCGGGGGTGAGAATACTGCTTTCCAGAGCCAGCTTGTCCATTAGGCTTTTAACCGCAATGCTTCCTTGTTTTCCCGATGAGGAGTTAGATTTAGAAGCACAGGGAGGCAAATACACAGAAAAAACACCAACCCTCTAGCTAAATTAAACTAAAACCCAGGTGAAGCCTCGGTGGGAAGCCTGCTGCAGAAATTGGATCTCCAAATGCAGAAAAAATTAATTATGTGATGCACAGCAATGAAGTAAGCAACACCTTGAAGTTAACCTGGACAGAGTTATTGATTCAGCAAAAAAATAAGCACTTTGCTTCGCCCTCTCTGTTGTTCTAACGTTAGCTTGGACTGTTGCCTGACCATTTCCAGCTAGCATTTAGTTCATTTGCAGCTGTTCTAAATATGCACTCTTCCCCAACAGGTCTCACAAAAAACTGATCCCATCTGAGTTGACGTGTTGGTTTGGGAGAAAATACCACGTGTGCAAAAAAGAATTTGTTGTAAACACAGCAGAACAGACCTTGCCACCAGCCTGGAGCTCGGAAGTGGACAGATCTTAATACCTCTCGGAAAGCAGATAGAACTGCTCAGGCAGTTTTGCCTACCACTGCTCCAACAGCACCAGTAAATCACTAGAAAATGATGAGCCCTCTCCTACCCCGAGAAGTCGCATTTTGCCCTGTCCTGCACAGCTTTCTGCCGTCTCCATTTTTACATGCTGTGTAAAGGGGAATCCTGTCTAAGAAAGATGATTTGGGCTGCACATGTGAGTGATGCAGGGAGCACACAGCCGACCCAACACACTTTATCTTTATACAGCTATTATGCAGCCTGTTATGCACCGTGAGAGGCCTCCTGAACAGCAGTGCTTGTCTCACTGCTCAGAAACCCTTGGAGAGCCACAGCTTTGCTGACCAAAAGCTCTGTGTTCCCAATCCACCGGGCTGATCACAGCCAGCATTAACTCCTGGGGCAGCTCCGCACAGAGGAGCGGTGCTGCCAGGGCTCGCTGCCACACTGCGCCTGTGGTCACTCTGCCTCTCTGCTCAGCCACAGTCATGCCTCCTGCCTGCCTCTCAGTGCCACCTTCCTCTTAGTGGCATTGTTGTTAAGTATTCACTTTGAGCTTTGAATCCCCAAATAATTTGGATCCACCTCTTCCTAGAGATCCATCCAGTGGTATTGTCTTAACTGACAGAGCCCGGAATTACCTGGAGCAAGCTCGGCCACAAGACACTTCATGTGAGGGGTTCTTGGTTCCAGATTTTTTATTTCCCTCCTTGGTTTAGCAGAGCCAAGATTTATTGACCTTCAAGCCATGCCACAAAACTTTGTTGTTTTTCTTGGCTTTTCTCAAGGAGGCTATGGAGGCAGACCGAGGCACTATGGAACTTTTTGTTGGAGTACTTTTTCAGATGTTGAGCTATTAAAGTCTCTGTACTTTATAAGGGTTGCTGTTGTGTCTGAAGTTTCAGTCAAGTGCCTTTATACAAACCAGAAATAATCAATCAATATATTGTCCTTAATGGATAATGATAAAATTCCATTATTTGTTGGTGGCTCATCTCTGTTCCTTCAGCTTCCACTGTTTTACAGGAACATGAAGGAAATTGAGACACATTTAAAAGAAAAAAATTACTGTTTGCTTCTTATTTGGCAGACTAGTCAGGGCCAAAACATTGCACATAGGAGGTTCTAATCAAGTTTCTCTTTTCCTGTCCTCTACTTTGCAACAATGAAGACAAAGTAAAATTTTCCACTGTCTTAATTAGGAAGAAAACAACTTTGTCGCAGAATGAAAATAAGGCCCTCCCCACCAGCACTGCAGAGTCCTTTCAGCTGACTCACAAACAGGCCTGAAAGAGCATGATCTCACTTTGCAGAAAATCCTAACAGCTGACATCTTGTGGATTGAAGTGTGTCAACACTAAAGCATTATTCTTTATGATAGGAAAAACATTAGAGTCATGAGGCTGGAATGAGGGTACAGAACTCTAAGTATGGTGATGCATGATTTCACTTTAAGAAGAAGTGAAAATGTAGATTGATCCCCTGAAAACTTTTCCTGGGAGTAAAGTCTGTTAGACCATGAAATTTTTAGAACAGAGAGAGTCTGTAATAGAAGGGGGGGGAAAGTAGTCAAAAAATCTATGAATCACATTGAAGACTTCTGTTGTATTTATTAATTCTAGGCAAAACCCCAAATGAGCTAGATTCACAAAAGGGGTTAGACTTGGCACTGTAAACTTTGTCTTTGCTATTTTTGCCATTAACCTTGGCACTAATGGAAATGCCAACTACGGGTCAGGTGCCAGCAGATAACTACAGGTGGAATTCAAAGAAAATGGCATGGTCCACAAAAAAAAGCCTAAGACAGCTCAGGTGAATTGTGCTCATAAGCAAAAGAAGTGGCATAAGACCTGCTCCTCAGACAAATTTAGGGGCTTGGCTCTATAAACTGAAGCTTAGCATTTCTTTGCCCTGGAGTTTTGGAGCCATGTAGCATTCCCTGGATTTCGAAGAAGCAAGTAAGAAACCTAGCCTCAAGTGCTTTCTTCACCAAAGCGGTGTTTGATTCTCCCACATCCCAGTTTGCTACTCTAAATAGCTTATATTAATTAAGATAAGATAATATTCACCTCCATATTATAATTTCTGAGCAGTATAATCTATTAAAAGAATTCCTAGCATATTAAATCCTAGCTACAGATACAGCATGTGAGTCCTACTAGGTCTTAAGCACAGGCTAGGCTAAGCTCAAAGTGCTTTCACATTATCAAAACAGCTGATTTTGCATACAATACAAAAATAATAGCCAAGAATCTAAAGAATTAGTCTGAGGGTCTCTCTAGCATCAAAGAAGAACTCTGAGGTTTAACAATTCATATATGAGTATCTAAAAAGACAGACAGTCTCACAGATTCTCCCCCTCCCCAAGTTAGGATAGTAGCAAAATGAAAGTATAAAACCCTGAAACAGAATTACTTTCTGGCTGGTACTTTAAACTTCCAACATTTGACCTTGGATTATCACTACTAGGAAATTTTCCTTTGCTAAAAAGCTCTCTACACTCACAGGTCACCCATGACTCTGTCCCGCTGAACACCAAACTATCTATGTCAAACATCATGACCCTGAGCAGAGTTTGAACTTCAATTTCTCCAGTTCAGCACTTTCATTTCCAAAGGGGAAGGAAACTACTATTTTCAATAAACAGCAAAGAAACCAGTTTTCCTATCCCTGAACAACTGACCAACACAGGAAATAATGGATTCTCAGAATTTTACTTGAGACCTGAAGTAGAAGAACAGCACATGCCATTAGATATGAAGTGGACTAAGGGAGTAAGAAGCATATGACCAATGAAAACCTTGACGGTCTTAATATATGATACTACATCATTATGATTTCAGGTAGCCAGTTCAGTTAAATATAGTTAAGTGCTAAAGTGACAAAAAACCAGAAAAGTTAGTCAAAGTTGTCATTGACTTTGATGTCTATTTTTAACACACTGAGTCCCTCGGTGCCATTAAGTTGTTGCAGGTTAATTAATGACTGCATAAATGTAAAGAGCTCTACATTTCTTTTCATTTAGGGGAAGCAGACTATGTTTCAAGGAAAACAAAAAGCTCACCAACCTCAGTTATCCAAAATCATTCAGAGCAAAATATAGACATGAAGTCCATCATGAATACAGTAGGGCAAGGGCATTGAGTATGACTTTGTTCAGAAAAGGGGAAATAACATTCCCAGTGAATAAAGTTAATCAGTTCTCTAGGCCTTTTTTTTTTCTCCATGAGTTACCTGTTAAGTCCCAGTTGCTTCAAGTTTGCTTAATGTAGCCCTTGGATTCTTCATAAACATATGGCACAAATATTAATGAGTCACTGTTGCCCCAATGTAATTGGTCATCTAACCAAATGGCTCTGTTTGCATTCCTTGATTGGATTACCTCATTTTCTTTACAGAAGTGTCTAAAAATTGATTGTAGCTTGGTTTTTTCAGAAGGTTTTTTCATTATCAACCCCATCTTCGCCTAAACTACCTATCCTAAATCGCCATCCTTAAAATTATTTCTTAACCCTTATGTTCCTATGCAACAAGATCATTCTTTTTCTCCAGTTTTAATTATCTACCCATGATAATGAGCATTGCTATGGTAGCTTTAGCTAAAATGACTCTCATGGATGTTATTTGTGCACTTGTGATTAACACTTTTTCCTTCCTTGACTTCAGTTGCTCAGCTAAATATTCACAAATAAGAGCCTAAAGAGGGTGTATATTCCAGTAAAACAAGTATATGTACTTTGTTTGGTTTTTTTTTTTGTATATTCATCTTGCTGGAGGCAAAAGAAACCCCTAACATCTATAAAGATCTGAACCACACATGACAACAACCATTCCTCCTAGAGTTAATGCTAATACTTTTAGATAAACAGAACTTATTTATAATAACACCATCTGCGGGATTCTGATAATGTTGGGGGAGGAGATTAATTTATCTTGCATTTTAAATAGAGATAGCCACTGGCATAAAAATACAGATCTAGCTTTTAGCCACCCAGTTATCAGGGAATTTCACATTCAGGGTACTGCATCCCTCACCAGAATGTCCCCATAATACCAATGGACAAGTGCTAGGAGGTGACATAATGGTAGCCCACATCAGTTCATCCTTCTCCCCAGAGCATACAGCATGCCCCAACAGACCATAATGCAGAATTCCCCCCCAGCAATGAAAATATCTAAGAGTTAGGACAGGATCTTATTTCCAGGTTTTTAATTAGCATATCATATGGCATAGGAGTCTCACCATTTTTTGTAATCAGTTGAGATTACTACTGTACTTAATTGTCTCAGGAAAACCGTATGGAGCTTCACCTCTGGACAGAGGCTTTCAGACCCAGCAAATCCTGACTAAAAGACTACATGATACCCACATAATATATTCTAGTCAAAATCTGTTGCCATCCCTTTCTGTTTCCTCACTTTGTTCAGGGTCATTTGTACAGTGCAAATAAAGGAGGTGCACCTAGGACATGAGCCACTGCACTGTGTTATCCCTTGCTCAATATTTCACTTGATAAGTTGATAACCTTTATTATCCAAGGTACCGGCTCTTATAAACTCAATAGCTACCACAACCATAGTCTCTGAAACAGAAGTGAACAGTATGGATGAGTAGTAAAGGAAGTCCTCTCTCTTCCAAAAAGGCAAAGTGATCTGTGAATTAAGTGTCCCACACAACCCTGTGGAGATACCGGTTCTGTGACACCCTACAGTTTTCACAGTCACAGACTATGGGGAAAGGAAAAGGATGCTGTGACATTAGATCCTAAGTGCTGCTTCCTTTGGAATATGTACTCCTTTACCCACTTGAACAGTCATAGTAGATGGCGTATTTAATTAAAGAAAAGAAATCTGAAATGCCACAAAAATACATGAAGCAGATAAAACCAACATTAAATTCCATCTACAACAATTTTTAACTCAGAATCACAGAATCACAGAGTATTCTGAGTTGGAAGGGACCCACAAAGATCATCAAGTCCAACTCTTAGCTCTGCACAGGACC
>VZTH01006162.1:114856-185460 GCA_013397815.1 Aleadryas rufinucha
AGGGGAGGGGAGGGGATGATTATGTCCCTACCACAGCTCTTTTGATTAGAGAACTTGGATTCAGCCTATAAAGGCAAGGGGAAAATGGCACATTTCAGTAATGAGTGACTGCATATGCACAAAGACATCACATGAACAAAGAGGCATCAACAACCAAAATCCTTGAATTTTGCTAACATTTGAGTATTTAAGTAAAGCTGAAAACCAATATTCTTTCGGTGTTTTTTTCACTTAATGCCTAGGGTTTGCAGGTGTGGGAAAAAAATTTGATCTATAAATAAACTGAATAAAATTCTTTACATTCATCTCTGAGTCAGACAAGAGGGTTGCAGAGGAAAAATGGCTGCTGTTCGTGCCACACAGGACACTGTACACTTGTATATACAGTGCATGCCTTGAAAACATAGCCAAGCTATTTTATGTACTGGAAGCAACAGAAGAGTGTTAGTGACACCAGCACCATCAAGGTGAATTTGCTCCCAGGTGTCTGAACCTCGCTCAAGTACCTCCCCACAGCACTCCACGGAGATGTCTGTGTGTGCACAGACACACACACACCTTGTGCGATGTGCTGCAAGGTGCCTGAGAAGCAAAGCTGGTAAGTAGATGCAATGCTGCAAGAGGGGAGATTGAAAGACAGTCGAGAAAGGCTCTCATACATTTGAGGCAATCTCACGTACGTGTGAGCGCTATGTGTGAACCTGATACATGTCAGGCAGCATCACGTAAGTAGCAGTGGGTAAGTGTGCCTAAGGATTTTTCAATAACTAGCCAAATATATCCACATCTCCTGGCCATCCCACGCCAAGCTCCCACTCCAGATCTCGGAAACAACAGCAGTTCTGGAGGGCAGAACCACCAATGCTGCTGCACAATAAGAGGAATGGATCTGAGAGAGCAGCAACAATCATGAGGGAAACAAGAATCAGAAGCAAGGGAAGGGACTTGCATTTGTGCTTGGTTTCTTAAGAGCTGTGTACGTTTGTGGCACTATGTCCCTTGAAAGCGTGGATTGGAAACGAGTCAGAGCCCTTGGCTGTTCCCTGCAGGAGAGGGGAGCAGGGTGCTGCAAAAGACAGACCCACTGGAGCTCTACACTCCCTTAGCCCAGGCAGAAATCCATGGGAGGCTAGAGCGAAGTGAGAAATCACCTCGACAACGCATTTCACCTGGCAGTCCGACATTGTTTATCAGCATAATAAAAAGTGCCAATACTTACCACCTGTCTAAAATACGCAGTAATAATAAACAGAGTTACAGGGCATATTATGGTCAATGATGAGATATTAATTTATAGCCCTGGAAGGAGGGAAGGAAGGCAGAGGCTACAGTGCCTTATGGGGGCAAAGCTTGCTGGGGATGAGGCCAAGGCCTTTTCGTCTCTGATGAGAATGAATGGAAGATTGCATTGAGATTTTTTTTTTTGGTGGCTTTTTTTGATAGTCTTAAAATAATATCCCTGTTCATATGATCAAGCTACAGAAATAAACAGCCAGGATATTACCTTTCCATTCCTATTGCAGCTGGTAATATCTGCACCAGAGCATGTGTTGATTTTGTACAGAATTAAAGACAAATTAATCCAGGCATGTGTATAGGGGGAGGTCAGGGCTCCCTGGGGCCAGGATGGTGGGGGATGCCCATGGGGATCTGTCAGGGCAGGTCCTGGCAGCCAGGACCAATCCTATACCCCATACAGGAGCTGGGAAACCAGGGACACCAAGGCAGTCCCATCCCTGGGCACCAGGCACCTCCCTGGGGACCAGGAAAAGGCGAGTCCAGGCCATGGGTCCATGGGTGATCCTGGCTCAGGGGCCATGGCCAGGCAGGGTCAGGCTGTGGGGAGGTGGAGACCGGCCCTGGTGAGCACTGCTGGGATGGGGACTGACAGCCCTGGGGGTTGAGATGGGGGCCTGGGCCACGGGCAGGTGAGGGGGGCCCCTGGGGTTGGGCAGGGAGAAGCAGGGCTGGGGATGCTCTCAGGACCCTGGCAACCCACTGCAACATGCAGTGTTCTCTCACCAGCTTCTGCCCCATCGACTTAGCTTTTCACTCCAGCTCTGAACTGGAGTTTTTTGGGGTGTTTTTTCCTTCTCACTTTGGGCCGCTTCCCCCATGGAGAATGGGAAGCCATCCATGAGCTGCCATTGCCACCAGCACCATATGCCCAGCAAAGGAAGGAAGGTCTCAGGATGCACAGGCCTCTCCCAGTGCTGCCTAAAACCTGAGTAAAACCTCGTTATTTCTCATGCAAATTTGGGTGGGTGGACTCTCTGCCAAGCAAAAATATATAAATTCTCTGTGCACAGAAGTATTTTTACCTAAAAAGTCCAGGGTCACCTTCTACCCATGAATAAGAGCTTTGTGAGTATCCCAGCATGACAGAAACTGCAGGTGGTTGTTATAAGGGATGTATTTAAATAGATTTATTCTATTTCTTAATTTGGAAAAGCAACAACTATCTTCCAGGACAGGGTTTCACTTTTTTATCCCTGGAGTTTATACAGAAACTTGCTGTGGTCAATCAGGCCACCCATGTAGAACATAACCTCGCAAACATCACTGATTATCTGCTTAATACAAAGAACTTATGTTGTGCTTTGCCTTTAGGTTAACATCACCTGTAAAAGCACTATCATTTGAAAAGACCAGACTATGTATAGAATGGTGAGGGCTGACCCTGAGTCACTCAACAACTGCCTGTTTTTCTATATTATGGTACTGCTTAACAACATAGATAGCTGGGAAATTTTTGAAAAAAAAAGCTTGGCCACAAAATTTCAATTAGCTCAAGTTTAATTTAAGGTCATGGCCATCAAAGTGGTTCGCTATTTTCCAGAAAATTATATGACTCAAGTATATCTTAGGAAATAACTGTAAGTTTAACTTAAAAAGAGGTGAATTTCTTCCTAACATATCAACAGCTTCCTACAGGTAACCCTCGACCTATAACTTCAGACCTGCAGTGAAATGGGAAGGTAGCCCTATAGGTAGAAATGTGGTTATGTACAGCAGCAACTGAGTGCTCCCTTGCTTGTGTGTGGGGCCATCTAGGATCAGACTGGGGTTTCATTTCACTGGGGTTTCACTCGATTGTCTTGCAGCACAGCCGGGAGGGGAAGGCAGATAGAGGAGCACACCTTCCTCTGACTTTTGCCCTCCTGTTGGAAGGTGAAGATGGACTCCAAGTGCTCATGTAGAGGAAGGAAAAAGAAAAAGGGAAGGGCCAAGTGAAAAGCAGACCTCCTTGGGCCACTTGCAGGGTGAGCAGAGAGGACAGTTATAGCATTTAAAGAAGTGGGGAGTGCCTTAAAGCCTGGCTCAAGCTCTTTGCCACATAGTCTTAGGGTTAAGCAGATTAATGATCAGGTTTCTAGCCATGTTTTGGCTAACTCCAACTCATTCATGCATAGATGTCAGCAGAACAACTCCTAGCAGTCATGTTAAATACAACTTATATTCAAATACCTGTGGCCTGATAAAAATCCTCCTGCGGTGAACAATAATTAGGACATTATAATACAACTGCAAGTCCCAGAAGAGAGAAACACTGGGATGGTGCTATTTAAATGTAAATAAAAATTTTGCTAATGGTCTTGCAGAAAGATTGGGAGCTTCATTCAGCTTTTGGGTCAGAAGTGTTTTACTACAAAGAACACTAGAGAGCAAAAATGCATGAAAACAATTTTCCTGTCTGATTATTTGGGGCAGGGATTAGACCCATTCATTGCTTCCCTGTACATTTGTTCCATCTTTCTGTAGCATAATATGTGGTGTCACTCTTGGAAATGAAATAAAGTCTCACATATTGGTGAATTTGAGAGCAAACAAGTTCTAGAAATCCCACTTGGAAATTTTCTTGGCATGCCACATGAAGTCAAATGCAAAATTTCCACATCACTCCCCCCTGTGCTTTAGTTCTCTCAAAATGATTTAGAACCAGCCTCAGTGTGTACCAAACATCTATACTCTGTCTCTCTCTCACACATGCACACCCCCCCACACTGCCACACTGGTGTGTGCATACATCTCTCCAGCTGTGTCCTGGAGGTTCCTGGGAGCCTGAAGGGAATGCTCATGAAACATGACTTTCACAGATTCTCCGTCCATCTGGAACGCTAGGGCAGCATATGGCGGGCAGCACAGTAACTGTTTGTGGACATGTCAGACTTTTTTGCCTTGTGTATTACCTGACTAAGGTAAGACAAGACGTGCTGATATAAGCCTCTTTCTCCCACATTAGCCCTCTCCAATTTTATTTTTCAATTTAAAAGAAAGTATGTTTTGACCAGCCCTGCAGGGATAGTATCCCCTGAAAGCTATAAGAATGTTCACATAAACACATTGCTGATACAATTATACCAGCTTTGCATAGACAGAGATAAAAAAAGAAAGGTGTGCAAGGGAAGAATGTTTTTTAATATAAATTGTAGGGTTATCCCTGGGGCTGGAGAAAAAAGTACAGTTAAAAAAAAAAGATTAGGAAATAATAACTAAAGCTGCATGCTTTATTACTTCAGGTAAAAATATCTTATGAATAATATAATCATTGTCTCTGGTTATTGGGTATGAAAAAGATAAGTGTAATCAGTGTACTGTGATACAGGAACATTAACACTTTCACATTGACTGGATACAGACTTAGAAATGAGTTAAGAATCACTGGGTCATCTAAGTGGAGGATTATTCTACACACAGGCCCCTAGGTCAATTTAAATTATTTAATTCATCTTGGTGACCGCAGGGGCCTAACCATCCCTGTGCCTGCATTTTTATCTTGCAGTCCTCTTAGCACAAGCTTAATTCTGGGAGACCAGAAAGGCCAGACTAACAAGACAGTGTGCCAAAATGCAGGCACTGGCTCTTGTAGGGTTAATGATAGAACCACAGAGAGAAATGACTCAAATTATTTCAAGGACGTTTTATTACCCAGCAGCCTTAATCAGTACATATATATTTTTTTACACATTATTATACCAAGGGTCCTTTCAGTGTTCATTGGCTTGTTACAAGCATTAAAAGAGGGGACGATGCTTTGCAATTAATTCCATGTCTTATCCTGAGTCTTGCTATTTTCTTTGAGAAGGGCTGGGAGGAAGCAGACAGATGCAGCTGAAAGCTGTCCAAAAAATACTGGAAAAGAAGGTGAATAAGTTCACTGGCATGCCACACTTTCATTCATTTGTTTCACAGACAATTAAGATCAGTAGTCATTTACCCTCAGACCATATTTAGTGCCAGGGCATGCAGGGTTTTCGTAACCCAACCCCACTACTTGTGAACACCAGGCTGATTTCACCAGGCTGGATCAGTATGTGTAATACTCACACTGATGCATTTTGGAGCTGTGAAAATCTAGCACTTTGGCTCTTTCTCATCAGGTGAAAGATATTTTAAGATAACTAGTAGTTAGTAGAATTTCTCTAAAAGTTTCAGCTCTGGTGGCTTTGTAGCAGAGAGAAAGAAAGAGTATAGTAAGGCCAAAAGAAAGACACCGAAGCATTGATGGTACAAATCGGGAAAGAGTTAGTGACAACAGTCTGTACAGAATTATTGACAAATGCTTCGATTTGAATTTAAATTGTCCGCTACACAATCAACTGTAAGATCATCTTGATCCCAGAGAGAAGAAAAGATGAAAAGCCTGCTCTCAAGTAAGATGCAACTCTGCTGAAGAAAACAAATCAATGATTCTATGGGCTGATATAATATGCAGACAGGCTGTGAAATTTCCGAAGGCCTTGGGCTTATTTTCTGAGAAGCTAGGAAATTCGTGTTATCCATTTAGTCATACTTTACAATGGATCAATAGGTTTAAGCTTTGCATTGGTGTCACTTGTGATGTGAAGCTGATATTCTCATAGATATTAAGGTATTTCCCTTTGCATGGTGCTGTTTGAGCGAGAAGATGGTAGGAAGCTGCCAGGTCTCTGCTGTCCCCTCAGCTGGGAAAAGCTTCCTGAAGTAATCACAGTTTAGTGACCAAAACCCAATTTTTAAAAAAGGAGAAATTACCTGGACTGAATATCTTCCTAGGTATGATACCTAAGGATGAAACAAGTCACTGAGTATTGACAGCTACCTGAGCTCCTTATGTGAAGTGTTATACTCCAAGTTTGGACCGCAGCAGTAGCTAAGCCAGCTCCATCCAAGGCAGCGTTACACATGCTGTTGAATGTTGCCTATCAGGTAGGATTCAAAACTTGATACACGTTGCTTTATAGCTCCAAAAAGGAAACTACGCCCAGGAAAGGAAACTATATGAGGAAAGCTGGGTCTCTTAATATTGCGTTTTTCCTTCAGCCAACTTATGTTATCAAGTTCACTTTAAATTCTAAGCATAATAACATCCCAAACCTGATGGATAATTTACCAGAAACAATCAACATTTTTCTGTTTGTTGCCTGCAAATCTGTACTAGCTCAAGGTTGTGTGTTGAGTGACTCAGCCTTGGCTTGCTTGAAGCAGATTCACAGGTTTCCTCTTGAGAACTTTGTTTTAAGTTTAAGCCAAAACCTGATTCATATAAAGAGTTAAATCTGGTAGTTTGTTTGGTTTGGGGTTTTTTTCCCCAAAAGTAGATCAGAAATCTCAGGCACTTCTGCAATGCCAAAGAAATTCCAATCTGGACAGAGCTTGCACAATTTTAAATCACAGTAAAGTTTCAGAACTGATTACAAATATCTGATGCAAAAATATCAACAAAATCCTTTGTTTCTGGAGTAAGAAAAGAAAGGGTTATTCTGTTTTGCTGGGGCTTTGGGGGGGTTTTTTATAATTAACTGCTGAGAAATCAGCCTTGACACTATTCCCAGAGCTAGTGTTCCCCCTCTTGCAGATTAGCCTGGGTTGCTCTGGGTGGTTTCATACAGCTTTCTCTTTTTAGCAAGCCAACCTTTTCCACCAGTGTCAGAAAAAGGACCGTTCTAGTCTCCCTGCAAAAACCTGTTTGATGCAGATTTATGCAGTCTATAGGTAATGTTTCAGGGGAAACTCAAGGCGGAAATTGTTGACTCTATATACACTGTTCAATGTTCACCTGAAATGGTGATTGATCAATGCTATTCAATACAAGTTGATAAGAGCTATTTATTTAGTAATTATTCTTTCCTATTAGTTGGAGATTCACAGCAGTAATGATATTTTAAAATAAAACCAGTTTCATTTCAAAAGATTACTTTTCCAGAATTTATTCAAATTTACATGCTGTAAGAAGGGTTGTACAAACTACTGCACTTCAGACGATCTCCTACAAGAAAATAAACATTTCCTGAAATTAAATCAAAACTGCTAGACACCATGAAAAAGAAACAAACAAAAAACCAGAGGAATCTAGAGAAGAGAGTAGTTTAAGTAGAGAATTGTGGAAGCCTTGAAACAAAATGCTACAGGCCAGCTGCAGAGCATGTTAGCTGGAAAACTTTAGAGCACCTATTGAAAATTATTTTGAAAGCATTGATACGTCAAATATTCATCTACTGCTTATCCAAGATGCTCAAGAGAATCAATTTTTTTTAATTTGCTATCTTCTTTGAATTGGCCAACAGGCCTAGATGCCCACAAGTGTAAAACTGCCTCTTCCAAAACATTACAGAGGAAGTGTTCTTCCAAAACATTACAGAGGAAGTGTTGGTTGTTACCAAATGCCGCAAAACTCCTTGTTGCAATCAGTATTTTCCTTTTATTGAAGTAATTCTTTGTTTTCCATTGCTGAATAAGTGGAATACCTCTCCAGTGAAGCTTCAACTTTAGTCCTCTTATCCCTCAAATTAATGGAGGAAAGTGAAGTTTATTAATACACTGGAGCTTGTAACATTAGAAACACTTGCCTGTGTTTGCAGGTCCCCAAACGCACAGCCTCATTTGCTGCCCAATCAAACTCAGTAGTTGTAACAGTTACCTATGCAGGTCTTACTCTAGAGTTTAAAATTCCCCACCTACAATATATATAGTTAGTCTTAATAAATAAATGACTTGGACCATGCATTATATATCATTCAAATCCATGAGGACACAAATTATGTATAATACATTGGCTGTGTAATTTATTTATTAAGCAAAACGTGAATTTTCCATGGTTGTGTTTTGAGGCACAGTTTGTCACATACAGCTAAATGATGTATTCTTATTAGTCCCACTCAATTACCAAGTCATCCCTCTGTGCACTGTATATTTGTTAATGATAGTGCCACAACGCTGCATCTACAATACCTGTGATTTTAGTGATTCATAACCACTCACTAAAACTGTGAAAATGATAAATTGACTGCTGTTGATTAAATGCCGCCAACAGTGTATTTCGTATGTGTTTGTTGCAGTTAGGAGTTAAAGAAACAGCATTGCTCCAATCATTTAAATATCTAATTAAGCAGAGCCCTGTCTAGATAGAAAGAGCTTGTTGGAATGCAATATTGCTAAAAGAAAAAAGAAAAAATAGTGTAGCACTGATTTTTTTCATGTATGTACATAAAGACTTTTCATCTCAATCCCACTGGTCATAAATATGTCATGAACAAAACAAGACCAAAAGATAAAAATTAAAAAGGCTGAAGAACTTGGAGTGGAGTCCTCTACATTCACTGCACAGCTGCACATGGTTGATTTGATGGCTTTAGCTGATACCCAAGATTAGCTTGAAACAACAGTGGACTCCAGTTACATTAAGGCAGCCCTTAATGACAGCCCTTAAGACTGGGGCAAACAGAGAGTGGAGAGAAGAGGATGGCAAGGAACTATATTCCAGTAAAGTAAATAGCACCTCTCAGCCTCTCACTGTAGGGAAAAATGTTTGCACATTCGTAGCAAAGGAATGGCAGAAGGAGGGGGAAATATCTCTTTCAAACTTAGATTAATTATTTTTATTGCTTTGCTTAATGCTTTTTTTTCTGCCTTTAGATTAGTCCTGTATAGAGTCCTCAAGCTGGAAGACGAGTGGAACAAGACCAAGAAAAGTGGATGTTTCTGTGCCAACAATTTGACTTCTAGCTGAGGATGCTGGAGTAGACAGAGCAATAAAAATAAAGACTTGCCAACTTATGTCATCTTATTAAGATGAATTGGAAAGGGCTTTTCTCCCCTCCCTCATTTTGAATTTGGAGGCAAGTAGATAGAGACCACAGTAGATTAGAGACTTCTCTTTTTTCCTAACCATTCTCCATACAAGCAATGCTTCCATATTTCTGTACCTAAATAGTGACTTTCAGTTCAAATCACTTTGCACACTCTGCAGCCAGAAAACTGCCTGCTAATAGGAAAAGCAGGGGCAGGGAGAACATCTGGTGCAAAGTCTTCATCTTCTATTGTCCATTGTACATTTTCTCTTAAACAGAAGAACCATGCCGTGTCCAAAAATGCTTCACATTTTAAACCTGCAAAGAACACATATATCCATTTTATTACAATTCAGGAGTGAAGGTCTAAGCCAATTCTGCCTAAACTTTAACTTGTGTCCTCAAGGATAGGAAACATTTTAGACATGATGCTTACGCCACAAAATCAAGTCTTGCAGCAGTGTCTTACTGTTATGGCAAGTATTGTTTTTTTCATTTTGTTTTCAATAGGTATTCTCTTTCTACAGAAAATGTGTCCATCCACACAGCTTCCTGCTCCTATACCACTGGACTCCCAGTCAGAGTTTTGTAGAAGTCAGTACATTAGGGGCACAGCAAAGATATTTGTCTTTCCTAGCAACTGCTTTCCACAAGGTGAACAAATATTGTGATAAAGAAAGCAGCTCCAGGCAATGCAGCGCTGACAGGGAGAAAATAGTTGTTGAGGTGGTTAACACTATGGTTAAAGTGACATGCCTAAATTAACAAAGAAAATAGGAGTAAAAGTTGTAACATGCATTGAGTAGAGTACCTCTGAAATTTAGACTAATACCCCATGTACAGAGCAACAACCATCCAATCATCTTGTTAGTCAAAGGGACTGTTAAAAATACTTTGCCCTTAAAACACTTTTTTTTTAATCTGTAGAATTGAAAGTGTGTATTTCTCTTTACCCTCTACACTTATAAGCCACAAAGACTAGAATAGTAAATGCTGTTCTCTTACAGAAATCTCAAGCTTTTCCCTCTAGTCCACTAAAGAGTGATATTGGATAAATCACCTACCTGAACCATAGAAGTCAGAAATGAGACTTATCCATGCAGGCTCCACCCTTACACCTCCATGGGTAGCAGTGGTTTTACCCCAACACAGCATAGTGGAATTTGTTGTTCCATGCTAAATTTCACATAGCAGCAAAGAAGTGAAACCGTATAAACTAGCTACAAAGTGCAGCAAAGCAGCAAGGCCCTCATTCCTTGGGATCCCTGCAACTCACCTGCCTAAAACAAGTAGTCCCATAGCTGACCATGGTTTAGAAGGACCAAAGGACCAGTCTGGCTTTTAAGTTTATGGTTTGGCTATACGCGGTAACGCAGGCAGAGCAGCACCGACCTTAGCACAGATTAATTTACTCTCTCAAGGAAAAAGACACCTCTGACAAAATCCCTTGGTTTTTTAAGAAGAGGCTATGTTTGTGAGTAAACATTAAAAAAAAAAAAACAAAAACAACCAACTAAAATAAAAAATAGCTAAAAGGCTTGAAAATTATTGAAGGAAAGAAGGAAAACCCTCTTAGTCCATGTTAAGTGTGGGCAGAGGCTTTTCTTGGCACACCATTTCCATTACAACCTCCACCTGAAGCTCTGATCAGTTTGCAAAATCTTTATGAATAATTTCTTGGGAAGCACTGAATTCCTCCAGTACTCCAGAGGATAAGTCATCCCTGAGGACAGGCATGCAAAGTACCAATGAGGAGCTGGCTACTCGCTGTAGACTTTCAGAAGCCCTTGGAAAAGACCATGTCATATCAAAAGGGTAACCAACAAAACCAAGTACTCAAGGACATAACTCACAACTGCCAAAGAACCCCACTGTTAACTTATTTGATGACCTGCCACAAACAGAGAGGAACTTGATGGAAAGCACAGAAGTAGGAAAAAAACCCCAAACAAATAAGCATCTGAGAAAACCCCAGGCATTCCTGGGCTAGGACAAGCTAGGGAGAATGTGCCTTTAGGGACAGATGGGTGGCAGTTCAAGTATTCTGGTATGTACATGCATATCAGCCAATTGCCCATGGAGAAGGCAGGGAGAAGAGAAAGCTCAAGGGTGCTAGAAAAGCTCCTACTAGGGTAATTTATTCTTCCAAGTGAGTTTTGCACAAGGAAGTATCCAAAGCACATCCCCCAACTTTACTGCAGCAGTAACTATCAAGCAGACATAGGAAGAAAAGGCAAAATTTTCCCCAGGCCAGACACTCAAAAGATAGGGAATTAATGTCTTTTCACTGGTTTTTTTCCCCATGTTTACCCAACCAGACCCTAAATGCAAACCCTGAGTCTTGCCACAATAAAAATAATATGCACCAATGGAAAGGAGAGCTGGAAGCATGGTTGTAAGCCTAAACTGGTAAGAAAGCAGTGCATAATATAAGTCTCCTGATTTTTCATGACATATTCACCATCCCAGCAATTAAATACTTTAAAAAGGCCAAATCTCATGTTATTTTGCATCTGAAAGCCTGAAGGAAAAGAATAAACAAAAAGCATTGCATAGAAGTGCCACACATTAATACTTCAAACACAAAATTCTACACCATAACAGGATCCTATTGAAACTTACCTTTCAGACAAAGCACCTAAACAGATCTTAACTATAAATAATTGGGGGAGAAGGGAGTAAAACAACAATTTTGACAAAATAAAAACCCAAAGTATTAGGTGTCATAGAAAATGCACATGTCATTCTTCCATAAATAAAGTTGCTAAGCAGATTTACTGTGAAACAATTTACGCTGTGTTATGTAAATGGCAAAATTCTTAAGCCCGCTTGGTTGTAAAGAACAAACCTGTGAAAAGAATCCGTTTTTACCATCAGTCACACCATACATTTAGCAGGTGTCTATTTTACCCACAAGCCTTGCAAATATGCAAATAAATATATAAATTGCCAAATGTTTTAGCTATTGTAATAAAGTTTTTCTGCTCATTATTTTCTAAAAGAAATGAACAATTGCTTTATTAGACCTGGATGGATGTCCCTTTCCAATTTCTTTGTAATCAAACAGAAACTTGGCAGTGAACCAAAGCATTTACTCTTTAGAGAATGCAATGTTTTAGCTACTACTTAGCTACTCCTTCTGTAAAACACTCTTGTCAAGGACTCTATCATATCATGAAGTGTACTCATTACAGACAATAAACTTCTCAGCTGGCCTTTTGCTTACCCACTGCACAAGCAACACTGAAAGGCACGTCAGAGAAGCACAGATATTGCTGGTTAGAACCCTGCTTTTGTTTGTGGGTATGAAAGCAGATAAGTGTTAAATGAGCAGGGTGGCTACAAGTTACTCCTTGCATGGCATGTCTGTGAGTCACATTATAGCTTTCAATATCTGTGTTTAGCCATTACTGCTAAATATGTGCTTCCCTACATTTTCCAATATTAGCTCTTCTTCCTTCATCAAAAGGGAAAATCTGAAAGTTTTCCATCCCCACAAGTTTTAAATAGTTATAACAGGAAGATCAATCCACCTTTCAGTTCATTCCTGCTTCAGGCCCAGTATTTATTTCCTGTGCACATCCACAGGAACTGAAACATCAAGTGTTCAAATGCTTCTGAAAAGGGTGACTGCAGTCATAACTCGACCAGTTTGAAGCCAATGCAAGCATAAGAAATTATTCTTCCATACTTACTTGGTCTGTATGATGGTGCCCAAAAAAAAGGATGGATCGAAGGTAGGCAGAAGATGCATTGCTGATGCAATGAGAAATAAAATGCCAACAGTTCAATTGGTCATGCTGTCATCACACATCTTTGATATTAATATTTGCATTCAAACCCAGCACATATTCTTCTACCTACCCAGATCATGTAAATGAAGAAAGCAGGCAGCACAGAGGCACAGACAGAAGGGGCTCCTCTGATTCCCCATCAACATCTGACTGGGTCACACCCACAGAGGCACAGGGCTTGCACCTGCAAATCAATGTACCTGCTAAGCAAAGACAAATAACATCCAAACAGTAAAAGCAATCTACTCTGGTTTTGCTTTGAAGTTTCAAGACTAAAAAAGACGGAAGAGGTTTCTTTCCACTGGGTGTGTTTGTCTTTCATTCTCATGGCTCTCCTCCATCATTCTCTATTGTTGCTCAGCCTCTGTGATCTGACCTCTGAATGAAGTTTCCCCTTGCAAAACTGTAGCAAATGATTACCCAAGGTACTGTTATAAATTCAGTCTTTCAATCAAGACATTGCACGGTTCCTAGTGCTAGATCATTTATTTAAGGGTGTTAGTTTTTTAAGTGAAGCAGTTCCAGAAACTTTTGTGGATGTTACATTTCTAATCTTTTTCATTATTTTTCACTGATCACTAAGAGTGATTGGCTGGCAGACTGTCTCAATCAGCCTGAGCAAGGATTTGCACAGTACTGTATTTCCAAAAAAAGTGCAGTGAATATTCAAGGCTCTATCCTCACTGGATGCCCTAATTAGTCTGTCTGATTGGATCTTGTCTTCCATTTTCAAGCTGTTCACTAGCAGCAAAGGTGTCACTCAGTTTCAGACTGCCTTCAAGTAAAAGAAAAACTTCAACATGTATGAGAAAGAACAGTACCAACAGAAAGTGGGACATACAAATTAATAAAGATGTCAATTCTTAATAAATAAATATAAGATTCCTGTTTTATTTCTGACTTATGCTTGCCCCCATTTACTGTCTACATGGAAGTAAAGTCACTGTCTCAATTTTTCCGACAAAAATTCATTTATGTTTTTGGAGCTGCTGTGGCAACTCAGCCTCACACTGCTGATCCCTCACTTCGCCCTGGTGGGATGGGAGAGAGAATTGGAAATGTAAAAGTGAGAAAACTAGGTAAAGCAAATGCCCTGCATGCAAGCAAACCAACACAAGGAATTCATTCACCCACTTCCCATGGGCAGGCAGGTGTTCAGCCATGTCCAGAAAAGGACTCCATCACTCGTAATGGTGACTTGGGAAGACAAACACCATCACTCTGAACATCCTTCCCTTCCTCCTTCTTCCCCTTCATCAATGCTGAGCACCATGCCACTGGTGTGGAATGTCCCTTGGGTCAACTGGGGCCAGCTGTCCCAGCTGTGTCCCCTCCCAACTCCTTGTGCACTCCCAGTCTCCCCTCTGGTTGGGTGGGGTGAGGAGCAGAAAAGGCTGTGACACTTTGTAAGTTCTGCTCAATAATAAGGAAAACATCCCTTGGTCATCAACGTCATTTTCAGCTCAAATCCAACCCACAGCCCCATACCAGCTACTATGACAAAAATTTACCCTACCCCAGCCCAAACCAGCACAGGAGCCAAAAGGCTCCATTATCAAATTCTAAACTACAACACAAACTAAAACTTACTGTGATTATTGCAGAAGAGGTATGAACAAATGTTATAAAGGAAGAGAGCTGTGAAGTGGAAACCATTTGAGAAGAATGAATACAGATTAGAAACTGATTTACCCCTCAAAATTTTGTCGAGCTGCTTGGGTGCTGGATGTGTGGTATTACATCTTTACATTTAAAATGTATTTAAGGGTATTTTCAGTTAACATGGCATGCCTACTTAAACAATGTGTTCACTTATTGTATTGCAAAGTATTTATTGTAATTTCTCTATATTTAAATAAAATGCTGTTTGCATTCAGTGCTTGAGCCAACATAAATTTCTAATGGAAACAAAGAAGAACAAAGAAAGATTATTGATGTTAATGCCTTTAAGGAATTTCTGGTAACAGAGATACTAACTTTCCTACTTACTGATACTTTCAGGTTTCATCAGATTTTTTTTCAGAAAAAAATCTTGAAACCATTACATAGGTATTCAGCCTTCCAATTTTCTCAGTCTAAACTACAGGTAATACCTCATTAAAAATAAAAACATAAACCTCAACAAACAAAATCTCATACATTTCTAGTGTGACTGCTTCCAATACATGCAAAGTTATAAAAGGAGTCTGTCATTTATAAAAGGGAGTAGGCTTCACTTCTAATGCAAGAAGTAAACTTCGATTTCAGGGGAAATTTACCCTGAGACAACTGTATTAGTCAATACATAAAATAATGACAGTTCCTAGGGAGTAAGGGAATTAGAGATTAGTGATGTATCACAGGCTGCCAGAATTAGAAACACAGGGGCTAGGAGAAATTTTATTCTAAGCAATAAGTTCAACTAACCTGGAAATTCTCTTTCTCTCCCTCTAAAAAAAAAATGTTGACTGGAGCCATATGGAGCAGACTTAGCCAAATAAGGACACAAAAGAAGTAGAGAAACCTCAGGACTATTCATTGCAGGCCTTTATTAAATAAAAATAAGTGTAAAGAATAGCTAGTACTTTGTTTTCTTTTCACAGTAGTTTTAGAGAGATTATGGTTTTTTCCTGGTTTCTGAGCCTTTGCAATTCACTTTTTGATCATTCTTTCTCAGTGCAAGAGCTAAAATGCTTTTCTTCAAAATCTAAAAGCTGAGAGGGTCACCCATAATCTGATTCCAGAAGCTGTAGTTTTAAGGGTCATAGAAAGGTTGCTACTTTTCCCCTCGGAAGACTACAAAACCCCAAATATTGAGGACTTGGTAAGTCCCACGACACGGTCATTCCAAACTCAAACAGATGCAGGTGTTAAACAGCACAGCAGCTGTTATGCATTCAAATAACTTTCTGATATCCCAAATAAAAAGGTACTGGGACACAAGAACTCCAACCATCATTCTTCAATATATGTTGNTTCCCATGGGCAGGCAGGTGTTCAGCCATGTCCAGAAAAGGACTCCATCACTCGTAATGGTGACTTGGGAAGACAAACACCATCACTCTGAACATCCTTCCCTTCCTCCTTCTTCCCCTTCATCAATGCTGAGCACCATGCCACTGGTGTGGAATGTCCCTTGGGTCAACTGGGGCCAGCTGTCCCAGCTGTGTCCCCTCCCAACTCCTTGTGCACTCCCAGTCTCCCCTCTGGTTGGGTGGGGTGAGGAGCAGAAAAGGCTGTGACACTTTGTAAGTTCTGCTCAATAATAAGGAAAACATCCCTTGGTCATCAACGTCATTTTCAGCTCAAATCCAACCCACAGCCCCATACCAGCTACTATGACAAAAATTTACCCTACCCCAGCCCAAACCAGCACAGGAGCCAAAAGGCTCCATTATCAAATTCTAAACTACAACACAAACTAAAACTTACTGTGATTATTGCAGAAGAGGTATGAACAAATGTTATAAAGGAAGAGAGCTGTGAAGTGGAAACCATTTGAGAAGAATGAATACAGATTAGAAACTGATTTACCCCTCAAAATTTTGTCGAGCTGCTTGGGTGCTGGATGTGTGGTATTACATCTTTACATTTAAAATGTATTTAAGGGTATTTTCAGTTAACATGGCATGCCTACTTAAACAATGTGTTCACTTATTGTATTGCAAAGTATTTATTGTAATTTCTCTATATTTAAATAAAATGCTGTTTGCATTCAGTGCTTGAGCCAACATAAATTTCTAATGGAAACAAAGAAGAACAAAGAAAGATTATTGATGTTAATGCCTTTAAGGAATTTCTGGTAACAGAGATACTAACTTTCCTACTTACTGATACTTTCAGGTTTCATCAGATTTTTTTTCAGAAAAAAATCTTGAAACCATTACATAGGTATTCAGCCTTCCAATTTTCTCAGTCTAAACTACAGGTAATACCTCATTAAAAATAAAAACATAAACCTCAACAAACAAAATCTCATACNATGTAAAAGTGAGAAAACTAGGTAAAGCAAATGCCCTGCATGCAAGCAAACCAACACAAGGAATTCATTCACCCACTTCCCATGGGCAGGCAGGTGTTCAGCCATGTCCAGAAAAGGACTCCATCACTCGTAATGGTGACTTGGGAAGACAAACACCATCACTCTGAACATCCTTCCCTTCCTCCTTCTTCCCCTTCATCAATGCTGAGCACCATGCCACTGGTGTGGAATGTCCCTTGGGTCAACTGGGGCCAGCTGTCCCAGCTGTGTCCCCTCCCAACTCCTTGTGCACTCCCAGTCTCCCCTCTGGTTGGGTGGGGTGAGGAGCAGAAAAGGCTGTGACACTTTGTAAGTTCTGCTCAATAATAAGGAAAACATCCCTTGGTCATCAACGTCATTTTCAGCTCAAATCCAACCCACAGCCCCATACCAGCTACTATGACAAAAATTTACCCTACCCCAGCCCAAACCAGCACAGGAGCCAAAAGGCTCCATTATCAAATTCTAAACTACAACACAAACTAAAACTTACTGTGATTATTGCAGAAGAGGTATGAACAAATGTTATAAAGGAAGAGAGCTGTGAAGTGGAAACCATTTGAGAAGAATGAATACAGATTAGAAACTGATTTACCCCTCAAAATTTTGTCGAGCTGCTTGGGTGCTGGATGTGTGGTATTACATCTTTACATTTAAAATGTATTTAAGGGTATTTTCAGTTAACATGGCATGCCTACTTAAACAATGTGTTCACTTATTGTATTGCAAAGTATTTATTGTAATTTCTCTATATTTAAATAAAATGCTGTTTGCATTCAGTGCTTGAGCCAACATAAATTTCTAATGGAAACAAAGAAGAACAAAGAAAGATTATTGATGTTAATGCCTTTAAGGAATTTCTGGTAACAGAGATACTAACTTTCCTACTTACTGATACTTTCAGGTTTCATCAGATTTTTTTTCAGAAAAAAATCTTGAAACCATTACATAGGTATTCAGCCTTCCAATTTTCTCAGTCTAAACTACAGGTAATACCTCATTAAAAATAAAAACATAAACCTCAACAAACAAAATCTCATACATTTCTAGTGTGACTGCTTCCAATACATGCAAAGTTATAAAAGGAGTCTGTCATTTATAAAAGGGAGTAGGCTTCACTTCTAATGCAAGAAGTAAACTTCGATTTCAGGGGAAATTTACCCTGAGACAACTGTATTAGTCAATACATAAAATAATGACAGTTCCTAGGGAGTAAGGGAATTAGAGATTAGTGATGTATCACAGGCTGCCAGAATTAGAAACACAGGGGCTAGGAGAAATTTTATTCTAAGCAATAAGTTCAACTAACCTGGAAATTCTCTTTCTCTCCCTCTAAAAAAAAAATGTTGACTGGAGCCATATGGAGCAGACTTAGCCAAATAAGGACACAAAAGAAGTAGAGAAACCTCAGGACTATTCATTGCAGGCCTTTATTAAATAAAAATAAGTGTAAAGAATAGCTAGTACTTTGTTTTCTTTTCACAGTAGTTTTAGAGAGATTATGGTTTTTTCCTGGTTTCTGAGCCTTTGCAATTCACTTTTTGATCATTCTTTCTCAGTGCAAGAGCTAAAATGCTTTTCTTCAAAATCTAAAAGCTGAGAGGGTCACCCATAATCTGATTCCAGAAGCTGTAGTTTTAAGGGTCATAGAAAGGTTGCTACTTTTCCCCTCGGAAGACTACAAAACCCCAAATATTGAGGACTTGGTAAGTCCCACGACACGGTCATTCCAAACTCAAACAGATGCAGGTGTTAAACAGCACAGCAGCTGTTATGCATTCAAATAACTTTCTGATATCCCAAATAAAAAGGTACTGGGACACAAGAACTCCAACCATCATTCTTCAATATATGTTGAATCTGAGTAATAACAAGGCTCTCTGAGAATCTCAAATCACAGTTACATTTCAGTGCTTTTGTTCTTATTTTTCCACAGTTCTAAGTATGTAAGTTCTTACCATGCTGCCAGAATAGACCTATGACTTAACATACCATAAAGTTATGCTTTGAATCTATTTTTGGCACTCTTCCATGCTCTTCTTGCTCTGTTTCTTTAAATAAGAAGCACGTTAATTACTAGGATGCATTCCAAGCAAACACACTATTTTGAGTACTGCTGCCTTCTTGATGGCAGAATTCAGTCCACATTTCAGTTGCAATCTACAGAAATCCATCACAAATCTGAAATTTCAGAAAATCCAAAGTCTACCAAATCCAATTTCAGGTACATGGGACATGAAACCAAAGTATTTCCACTGTGGAAGCCATTATAAATTTCTGTCCTTTGTAGGTGAAATCAGGATCTGGACCACTGAATTTATTTTCCCCATTTGTCTCTTGTGAAAACCAGTTCTGTGTACGTGTCCACAGCAGAGACTAATCTGTTCAGATTCAGTTGTTTGAGCTACTTTGCATCAGTTTAGGTAAATAGCAGCATGACTTCCATTTTTATTTTCTCAGACATTTTCTTTCTTCTTAGAGAAAGCTTTAAAAAAAAAAAAAGTGCTTTCTTCGTGAATCTTCGGCCTTACTTAGTGGCCTGTCCTCCCAGTGTCCTTCCCCAGGCCCCGAGTCATGCATCACTCATCTTGTCACATTGAACTCCAGATGCTCCTACCCTAGAGAATGCTCTGACTCTGGCAATTTTTCTTCATTCTCACTAACAATTTGGTAATGAAATATTGATTTTTAGTTAGATTCATATTGATGCTATTAGGTTTGCATTGATAAATCATGCTGGCCTCCTGTCTGAGAGGCTAGAAAGTGCTACACTGAACCCTGGAGATTACAATCAACTCATTGATGTGTTAATTTGATGGATTTTTTCGTTCTCTTAGAAGAAGTAGGAGGGGTAGGGGAAGATTTTTCAGTACTGCTGTTGTAAAGTTTTCACAGCAAAATCAGGGACAGTAATTGTGGGTTTTTCTACGTGCATTTGCTTTAAAAGTATCTTTCTCCCCATTTGTCCAGAACATGAAAAGAAAGGAGGGGGAGAAGGACTCTGGGGTTGAGAGGATATGACACACCTTGTAAACAGAGCTCCAGACTCCCACATGGAGTGGAAAAAATAGGAACAGTTAAATCCCAATTAAACCCTTCAGAGGTCATGCTCAAAAAACATTTCCTTCTGCTAAACAGGTCTTCATGTAGAGCTAAATCCCAGGTGAAGTGAAAATATTGTGGACATGGGAACCCCCTCTGCTGGCCCTGTTGTACCATGAGCTGCAGCGGTGGGATAGTTTCCCCCTCCCCTCTCCAGTGAAGTGCCACTTAGCAAACGTCCACATGCATCTGCAGCCTATTTAAAACAGCCCCTAGCTTTGATTTATGGTACTGTGCAAATGTAATGCCTGTCATTAAGGGACAATACGTGCCAAACCAAAGGATTACATTGAGATTTCCTTCAAAGGCGCACGGTTTCAAGGGGGTGCAGCAACCACTACAGCACAGGAGGAAAGGCTTTTAGAGAACACTTAAGCCAAATTTAGCTGTATCATTATTCTGTAAAACAAAACCATTTCACTTTTAGTGACTCTTTACTTATTTTCCCCAAAAGGTTATCAACCCCCCTTCATCTGCGTCCCCCACCATGACCCACAGCAGGAAGGGACAGTAGAAAACCCTGTTCAACAAGGGACCAATCCTGCAAGCTTCATTAATGGAAACATCTCCCCCAAAGAAATAGCTTCTCAAGTCCTTAAGCCAGATGCATTTTACATTTCTTTTTTTTTTAAGCATTCCCACCCTGTCTTTTCCTGTCCTTTTAAGAACACCAGTCATCCACATGCCAGGTCAATGACATCTTAACCGAGTTTGAACCTTGTACAGCCTATGGTTGACCAAGAGAGTTACCAAAAGAGCCTCAGTGAAAGACACTGCAGCTACCTTTGATTAATAATTATTGTATGGAGTTGGGGGGGAGCAGAGGGTGTGTGAAAGAATCTCCATTATCAACTCTTCCTGCCCTTCCAAGAGGCTTCTCTCCTCCATTCAAGGTTGAACTACTGAAAATAATAATGCCACTTCACATAGGACAGTTTATTATTACCTTAGCTGCTCTGTTTTGGTGCCAGTTGAAAGAAAGAAGGGAAAATTTGACAAAAATAAAAAATAAAGCTTTTTATGCCATATGGAAATGGGAACCTTTTTGCTGGAACTTGCTTAAATAAACCACTTATGTACTAAGACATTTTCTAATTAGCTCCGTTTCAAGGCTCTCTCCCCACCTCCCTCTCCTTCTTCGCCCTCCCAGATGAAAGCATACAAAGAGTCCTGTCCTAAAGAAATATGTCCTAGTACATAAGGAGGCAATCATCTGTACCTTCAAAAGATGATGTCAATGATGAAACTGTTAGTTAAATTCTGTTGTACTATTGACATCTTAATGCCACAAACCCAGCTGGTACGAGATCAGTAACGTAAACAGTCGAGTTCAAATTAATCTCTTTGAACCTCACTGCCGAGCTGAAACCTCTGTTTGACAGTCTAAACTGCCAACTTCATCTTCTTCTCTCAGTTATACAGTAGGCTAAACATGAAAAAAAGCGCCCTGTTAATGTGAAAAGGTTTTGCATGTAGCAAGGAAATTTAAGCTCTGGCAACCATTCTAAGCACAGCTCTTACTCTTTGCACACATGTAGTATTTTGCATTACCACATATGCTGTTAAACAATTTACTCATTTATTTAGATTTTTACAGCACTTATCCCATGCTCCAAGTGCTTTTAGAATTATTTAAACATTCAGTGCAACACTTAACATTTAAATTTACAATTCAGTTAAGAATACTTAGGTTATGGTAGAACAACCAAATTTAAAACTAATTTACTCTACCAGAGCACCCTCACAGAAAACCCACAGGGAGTTAAAGCTATCATCCCAGCTCCATCCCACGTGTCTGCCTGAAAAAAACTGAGGAAGAAAGGAATGGCAAGCAAGCCTCTGTGCTGCTGTAGCTCAAACCAATGCAGACTCTGAAAGGGGAAAGGAACTATATTCCAGAATCAGAAATCCATTAAGAAAGTGCCCTGCCAGCTACTCTATTCCTTTAAAAGCCAATTCCAGCCATTCCGTCAATGGCTTACCACATCCCAAACTACTTCATTGTGAGTTATAAATCTGTGTCTGTTGAAGTTCACGTCAGCTCTCTCCTGTGAGCACAAGGCCGCTCAGGGTTTATACCCACAGTCCAGCTACCATGGACTAAGCAAGTTACCAGAGATGTGTTAAACCCAGATAACTCTCTCTGAGTGCCCTTATAGCCCATCATAAATATGAGGTAATTCAATTTAGCCTGCAATGAAAATAGATTAAGCTAAGTCAAATCACCTTACATTTGTCAAAGGCGAGGAGGACACACGCGACTGTTTCTGCAGCTTAGCTGATGCATGGTAACCCGTTAAACTGCAGTAACTCAATTGCAGGCCTGAGCCCTAACCTGCAGTCATTCAGAGGGGCTGAACCGCTCGACATGAAGCATGTCACTTTTCAGTAGGGTTTTTTCACTAACCTTAACAATTCCAAGCGACCATAGCATGAGCACAAGTCCTGCCCCATGGTTTCAGTGAAGTCTGACTTAACCAGGTGTGGAAATGCCTGTACCAGATTGAACATTTGAATTAAACTTCAAGTTTTTCAGTCTTCTCCTCTTACGATCAAAGTGCTCCCACTGACAATTTAAGAAACTTTCATGGTCTGCAGGACTCAAAGAACTAAATGCAAAGCTTTTGAGAGAGCGCAGAATTTATTTAAAGTTGGGCTGCAGTTGCACTATTACAAGGACAAGAATTACAGGAATAGTGGGAAGAAAGGGGGGAATAAGATTAAGGGCTAAGACCTAGAAATTGGTTTTTTTCTTACTGATTATGTAATATTTGTTGATATTTTCATTGACTGGATGACTAGGAAGAGCATAGGTATCTTGAGATCTGTATGTTATACATGATAAAGAACAGCAGGTATATAAATATACACATACCTACATCCTTCTAAGAAGTAAATGATTTTCTGATTATTATTTATTTTTGTTATTACTTCCATATCAGATTTCCTCAAAATTTCTTAAATACTCTTGATCCAATTTACGGAGTTTTTTACGTCAGCCCTAATGCTCTAATATGGGGTTTCTTCCATAGAGTTTGGAGACAAAATCCATCATAAAACAGCCTCTAGAAATCTTGGGACATTTCACACTTGATCTTCACAATTTCCAAACTTTGGACCTTCCACACACATCTTTTCTTCTTTGATCATCTGCTATTTTCACCTTGCAAAGCTCCAGCTAACCTTGCTTTCCATTTTACTCTCAGGCTAAGTCATTACATCCCCCACACAAGACCCTGGCCACCAGAAGAGTTCCAGACTTGTACAGAAGTCAGCCACATCCATGGTGGCTTTTCAGTGCATGCAGAAGTTCACTTTGCTCAGGAATGGAAATCTCACAAACTGTGGCAAATTTTGGCAGTACTGTAGGATACAATAGGAGAAGCAGGAAAGGCTTTAAACTGAAAAAGCATAGGTTTAGATTAGATCCTAAGAAAAAATTCCTTACTGTGAGGGTGGTGAGGCACTGGAACAGGTTGCCCAGAGAAGTTGTGGATGCCCCATCCCTGCCAGTGTTCAAGGCTAAGCTGGATGGGGCTCTGGGGAACCTGGTCCAGTGGCAGGCATCCCTGTCTATGGCAGAGGTGTTGGAACAGGATGGTGTTTCAGGTTCTTGCATCCCAAACCATTCTGTGATTCTATGTGTGTTCAGTTAACAAAGCCTGAGGGACCCTTTAGGGAGATAAAGGAAATGAAACCATCTGTACCAGTAAGCTTTTAGCGAGTTTAGTCTGAACAGAGGATGGGATCCAAGGCTCCTCTCAAGAGACTGCAGCAGGGAGCAATGTTTTTCCACCAGCTTAGCTCCCACCTCCTTCCACAAGGCCATCCTGTCTCCGAGGGGAGAGCAGGGACTAAGGGTGACCAATGGAGCCACTAGGATCAGCTCTTTCCAGGAGATATCTTGCTGCAGAGGCTCATGCGGCTGGCCTTCCCCTGACCCTTCCCCTTCCCGACCGTGCTCCACAATTAGATTTCATTAAAAGACAAAACCTCTCTTCCTCCTTCTCACTGTAGGGGTCCTGAGGGGGGGGGAAGGGATAGAAACATCATCTACATGGAAAATAATTTCCTGCTTGCCAGCATATCTGAAATTGATGCAGCCAACAGCATTCCTTGTGAATGTTAAATTAATTTGGAAAGTCTTCATGTATTGTTCTTTACCATGAAAAGCACTCATCACTTCTCACTGGCTCTCTGCCCTGCCTAGAAACAGGGAGGGAAGTTTAACAGGCCACAGCAAAAAATGTTCATGAGGCTGCAGCATGTGGCTTAGCATGAGAGCTGGGAAATTCCTATCCCCCAAAATTTTGGGCAGCAATGACAGCTTGTCTCAAATGCAGAGAATTCAGAATTCATTAATGCTGCTTCACCAGCTGTGAAAGGGAGATGGAATTGTCTTTAAAGGAAAATAAAGGTAAATAATTACATTCTTTTGGCTTCACACTTACTTAAAGCCTGCTTAGAGGTTTGGTACCTAAAAGCCCTCTGGAATAAAACTGTATAGGTATGGAAAACAATATTATCAAAATGTCGAAAGAATCTAGAAATATTTAAAATACCTAATAAATCTTCTGATTAGTTTGAACTGTGCATGGGAAATTGTACCGGGTTTGCTTAAATGCTATAAGGAAGCAAGAAGGATTCAAATTAAATTCTGGAGAGCAGGTTTGTTTCTTTGTTCTTTTAAAAACCACTATATTGTCAAAATTTGATTCTATATTATATTTAATTTTCCATTGCTGCTTTACCTCACTCTAGATGCCTCCAAGTGTAGCCAGTTTCTCTTCCAGTGCCTCTCAACTATTAGCTCTATTTATATTTTTTGTTATTGAACTTGCTCACGCTTTCCACCTGCCTTATATTTCGGAGGATGAGGTTACATATTAAACCATTCTGTCTTTTACCTGTCTAGTAATTTTGACTTTTTTTTCTTTCCTTCTTAAAATGGATTTTCTTTTTATTAAATCCACATTCCGCATCAGCCTGCTAAGTTGAAGATTGACCTTTAATTTCATTTTGCTTTTAGGCTTCCATTTCCTTCCCTAAAAACTATTTATGGTATTTCATTTCTAATTAGAAGTAAGTCTTAGTAGCAAAAAAATCTCAAACCTTTGTAACCTCCTAAGCATTTGGATCCAGAGGTTTGGGCAGCCACAGACAGGCTGACCAGCTGTGGAAGCTGGATCTGGACACAGGCTGTGATTTTGGTTGCCTGAAGGTCACAACTTTAGGAACCAGCATTTCCATTAAAGTCATTATTTAGAGAGGTCTCAGCTATTTTATTTTAAAGAGCTTATAGTACACTAACAAGAGGAGCACAAGTCTGGTTTTCCCAGCAATTACTCAATTCCCATGCAACAGAGAAAGGTCTCCTAGTTCACCGACTTAGGAACTAGAGTATTGCCTCATAAAACAGACCAGAACTCCCCTGTTATTGCTCAACTCATTCACTGAAGTTTAATTATGAGATATCATGAAAAGAAGCCTTTTAAAAGCCCATTTTTTAAAACTGCCCTCAACAGCACTCATAAGAGACCAGATTAGAGACAAAACAAAATGGCTGAAGCAGCATTATCTCCTTTATTCCGCAGAATGTGGGAGTCTCCTTCTAGGTGAGAGGCTGTGTTAGAAAGCCAGAGGATTGGCAGAGCTGCACTAACCTTCACCTCCAGACAATGTGTGCTGCCTAATCAATTCTAAAACAGTAGAACAGAGTAGGAGGTGGCTTCTCCTTCCTGACCTCAAAATTTCCTCCACATCTGCTGAAATGCTACAGCACATATTAAAAGGTACATGTTTAACATGTTCAACATCCTAAATAATCTTTCTCACTCTTCCCTCCCCTACTTTGTACCCCCATATGCATATGCCTGCTCCAGAGGCACTAGTGGACTTGATGACTTTTCCAACCTGTGCTTCAGATCATAATGTGGGTAGCTGTTTTTCCAAACAGAGGGTTTTCAATTCCTGCTTTGCAAACAGACCTTGTGCCCATCGCAGACCAAGGAACAAAGCCGGAATGATTGCTCTTCAGTCTTTCCGTCTGAGACTTTTTAAGACTAATTTTGCCTCACAGTTCTACCTGAAAATCAACTCCTTTTTTGCCAGAGACAGTGAAAAGTAACTCATACTCCAAATGGTTCCCTGGCAGGCAGGGCAGACTAAAGCCAGGAGTAAAGTAGTATCTCCATTTGATAGTGAGAAGAAAGACACAGAACGATTGAATGCCTTGCCTAGGGGAGGACCAAGAAATAAACCACTTCCTCAAAGGTCCAGATTTTAAGGTGAAGCTTTCTTATCCATATTTGCCAACAAAAAGCATGATAGAACTGGCATTTAAGTGGGGAGGCAGGGGGAGGGGAAGGCCTAATCTGAATAACCCAGTCCTAAAGACAAATTAATAATGGTGGATAAAAAGGAAACATGCTCCCCTGCTTTTCTTTCCCAGCTCCACAATAAGGATATCCAAACTGGCTTTACTCGTTCCAGGTGACCCGGAAAGCCGGAAAACATGGGTTTTAATAGCACACACTATCAGGTATACAGATCAATCACAGGGACATAGAGAGACATATTGATGGCTCTGTAGATTAATAAACTGAAGGTTACTTGCCATTAGAGATGGGGGAAAGGCTACTTAGGCGGCCTTCCTAAGCAAAGACACTTTAGCAGCCATATTGATTTCCTGCAAACACCTCAGCGGCAGCAACAATTTTGCTTCACCAGGGAGGGCCTGACCTTCAGCGAGAGGTTTGCCTTCCCAGAGCATCCTGTATAACCCCAAATGATGATACATGAGAACAGAAAGAAACAAGAAAGATCTTAACAGGCCCCAAGTGCCCAGAGGGTTTCAGAAAAGGGCTTCTCACACGTGCGTTGCCAGCCTCTGCTTAAAACCAGCAATTCAATATACTGCATTTGCCTCAGCATGCAAATGCCCAGGTAAATCTCAGAGAAGCTAACCATTCTCAGGGCTCTGGAATGTCACTCAAATCTCTGGAAAAATCAGTACAGCAAGCATTGAACATCTCCATCCTTCCTTTCATAGATAAATTGCAAGAAAAATATGGGAAGGGTTTGTACCAAATCATTAGTTAAAGGGGAAAAGCATTTTCTATTTTCTATGTCAAGAGAGAACTAGTCCTGGTTGTTGCTGTTGTTATTATAATTATTATTATTATTAATGTGCCATCTTTTTTCAGCTTGCCCTTTGTTGTTTGACTGTCCCAGAAACTTTATTCCTTACCAACTTTTGGAATAAACTTTAGTTAATGAGCTTTTTTGGGATGTATCACATGTTACATGAACAACTAGAGAGATGAATGTATCAGGTATGTCTGATCAAGTTAAAGAATACAGCAAGGGAGTACCTCTGACTATGACATGCAAAATCCACATCCAATTACTCCTTTCCATTCATAGCCTTAGTCATGGACAAAACCATGCTCACAGATAAACAGAGAGGATATCTGGCATCATAGCTAGCAGCTGAATGAAAATAAATGCAAACTAACCAGCAATCCTGAAAATTCTGTCTAGCAGGTCTATTCCATGAAGGTGAGGTGGATATTTTTTAAGGGTTATATTTTAAGCATTTTCAAAGGGGAAAATTGACCACTGCCATTTATATTTTCCATCCATGTTGGCCTTGTATTGGATCATCTGTCCCAGGTAGATTTTTTAAGCAGAGTTTGCTGCAGAGGCAAGGTAGAGATTGAGAGATTTCTTTGTACCCAAGTCACAGCCCTTTAAATGAGATTTCAGCATGGCCTCCTGGACATGTAATGCCTGTGTGTTTCCTTTGTGTGTGAATCAGGTAGAGGTCCATAAGCCGTATCAACTGGATTGCAATTTTCTAGTAATTACCAATAGGCACCTTGTCCCTTTGTGCATACCTGCTGGGAAAAATAGTATTTATCTGTATAACCTCTATACCACATTTTAAAATCTTGCTATTTATTCAGATTAGATCTTACTGTCATTGTTTCTAGAAGCTATCAGGCCTTGTTGGGGAAGTAGTTATCTTGCTTTTCCAGTCTATTCTCTGTGCTAGAGATAGGGTTTTGTGGAATTGCAAATGAGAATTAAAAAAAAATAAAATTCATCAGTCCATCAGGATATTATGAAATCAGCTAATAGGTGCCACAAATAAGATGCATTGCTTTAGCAAATTAATAGAAAACAAACAAAGGAAATGCTTATCTTCCTGTTTTAATATGTTAGTTCACTTTTTTCTAATATTTAAAATCTGACCACCTGCAAAAGATTATGAAGAGCCTCTGTGGATTTGCAGGAATGCTTGCAGTACTTGGAACAAATGAGATACTCTCACCAGCATACACTACTCCCTGTCATTCAGCACGCTAACAGCGAGAGACAGGGCCATCAGCAATGCAATTGTTATTATTTGGTAAAGGCTGGTGGTGACTTATGAGTTTCAGAATGCAGCTTCCTCATTTGTTTAATGTCGAGAGATTACAGTCTCCATTTACTATGGTTTTATAACATGCAGGTGGGAAAAATCTCTTTTCCGAGAGCCTGTCAGCAACTGGTGCCAATGCTGAAATATTCCTGCTTGATTCTTGCAAATGAATCTGTGCTGTTTGGGTAGAGCACAAGATCCAGGTCCCGTAACCAGTGTCTGCTGCCAGCTGCTGCCATGGGCTCAGAGGCAGTGCCCGTGGACAGGGCGCACTGGCCACAGACAGTGGGACAGGAGCCAGGCTGAGATCAGCCTCTGGGAGCTGCTGGGGTGCAGCCGGAGCTGGATGGAGGTGGCTGGGTGAGCAGTAGGACTGCTGCACTCTCACAGCTCTCCAGCATGACTCCTGGCCCTGGTGTCTTCCTGTCTTGGCTTCCCCACTGCTGAGCAGGATAAATAGAGTATTTCCTGATATTGAAGGGGTCTTGCACTGAGGAACTCCCATGTCTTGGAGAAGAGATCCATCTGTACACTTTTGAAAGGCTGGGGAGGATTTCATGGACATCAAAACAGTGGATGTGAATTGCAAGGTACTTGAGGCATGGGTCCTTCCAGCATCTTTCCCCTGGATAACCCCAGCCTGATGACAGCATGGGTGGCTTCACATGAGTGCCCCTGTTCCACTCACTCATGTGGTGCCAGCCTCATCCTCCAGGCTGCCAAAACCAAGGCTTTGTTTTGGGGGTTCAGGCTGAGCTGTGTCTTCATGCTCAGCTCTATCTCGCTTCAGATCAAACCCAGTCTGTTGAGCAGATTGGCAATGCCAAAGCTGTTTGTCAGAGGGCAAGGGTGGGCAGGTAGAGCTCTGCCATGAAGGATGTCATCTCATATTCCTTGCCTACCTCCTTTTACTATCTCAAGAAGCAGAGCTGGCAGCACAGTAATGTCTGTGCTGCAGCATGGAAGTGGGAAACAGGATGGGGCACTAACAGGATTTCTATTAGTGGACATTAAACATGGAAAGTTAGTTATGCAGGACGAATTTCAGGCATGAAAAAGCCCACGGTTCTTCACTAAAGGAGCTTCTTTCCTTCTTCCTGGGGAGAGAGAAATAGGACTCTCCCACCAGCAGTAAAAGCCCAGCACAGGCACGGTTCATTCCCAGGCTGAATGGATCCCCACAAACATTTGCAGAGTGTGGGTAGACATAGGTAAAGATACCTAACACGAGTGCTGGGAAGACAGGTGACAAGGACAATTAGGGGACTTGCAGTCTAACCCTGCCCTGCAGACTGATGTGTGAAAATGGACTTTGTGCTGAACAGGCCCCACTGATTGTGTTTGAATTTCTACCATGGACCAACAATAGGATATAGAAAGGGCGAGTTCGGGGTTAAAATCAAAAGTTTTCAAAATAATGGTTCAAGTTCAATTCTCGTTCAAGAAAAAGAAAACTGAGGTGGGTGAGTTGATAGCAGGGTTGTATGCTTGGTGTCCCCATCCTTTTCCTCATTTATATTTGCTGTTAATGATAATGGTACCAATGTGAAATATATGATCTTAGCACTGCTTTGAAATAGTGACTGCTGTGAGTTCCTGATTTACCATGAATGTAAATATGTAGGCATAAGCATGTCTTGCTTAGGGAACTTTCTTCTTTTGAGATGTGCTTGTGTTGTCCAGCTTTGCGTCATCACAACGTCTGCCACAGCATGAAATCAGAGTGACAGAGGGTCCAGCCTGAAAGACTCTGGGTCAGCTTAGTGAAAAAGTCTCCATGCTAGAGTAGGGGGCCCAAGCCAAAGCAGTCTGATTCCCCTAAGCCCTGAACTCCAGTGAAACTGATCCAGGTGTTGCAGCTGTAGCTGATCCCAATTTAAAACATCAGTCAAGGTTAATCTCAGTCACACTAGCATTAAGATTCTAAATATAGGCTTTCATTTCTCCCTCCTCATCGAGTCTAAAGATGCAGTGTATTTAGCATGGTTTTCCTCAGCTCTATAGACAACTGAAATGCTCTTTCGTCCCTTTCTTCCAAGCAGGGAGTTGGGGCATGCTTCCATAGAGAATTTATCCAGGGTAACACAGGTAATTTGTAATAGGACAAGGAGCTTTCTTGAGTTTTATGTTTATTTACTAGGCCTTTTCTCCCTCTGTAGGTATGAGAAGGGTCAAAAGCCATATTCAGATTTCACACCCTTGGTTCAATCCCAAACAAGCCTGCAGAACACAGTAGTTTCACCCAACAAGAACTTCCATTTTTGCCTTTAATACTGAATCTTCTTTCCCACTGCTGTTTGCAAAGGCTGCAGTGCTGATCTAACCTGCAGGTAAAAGACGAAAGCAAAGTTAAGAAGTTGGAGAGGAATTTAGTGCTCTACCTCCCAGACCTTGTTAGCAGGTGTCAGTCTGGACTTTTGGACACAGGTGAAGACCTTCATTTAGCCATGAATTGCATGTTTGGGGAAACTGGAGTCTATCATAGTCAGCCCTGAGATAGGAAGGACAACAGAACAGTTTTATTTGCATGCCAGATCAGGAGATCTCCCTACTAATTTTAAGATCTGCTGAGGCAACAATAGTTTAGTTGTCCCTTAGAGAAATAGTGAGGTTTGTTTGAAAAAAACACAAAGGAAGAAAGAAAGTATGGCTTAATATACTTCCTTTATAAGTTAAGTTGAAACAGACAGGTTATCTATCCCTTCCCCCATGTACAGAATTCTGTACTGTGTGTTTAATTATATTTCACATTTATTTTAGACGTTGTGTCCAAAGATATCCTAAGTTAAAGCAGGAAAATTACTTCACCCATCACTGAAATTCAGTCACCTCTGGGATGAAGAATGGCAGTCAAGAGGACAGCTAGAACACAGTGACCTTGGCCAAAAACTCATGTGCAGAAATCTGCTACCACCGAAAGTGCCATGGGACCTAGCTTTGAAAGATTTTCCCACAGTAAATTAAATGAAAGTGTATTTATCTGCTTCAGCAAAATGAAATGTTGAGTTGACTCAGCCAAGCCTCAATCTCTCATTTTAGAGGCTCTGGGCATTTTAAGCATAATGCAGAAAAGACCATGCTCTTGCACTTACAGCTTATAGCAATGATATTAAAAAGTTGCAACAAAACAGCGACCAAGAAGGACTTTGAATTTCTCAAGAACTTGAGCTCTCCAAAACCACAAGGTGATGGCAAATTCAGAGCTTAGATTCTCCCTATTACTTTTGCTCATTCACACCCTATCAACAGCTAAAAAAAAGATAACTTTCATCAGCACTGGGACAGAGACTCACATTTATCTGGGACAAGATATCAATACACATAGCAAGCATGCTGATTCAGTGCTATTCCAGTGCAATGTTATTCACCACACCAAATGATCCATTTGGAAAGTTACTTAAGCACTTGTATGCATATAAGATTCTTCTCAACAAAAGTTTCTCTTGTTTCAATAAGTTTGCAATGGAGAAGAAACACGACACTTCTTTTGAGCATATTTAGCAAAGTACACATAATGGGCACTGTGACATTACTGGGTTTTGTTACAAACACCAGATTTTTTTTTTCCTTCCATCTTCTTAGGCCCTAGAAAGACAAAGTTTCATTGGAAAAGCAGATTTAATAAGTGATTAGAGGGTAATCACTATTCCCTCATAATATGCAAAGGGCAATTTTGGGTTGTGAGGTAGTCCGTGGGTCATGTGAATTTAATTGTCATATCCAGAGACTTATGCCACATTAAGTGTATCCCTAGTGAAACAGCAGAGTTGTAAATCTGTGAGATAGATATATATATATATGCACACTATTTTTTAGCAGAGCTATGGGAATAGTCCATTACCTATAAAATAAAGAAACAACGTTAAATATGCCAAATCAATTTCCTCATGAAACCAGCAACAAATACTTAGCTAGTTACTACAAGAGACTCCAGTGTCCAGGTCAGGTTCCACACACTGTCCCCCTTTACATCATTTTAGCTTGTGCTTGCAATGCCTATATAGAAAGTGTCAGGTTAAACAAACCATCTTGGAAGACGTGAAGATAAAATCATCTGCTAAGTTTTTTCCCCGTATTTCTTTGAATAAAAACCTTTTCAGTAAGAGAAGCTAAAACAAGTTGAGAGGGACCAGAAGACTGCCTGTACACAAAATTCACATTGACCATTTCGCTGGGGAACTTCTGGATTTGAAGCTGAAATTTTTACCCACATGAAGTCAATAGGGATTCCGCCCTAGGTCTAAACAGGACCCAAGATTATTCTGAATCCTCTGCAGCCTACATCTTGCCACTTCTGCTCCTCACCCAGCATCAGCTTTCCACTCCCACTACAGAAATCAAACAAGCCTCCTATTTACCAGAAACCCACAACTCAGCTATCCCCCTGAAAACTTCTTTTTTTCTCTGCTGCCTTCTGGAACTCGTAAATGATCTCTTACCTTTCTGAATTATGGTTTAAGTAGAAGGAGCAAAACTAGATAACATAAAAAAGCATTTTACAGATACAACGGCACACTGGTTTGTCACTTCAGATACCATGGCATACCAGTTTGTCAAGACATATCCCAAGATAGGAATCTTAAAGGCCTTTTAGTGGGCATCGCTGAAAAGATATTTGCCATTTCATGGTGATTACATTACTGTGATATCACCACTTCCACCTACAGAAAGGTGTTGGTTACCACAGGTATCTGAAGCAGTGTTTGAGAAATGTTTGCTGTTAACGAAAAAGAGTAAAAAAAGTGACTAAGAGAAGGGTGCAGTAAAGAAAAGGCCATAGTGGAATCTGAAATCTGGTATGCCACTGCAGCCTTAATGCAAATTTTTTTGCATTATTGTTATCATTTTGGCATAAGGCCTTGCGCCGAGACCAGAGCTGCAGCCAGGATTTGCAGCCTTAACACCGAGTTTCCTGGCTTTTATGGGCCTAATGTCACCTTTTAATGTTACTCGAACAGAGCCCTATGTAGCTGAATAGATTTAGCAGTCTGGTATAGCTAAATGGAGAATCTCCATAGCAGTTACTTCAAGAGGCTCAGAAATTCACCTTCCCTCACAGAACTCCAAGGCACCCTTTCAAATGTGCCTCCTAACAATGTGCTTATTCCTGGACTCCAGGGGCAGCTACTTTCATAGAAGGCCTATGCTAAGTATTATTCTGGTAATAGCAAAATAACTGCCCTGGTTGTTATTTTATACAAACTGAAACTTATTTGGGACCCAATGTTTTGCACAAGAGGACAGCAACTCCTGTCTCACATTTTTCATCCATTTGGTTGTTAATGAGCAGATCCAATGTTTCCAAGCTGAAGCTGCTTCAAAAGTAACACCAGATTACCCAAACTGCGTGTCTGACATGGGGTGGTCTCAAGGCACTGAACGAAGAACCAGGTTCTATACATTGCACAGGACGCGGTGAATACTTTACAGACATGCAGCTTTAGGTAAAAGGGAATTGATTTATGATTTCTGTTTGGAATCTTCCATGCTCAAAACCCCTTAATTATTGTAGAGGTTGACCTCATCAAGGTTTTCTTTCTTGTTTTAAGGAACATTCTGCAGGCAGAAATAACTGTTCAAAAATGGCTCCACAGTACAGAAGTGGCTTGAACTATGGTGCTACATGTATTAAGTACTAAAAATGAACAGCTGGCTACGTTTTTCTTTTGACAAACCTCTTGTTTCTTTTTCCACTGGGTTTTGTTTTGTTCTAGCCTCTAGTTATGTATTTTGTGAGCATAAAGTAATCTCGCATGCTGTAAGGCCGAGTGTGTTTAAAACATACATCATGATTCAGTGTGGAGACTTGAAGTTGAAGCTGATAATTATTGGCTTTGGCTGCTCACCGCTTATATCTGAAAACAGAAGCCTCACTTAAAAAGGGAAGGTTGTCCCTTTCTTTTTAGGGAAACAAAACAACCAATTCAGAAGTGGCCCAATGCTTTAACTGAGCCGAAGGTACTCTACATGGCATGTGCACATGATCAAATGGCAGCAATTCTAGGACTGTTCACCTGGTTAGCTGCATTCCATAGGAGAGTTCTGCTCTGCTGTGGAGTCCCAGGATAGAAAGGCCTGGTTGCTTTTGTAAGTAATGAGAAAGGAGGAGGGAGGGGAATCTCCAGGAAGATGGAGGGAATAGCACGTATTCTTGTGAAATGTTACGAATGTTGCATTTAAATAGAAAAGTCTCAAATTGCGGAGCTGGTCCATGTAATAGAAGGATCAGTAATTTTAAAAGAGTGCCAGAAATGAGCCAATTTCACAAGCTATTTGAAGGATATTTTCATGTAACTTTTAGCCAAAGCAATGTTCCAAAAAGTCTGAAAATTGAATCCTAATTAGTTGCAAGTATCCCTCTGGCTCAAGTTGACTATTATATTGTGCTCCATGCTCCCGAAACAGATGAGAGCCATCACACCTTGCCAACATATGACAAGGAGAAAGGTAAACTCACCATGCCATTGCTTTCAGAAGAGTTTAAATCAAGAAAAGAGAGAAAATTACACAAATCTTGAAGGAGAATTGCCATTCTTTCCACATAATAACAGTCATCTGGGATAATATGCCTGTATTTCACTTGTCAAAGCATGCTGTTTACTATTTGGTCTTTTAATAGTGAATTTAGTGAACATTAAGAGACATTAAGGCAAAGCAGGAATTTTGATGTTATATTAGCTCATTCCCCTGCTCCTCAATACACAGGTCTTTACATTTCTTCACGTTTTCTGAAGAGACCTTATACATCTTTTCATTTAGGTTTAGCTGACACTGCAGAAATGAACCTGACTATTTTAAATCTTTATTAAAGATATAAATGTATCAAATACTAAAACTGCCTATTCATAAAGCAGGGACTTTTGCTCTTGCACATGATGAATAAGTTTGGGGGTTGCTCTGGGGATAAGAACATTCTTTGAGTTTTTGGTTAGTGTTCCCCCTGCACCCACCGCCTCCTTGTGAATTTTTTCTTGTTGTTCTACAAGAAATGAAATGCTAATCTCAGCTCCACCTCTACTGGGTCACCTCCAGGTCAGCATATTAGAGAAATCAGCAAAAGAATGAAGACAGTCTACTCCAACTGCAGGGCAGGATGACCCAGTTATTAATCAATCTGATGGCAGCATTTGAACAATGACAGTCATCTGTCAGAAAGCAGGAGGTGGCTCCTCATTAACACACCGCTCACCTGCCCTGAGCTACAACTCTTTTATAATAATATCTATCATTCACCTCCAAGGTGTTGCTTCTTTCTCTGGCTACATGAAATAACAGGCACGATTTTCTGCCCCCTTGCCGGTACTTCATTTTCTTGGAGATACTCAACCAACATTGCCTTACAAAAAAGAAAAAAAAAAAAAAGAAAGAAAAAATAAAAGAAAAGAAAAGAAAAAAAAAAATCAAAAAATAGCACAAACCAGAGAGACCAAATGACTTCTAATAATTTTCTAAGACCTTCAAGTGTTCAGATTAAAATAAAAGTAAATTGAGTTATTTAACACAGTAACATACCACAGTTATAAATTGGCCTCTTTCTTCCAAGTAACAGGTCAACCTTTATTTTTGCCAATCTGATTTCACCACGACTGTCCCAGCAGGTTACCTCACACCATCTTTATATTGTCATATACCTTTTAAAATTACTCTGGTTTGCTCTGACAGTTTCCAATCCACATGCAGATGTTAAACCAGAATACTATATTAAGCAAATAATTCTTTCATAAAATGCTGCTTATCAACACACATTTTTGTTACTAAATGCACACATACATGGAGGTCAGATACAGGGCTGATGACTAACAACAGGTAGACCTGGTTATGCCATTATCTATGCCTAGGAAGGGGCTCACACCCGTTTCCATCATGGTCCCCAAAAATCTGACCACAAGACAGAAAAGAGAGAAGGTAATTAAAGAGAAGGTAATATACAGTGGCACAGTTGCATTCTATATTATAGACTGGACCAAAAAGCTGCAAGGCACCTACAGATGTATTTCTTGCTCCCCTGCCTTTGATTCCAGTGTTTCAGTTACTGTGCACTCTTTAAAATCTCCTCAAACAAAAAAATGGGAACCTACATGGCCTTTCATTAAAGAATATCCCCATGGCTTTTGATATAAACACAGTGGGCACTACTATTTTACCCAAAGATCCTACCCAGCTTTCAGCTCCACATAATCTGCTGCTGCTTTTCAGCAGCTCCCCATGGCCCCTCAGCCATGATCTCCCCCTTATTCCTGTACCCACCCTGCTGCTGATTTTGTGCAGTTTATATGAGTAGTTTACACAGGGCAGGAGTCCTAAGGGTATTATCTGTGGTGGATGCTGTAGTACCCCTTTCAAACCTAGAACTGGTGTGAGGTGGTTCCTGAAGTCACACCGAGCCCCACAGTGGTCAGGTGGGGGTTAAATTTCTCAGGCTTATTCAACTGTTACTGACCACATAAAGTACAGCAATGCCTGAGCACCAGCCAAAATGAGAAGCCTTGGTGCTGGGAATAAACTGGCTGGGGTTGACTCTGCCTCCTGAAAATCTTGCAATGAAAATGGACACAAGAAACAAAATGATGGAGGGAACTTCCAAGCACAGCAAGCGACGCATTTGCTGCCAACATTACATGAGAGCCACAGCGTCCTTTTGCAGGGCGTGCTCATAAAAAGGAGATCTATCCCCAGCTCTTTGGGGTCTCCTGTTCCAAACCCAGGTGTGGACAAGCCACCTTCCTTACACGAGCCAGCCTTTGGTGAACAGACCAAGAAGTAAAAGGCAGCAGCTGCTTAGCAGTCATTAGTAACAGGTAGTGCTCCCTCCACGTGTTTCTGGAGGAGCTCTGCAATATGGCAGCTGGAGAGGAGGGGGTAATCACTGACTTCGAGTGCCCCAAAAACACTGAGCCAAACCCCATCACAACTATGTCTGTCTGCTCAAATGGACTGGAAATTTAGCAGAGATACAGAAGTGCTGGTATTTCTGGCCCCCTTTCCGCTCCTGCAGAAAGGACAACATCTCACACGCTGTCTGAGCCGCTTCCCGTTCCAGCTGGGCATTACTAGCACATGCTGAAATGGGGGGAAAGATAGCACCATAAATGCTTTCAGTACTCAAAATAAGATATTCATTTCAAATTTGGGAGTCCAGTCATTTTTATTTCTCACTTTCTTGTTAGCAGGCATGCACAGTAATTTTACCGAAAGGTGCAGTTTCCTATTTTAATTTTGGCAATAAATCAAGGCAGCATTTTCTGCATTATGCTATTTATTAGCATTAGATATAGAAAAAAAACCCACAAAATTCCAACCCAAAACTTACAAAAAAATATGCAATGAAACAGACAAAAACCCCACAACCAACCAACAAAACCCCCAAACACAACCACATGTTAGAAACAGTAGAATCACAGTTTTTCTGTCTAAACTCTGTTTGTTTAGGCAATTACAGTGCCTGCTACTTACCCATAATGTTCTCCTTTTAGTTAGAGTGCTCTGCGGATGATTTGATGCTGATAATGTCTAGTTTTCTGGGGGGAGAGATGAGAAAGGAAATGTTACTCCCGAACTCTGACCTCCGTGGATGGCTTTCTGGGGAATGCACTCCACTAATTGTCTCCTTTTTGAGCTGCAGTGGATGTAATTGCATATATAAGGCCTGTGTTTTGCTTGCGTTACTCTTTTACAGTACAGGACCGTGTCCACAATGGTGCATTAAAGTAATAATAATGAAAATAGTATCCATCAAGTAATTTCAATGCTGTTACCACCCTGGGATGGAACTATCCTGCAAATCCTGCGTGGTTACACCCAGGCTCCATCCACGCCCACGCCATTAGCCCTCTGCTCTTGATGGCAGAGCAGGTGGCACCCACCTTGCAATTCCCAAGCTTGCAGCTTTCTTTCCATCTAAAAGAGTATTTGGCAGTGTAGTTAGTACTCCCTCCTCTGCTATAAGCACACGTGCAGTTTGGTGTGTGCACATCTTCAGCACAGCTGGAGCAGGAGCTGTCAGGGAGAAGCTCATGAGCCCTCAGCTTCACCCTCCTATGAGGGAGAAAATGTTATCATGTTACAGGTGAACAATCAGACACATTTAAGCAATACACCAAGCACTAGCATGTGAATTAGTTTAAAAGTAATGAAGGTGGCCACGCTGTTATTGAATCTTCCTCTGACTCTGCAGATGTGCCTGCAAACCCTCCGTGGCTGGCTGTTTGTGCAGAAGGGCCCCGGGGCACACACCGGGGCCGAATTCTCCCCTCAGAGATTTTTCCTCCAAATAATGCCTTTACCCCAGGGGAAAAAAAAAACAAAACAAAAACAAACAAACAAAAAAATCCCCACCCAATACACCATCAACAACAACAAAAACCCAGCTTCATTTTATTCTTCCTTTTACTCTCATTTCCTCCTTCTCTTGAACAGGGTTACCGTTAACACTACTTCCAGGCTAAAGTGACGTGTCTCATATTTAGCTGAGTTCTTTTTCCCTCAGTGGAAAACCCTAGAAATAAAATATTCGTAAGAGACCATCCACTTATTTTTCCAATATTGTATTCTTCACTAATGTTTTGTCTGTATTTGAACAAGAAATTGGTATTAAAACTCCCGGTTTCTCTTATTAATTTTATCCAAGTGCACATGTTAATTTCAGTACAAGCACGCACGTATTTTTGTACTGAGCATCCCTTTTGTATTGCACATATAGATGTCTAGTCTCCCTCTATATACAAACAATATAACAGTACATCTCCCTCTCATGTTCTTTGTGTTTATAGACATATATATACATATGTATGCATGTTTATATACATATCTATATGTGCGTGTGTGTTCCCCTGTGTGTATCTATGTGTGTATACATATATGGATAATACATACATAATTGCCCGGGCTTTACAAACGGATGCCAGCAAGCGAATACCTGTCTATTGCTCTGTCAAATGTGACTCACTGGGAAAGCTATTGGGTTTATAGAAGAGACAAACATTTCAGGCACGCCATTCTGGGGTAATGAAGCATGGCAACAAAATATACCTGTGCAACATTTGATAAAGATGAGCTGACACACCAGTCCAAATAGGTTCTTTTGTGTGTCTGCACGTGTCTACCATCATTGCTTTCATCTTAAAACAGGAAGGTAGCAATAGCAGCAGCAGCTGGCAGGAACCACAAGAGGAAGAGCAGCTCACACAATTAAACATCGTTTACCTCTGGCCTTCATTTCATTCCTCTCTCCCCCTAATTTATTATGTGTTTTCTCCATCTCTATGCAAAAAACAAGGGCTCAATTTTTCTTTCTTTCTCCTGCTATCTAGCTCTTTTTACAGAGGGACTAAACAAGACAATAGGCAAAATCCCATGGCATTTAGCTTTGGATCTTAACTTGAAATGCTTCTTAGTGGGGTTTTTATGGCCTTTATTGTTCTTTGATTAATGTAAAGTAAAATTAAACCCTACAGTTACACATTAGAACATCAACTAGAGAGAAGGCAAAACCGCACTGTGTACCTCGCTTTACAGAAAACATCCTTAAGCACTGCAAGTGACCCAAGTTACAGCACTCTCCTCATTAGGGACTGGGCAATAACCCTAATTTAGGTACAGCTGCCATTAAAGTCAACAGGAATTGTCCTGGTATATGAAGCCAAACAGAGAGGTGTCTCAGGCTCTGCCTGTCAAAGACCTTGCTTTCAAGAGGGATGATATCTAGACATAACCAAATATTACGGTGGTTTTCACATGATTCTGCACCAGTTTTTGCCAATGAGAGATGGCTGCATAAATCTTTCTTCCAGGGTAAATTTAAAACTAGTTTTTCATTGCCTAGAGATGTTATACATATGTGTATGCTTGCAAATATTTGTATTCAATTCAAATGAAAAGTTAATAATTTATAGTATTCTGGTTAACATCTACTGAACAGGCTGAGGTCTTCCTTCTATATATATTGTATATGGCACACTATTCTGCTATGTGTATTGTATGTGGTTACATTTCTTTTTCTTTCTTTTTGTTTAAATAAATATGCCCTGCTCTCATCTCTTCTCCTTGCACAAAATCTCCTTGGTATGTGTGATTTTTCACTTTGCCAGCTGCTAAATTCATTTCTACTCCATGTTTCCAGTGGTTCTTTTCTTCTTCTTTTTCCACAGATGTTTCTGGGCAGAATGCATATCAGTCCAGCTGAAGCAAAATGTTCAGCATTATGGTTTTTGAATGGGGTTGGAATAGGGGAGTGAGACAGAACGAGTTTGGCCCCTCATAATATCTATACTGAAGCAACACAGAACTGAAATGGATCTTTTTTTTCCCCCAGCTAGTAAAACTCCTGCTAATCTTAAAGAGGGTTCACAGGTTTGGTATTGCATATTCCTCAGAGCAGCAGTATTTTCATTATTTACTACTAGTCATTGTGTCTGGTTATAAATGCCTCTTAACATGCTTATTCTTTTCAATTTCCATCAGTAGCCAGAGCATGGGAACTTCAATTTCAACCTCTGCTTGTCCCCCACCTTGCACCCATTTCATGAAATCTATTGTATCTGTAGCCAAGTTCACAAGTTAAATGACACATATGTGGCCTTTCTGTTCATTTTATCTGACACTAAGACAATTCAATTGACGCTCAGCATAAAAAAAAATCCCCAAAATTACAGAGCATCTCTGCCAAGGGTAAGAATAGGTCAAGAGCCAAAGGAATTTAAGCAAACTGTCTTTTATACACAGGAAGCAGTTAACATATGGAATAAAAGAACAGGGATAGCAATTGATGAAACATTTGGGAGAAACTTAGATAAACAATCATAAAAAAGATTTAGACAAGTGCTTGGAGTAGCCAAAAAAATAAATAAAACTGGTATAGAGTGTGCAAGTCACTTCATCGTCTTTCCATTCTGAAATAGCTGAAATAAAATAGCAATGAGCAGATAAACTGCAAAATATCATTATGATTTAGTAGCCATTTCTTTCCATCAGAGCTACTGTTTTAATTTTCATTCTTCCAAATTACAAAGTAACAATAAAATATCCTTTTCGATTTATGGCAACGAGATCCTTTTAATTGAATTTCAGAAATGAGTTGATTTGACTGATGGGTAGGTAATGGGAATATACTATTTACAGTTGGAAATGCATTTCCAGTGGAAGGATTTGAAAAAGCACAACAAAATAGATATTTATAAGCAGGATTTTGGATGGCTTACATACACACAAAAATATATATATTGACCTTGAGGCACAACAAACAATATTTCTGTTTAATCCTAAAAGCCTCTACCTATGAAAAAAAAAGTTCATGAGCACTTAGACTATTTATTTTAGTAACAGCCAAAATGTACAAGCACTATGACCTCATTATAACTCGTAGTTTTTCTCTCTGTATAGAGACATGGGATTGACGGTGGTTTTTTCCTGAATATTAAGCCAAATCTGGAAATATTGGCAACTTATAGGCCATCTCACTCTGCCCGAGAGTTAATGTGGAGTAGCCTACATCAGCCATCACTTTTTGCATTGCAATGGCAAAGTTCCAGCTGACTTTAATGGAGCCAGAATTTCACCCCAGGTGCATTATTACAATTGACTAGGGTCTGATAGATTGATTCCTGAGATGCTCTGGATTCCAGATGTGGATCTCATAAAATTGTAGAGTGTGGTGTGTGCAAAGCTTTTATTTTTTTTGCCTTTTTCCCCCCCATTAAATAAATAATAATAAAACACAGTCCTTGTAAGCAGTGCAATGGAGAATATATGCTTTTTTCTCCTCTGTCTTCCAAGAAATACCTCCATCTTCTTTCTCTACTACTTATGATCTCACTTTTATATAGCAAGGAGAAAGAAACAAAACAACGACCAAAAAAACCAGCCAGTGAGTTGCATCTGGTTAAATGTATATGTAGTGTGCCTGCTGAAATTTTATCAGCAACACCTACAATAGAAAGTCTAATCAGAAGTCAACTGTGTTAACAGAGACGGAAAAATAACCTAAAAAGCCAGGCATTGTAAGAGGAATAGAGCAAAAGAAGCCTTGTTTTGCAGGAGGACTTGGTGTGATAAATAAAGGGAGGGGAAAGGAAGAGAGTTCTCCCACTCTAAAAAAACCCCTCAGAGATCTGGAAACCACATAATGCCATCAGCAGGGCCAGTGTTTCCTGTTCTTAGCCTGTCTTGCCTCGGGGAAAGGAGGATGGCTGCCCTTCTGTAACTAGGTATTTGTGCTGGCTCTTCCAATTCTCCTTTCTGTTCTCTTTTGCCCTAATAAATATCTGAGGTAAGTCCATCCATCTCTCTGTCTGCCAGGAATCTAGGGATTTTCAGACAGAGGAAAAAGAATATCTCTATTCCCAGGAGCCAAGTAACAGTGGGGCAGTTTCCACTCAGTAAGGACACAATAACAAAATTTGAGCCTTTTTTCTCACTACACTTAGTAGTAGCAGAGAGAAAGAGTCCTCATGCCTCACAAGACAGAGATGGGGAGACAGGGACCACAGAAAAGCATGGAAGAGGAAGATGTGCAGTTAGTAGAGTTATCCTTCTGCTCCCTTCAGCTTCCCAGGGGCTGGGAAACAGGCAGAACACAAGTGACAGAGGCCAGGTAGGGAAATGATATTCAGTGCTGCAGTCGGGGCTGGTCTTGTGTTTTCTCACAACTTGGTGGAGCATGTATGTGCTGCACATAAGTTAAAAAAAAAAAGAGATTGGAGGAATGTGGTCCATGCGTGTGAGCAGTGGGAAACTCGTTATGTAGAACAACTTTCAAATATTTCCTAGCAAGGGTGTGTCACCAGAAGCAGAGGACTGCAAAGAAAAACAAGCAGGGCTGCCAAAAAGAAGAAACATACATAAGGGGGATGCCTGATATTGAAGTAATGCTACTAAGAGCTGTAGAACCTGCCCCTACTCAAGTCACTGAGTGCAAAGCAGCAAAAGCAGGCTGCATAGCACCAGGTAAAATCCCAGAAAACTGTTAGATCGTGTGTTAGATGTGATTGAAAGACAGAATGACAAAGAAGGAAGAGGTTTCATGAAGTTACATGGAGCAGAGATTAAAATCACTGTACTATATTTGGAAACCCAAACATACCCAGTATATACACTACCAAGGAATACCAAAAATAACTATCCCTGCTTGTGAGCGGTACAGTGGTGTTTTAGAACACTCTGTAGCCACTGTATTAAAAGACATGTCTGGTCTTGTATTTCTCAACAAATGTCCCTGTTTACAATTCCTACTGTGGACACAAAAATATTTTGTGTGAATCTGTGTGCGTGTGGAATTATCAGATGCATCCACCCATGGAAGGACAAACATGGACAAGGTCAAAGCAAAATATTCTTTAGAATAGCCTTTAAGCAGGCAGAGGAATTAGGCCTGATTTATGAATGTATTTCCACAATTCGCTTGAAAATTTGTAATGTCTGTGCAGCCTGGCAAGAAAAAAAGGTGAGGGTAATGTGAAGGAATGCTTCTATTCCACTTTATTGTAAAATTATCCCATGTTACCTGCTCTAATCCCCTGAAAACAAATTAAATCCTCACTAAGCTGACTTTAAATCAATAGTTTCATTTAAGAATAGTGTGACTTAATAAAAATAAAAAACTAACTGGTCCAGCCAATTTAAGAGGGAAATAAATCATTGCCCAAGGAAAAAAGCAGATTTGACTTGTATATGGGCCACAGTTTTGTTGAGGGGCTAACCTGCTGTCTAAATTAACTTGGGGTATATTACAAATCTCATCAGCCTCATTTAGAAATCTGCTTCACTGTACTAGGGAAGAAGATTGCCACCAAAAAAAAAAAAAAAAAAGCAAAAAACAACCCAACTGGAGATGTTATGAAATGAAACAATATTTCTGAGAACACTTAGTAAATCACATAAGGAATTGCCCTGAAACATCACCTCACACTTCAGCATCTCCCTTGTCTAACTTATTCGGAGAGGATGTTTGTGAAGTAAAAAGGATGCCATATTTGCAGCTAGGGCAAGAGCAAAACATTAGAAGTGGGAGAGAAAGGAGCAGAGCAATGAACAGACAGGCAAGCTGCCAGCTGTTTAATTCATTCATACAGCAAAACTAGTTAAAATAAAAACTGAATAAATTATTTGTAAATCTATAGATTGAATTATCCTTGCAATCTTTGCAGCTTGGTGAGGACATTACTTCAACATTATTAAGTGTGGATGTATTTATCACTAATTTACCTTTTAAATGTTATGAAACTTGCATAATAAAAGTCTTAAAGGTTCAGAAGACCAGAATATAAACAGAGGCCACAACGAAGCGGCTTACTCAAATCAGTGCAAGTTATGCAGTGCAAGCCACTGACAGCAGGAGAATTTCATAATCCTGACTCCAGTTGACTTATTCTAAGCATTCCCGGATGAATACCTTTCTCTGTCACCACGTTTCCAGGCAAGCCTTTGAAAAGTATCTTTTAAATAACCTATGTAAGGGCACCCCACAAGTTGGTAACAAAGGACAGGACTGGCTTGTCCAGAAGCTCAGGAAATGCTTTGACTATGTACCCGCCTTGTAGCCCACTGTGATAATCTGTAGAAACTGACAAGGTTTCTGGATTTGCCTTAAATACTTTGCAGTCGAGGAAGGGATTGCAGTGAATCTGTGAGCTTACAGACCTGGCTTAGAAGGAAGGACTTCTCATGCAGCATTCCTTTACATTTACCTGGTTCCCCCAACACAATCCAAAAAGATTTTAATATATTCATATTTTTTCTTACAACATTCGTGAAGCAGTAGGAGTAAACACTAATGATTCTGGTGATGAGAATGCTAAGAAGTCATGAGATGAATGGGGAAGAAAAATTAGAGGCACGTGAAGGAACAGTGACAGGATGTAAACTTTAACCTCTGTATTCTCCACACTGCGCCAACAGCACAGGAGTGCCAGCATTGGCAGGTCCAACATAAAACTACCTTGCAGAAATGTTTCAGTGCAGAAAGAAAATGAACAGTAAAATGTCCATGTTTATAAAAGTGGGGAAGCTGTTCTTCTTTGCTTAGTTTTATTCCTAACACAAACATTACCATAAAGAGTAATTATATTTAAAAAAAAAAATAAAGATGCTCAAGAGTGCCTAGGTTTTCAAGGAGCTGGAAGACATGGACTTGGAGGGCTCCAGAGGAAATTGGAGAGTATATTGCAGAGCAAAACACTCCAAACTACCCTGAACCTGCCTGACAGAATACTATATGACTGTGTTTAACAGGTAGTTTGGAGCTGCAGTTATCCATATTTGTATTCCCCAGCAAGTGCTCCTAGGCTCTGCTATCCCACTGTGATTTTGAGATATGAGGTCTTAAGGGGAGTTGGATCAAGTAGTGTCTCACAAGATCATCTGCACTGGGCCTTTTTTTCTTTTGGTTATAATTTTTCTTATCCTTTCTCGATTCTGAGCCTTCCTATTTATTTGTTATAAGGATAACCATCTGTGTTAGAGCCCGTATGAAGGATCATTGTACACGTTACATTTGTATTTGATGGACTCCTTGCTAGATAAAAATACAGTATGTGGTCGTACACAGTATCAGACTAAAAATACAGAAGTCAGTTTTCTCTCTGGCTTGGAACTGTGTAATGAGCTTTAAGATAAGATTCATATTCCTGAATATTTATGGCTGCACTGTCCTGAGTGGGAAGGCCTTCACTATCCTCTGAACTTCTAATTTGTTTTATTTCTAAATTCCTTAGAAATGAATGGTTTCCTTCATACTAGCCAGAATTCTCCAGGAATCTGTGAAGAGAACATCCAAAGCTGCCCAAATCATTGGGCCATTCAGTCCCCACAAATCAGTATTTTCAAAGCATATTCTCCTTTTGGACTTCTCAACATTTTTTTTAAATTCAGCATCTCCCAACCACAATTAGGACTCTCAAAAACTGACAGTATCAGAAATTAGTGGTATTTTTTTTTTAATTTTTCCCCAGGCTTATGACATTTCTGTTTGCAAAGCTTTTCTGTCTTACTGGTCCTCCTCTTGTTTCAAAGCTGAACGTTCAGCAAAAGGTGTCTGTTTTGCATTTGCAAGGTATCTTCAAATCAACTGTTGCCTGTAGTAACTTGCAACTTAAATGTGCAAACTCAAGCCTTCACATTTCTCAAAGAGAGAAATGTGAAGAATGCAAATCAGGTCAGAATTATACTGACAAAATGATAACACTCAGAAAGCACTTGTAAGGTTGTGCAAAAGGTCCACACCTTGAAGCTGAATTTTGAATACTTGCCCTTTAAATTCTGTTATAAGTTTAAGGCAAACCTCCAGGTTTCTTAACATTCAGTTTAGACAAGTGAATAAATTACTACAAGAATATAATTCATTGGTTTAACAGAAAGGAAGAATAAGTTAGCATGTAAAGACACTAGTAAATGATACATTACAGACATCATCATTGTGGTGCTACATATGATATTGTCCTGGGGCGTAAGATTATTTATGTATATTTTACCCAGTATAGAGACAAGAACACAATTCCATTGGTTAAAAAGAAATAAATAAGTAATAATAATGAACTAATGTAGTGAACATACCACATGCCCATATGGCATATACACTGCATAGGGAAAAGAAGCAAATAATTGCATTTTAAAATCCAAATGTTGCTAGAATCTCCACTTTGCCTAAAAGTCTCCTTGTTACTTGTGCTTAAAGTTTTTTTGTTGTTGTTTTGGAATTCTAGGGTCCCATTATTAGCAAAAAGGATTTGCAACCCAATATAAAATTGTGTGCTTTGCTGTTTAACAAGGTATACATATCTGGGGTCACTCCATCTTCCTGGATTCACTCTACTGGTCAGACTTTCAGGATACGCTTGGGTGTAAACACCAGTGCATAACAACCAGTTGATAGCACTGCCTATTAGTCTCAGAGTGCTTCATAAATTAGATTTTGTAATCTGTTTGCTTTTACATTTTAATGTCCTTGGCATCTAATGCACCATAATATAAGATTTTAATCTGGATAACATAAACTACAAATGCTCGGATGTTTTTGATCACCTGGATGATGAGAAAATTGAAATACTCATTCAAACTTATGCAGATGAAATTGCAAGAGTTGCAAATTTCTGTGAAGCTCTGTGGATGTGTTTAGCTAGTGCAGTCCACTGTGCATCCCCACAGAGGGATGTTCCCTCTGCAGGTGGTCAGCTCAGGAAAGGTTGTGTAGTGATTACAGAAATCCAGACACCCATTCCTGTGACAGAGAGTTGCTTATGTTACTTGTACATGCCTAATGCAATTGGAACTAAATTTACAGCCTGCAAATAACTTCTCCTGAGAGAGCTAGATTTGGGGGCTATGCAAAAATTTTCCTTAGTAAGGGTGTTTGCTGTTAATCAAAATAAACAAATGCTCTAAATCTTTAAATAGATCCTTCCTTTCGTGTTTGTTTGTGGAATCACAATAAATATTTGGGGTTCCAGATTTCTTTTGCCCACCATTTTCCCCTATCACTGCCCATCATGTAGCTGACTGTATGTGAAAATTTACCAAGAGACCAAACAAAGAACTATAAATCTTTCTAGCTTATGGTAATCTCATGCATTCCTGGCTCCCAGCTGATCTATCAAGAGGTCATTTGGTTGAAAGCCAGCTTGCCAGACCTCCTTCTCTTGTCACTGTTTTAATTTCCTCTTCTGCTTGCTTTATTCTCAGTACTGGTACATTTTAAAAGAAATAGCATTTGCATCTTTACAAGGAATGCCATTTTAAATAAGACATTCTTGGGCAGCAACAAAAAAGACCCTCTGTCTCTGAGGATGTGTCTTGACAACTTGGTTTTAGTGTTTGGGAACACATACCACTTTGTTCAGTTCTCTACAAGCAGATAGTTTCAGACTACTACTTAATACTCCCCAAGGAAAAGAAAAAAAAGGGGGGGGAGGGGAAGAAAAAAGGGAACACAAATCATTGGCTACTTATCCCAAGCCTGGATACTTACTGTAGACAGCAGTCTTCTCCCTGTCTGATGGCAGAAGTATTTTAAACACACACGCAATATCTTCTCTTGCAGATTTGTGTATAGTCTGACACACAGAGAATCAGACACAGGATGGAGGGCAGCAGTCTTCCAACATTGCAAAGGACAAAATTCTTGCCTGGCTGGTTTTCTTTTAGCTTTTATAAGTGAGAAGCACATCTTGGCCATGATTGATCTAACAGTCTGGTTTTGGCTTTCTAGTCCTTGGTCTCTTTCCCAAGCTGGCTGTTGACAGACTATGGAGTATTACACATGGGTTTTAATCTTCAGGAAACATAAAGCATATGTAGCTGGCTCCAAATCACCAGCTCTCCCATACCACAGAAGAGGAAAGATGGGGTTTAGGGGAAGGGCTAGAGTACAGAGGGGTGGGAGTAGTGGAAGCTTACAGTGTATTCCATATAAGCCCAGCCACTGCCATGATCCCACTGAGACTGAGACAATTAAAATTACTTGACCAGTGTTTCAGCTATTTGAAGCTAGGCCAGGAGCTGCTTGGTCCCTACAAATATCAGAAAGATATCAAAAACGCAGCATAGTGTTGTCTCTTCCTCTCCTCAGCTGCAAGTATTTCCATTTACACTCAGCTGGTGCATTCAATCCAATATCGTGTTTCATTCTTACCTGAGATGCAGTTGGAAATCAAAACAGTCCTTCAGGCAGAAAAAAAGGGAAAACTTTTCTGCAGATGATGTCACTTCTTTCTCTCCTCTCCCGGTATTTGTTGCTGTGGTTGTTCTTTGTGGTGAAGGAAAAAAGCCCAAAGAACTCATTTGATTTGCTGCCAGTCAGAGGATGGCAATGCTCTAATTTGCTCACATTCAACCCCAAATTCGGGTGATGTGAGTTGAATCCTGTCCCAGATTCTGCAGCTCAGGCCTTTTCTACACTACAACTGTCTCCAGCCAACAGTGCCACAGCCCAGTCGGGGTGGGTCGGTGGCACCACCAGCCCAGCAAAGACCACTGTCGCCTCCTTTGACAGGTTCACAAAACAGGGACTCTTTAGCAAGTTACTTAGGAATTTCCCTGTATCTAGGCCAGCCTTTGACAGAAGAATTGCCTGTGGATATTTGCATCGGTCACAACACATTCCACAATATAATCCAGCAACTGGCCCAGACTTTCTGTAATTAGACCGGAGTAATCCTGGCTCCCACAAAATCCATGTCCTTTCTCCTTCAGCAATTCAACAGGTGAGGAACAACCTCACTGATTGAGTTATGCTTCTGTCCTACTGTTATTTAATAGCTTTGGGGAGGGGGAGAGGGGGAATGTCAATCGTTTATAAGGGCATTTCTGGACGAAGAAGCCGGGAAAGAAGAGGTTTGTGGGAGTGTCAGAGCACTGTCAGATCAACTACATGAAGGATAGGATTTCGTACCTCCAGCCAGCAAACACATCTTAAGACTTTTTCACTCTCATATCTTTATATTATAGTATTATTGTTCTTTATATAGTTTAATAAGTTTCCCCATTGTTGTGACATATGACAGCAGCACCTGTGTTGGTGGATGTAGCGAAGTGGGAACAATGCCTTGTTTTCTGTAACAAATACCTGTCAATTCCAGATTGACAATTTCTACTTAAGATAATTTACAAAAGGAAAGGTAAAACACCCTCTCCTGGGGTATTATGAAAAGAAATAACGAAACATTTGATATATGCTTTTACAAATGGAACAAAACCTAAAGCTTTATATTAAGAGCATAAAAGAAAATAATAGAATGAAAAAATTTACATGTGATCTGATTGACAGTTGCTATCAAAAAAAAAAGAAGTTTTATACCTATGCATATATTCTTATCTATAAAACAAATGTATTCATCTGGAATCTGGGTGAAAATCTTTCTCTTTCTATTCTGGACTGACCTAGTGGAACTACAAACCACTCCAAAAGCCATGATCTGTAGGTGATGAAAGTGGCTTTGGCCTCCAGGACCAAGCTGTTACTGATTCATTCACTCATTGAACGCAAGGCCATACATGTGGTTTCTATCAGTGCAGCCAGTATGTTTATAGCATTCACCAGAGCAGAGCAAAAACTCTTAGAGAACGGGCTGGATATGCTTCGGAAAGGGACTGCTTTAGCAATGCCCTCCTTCTTTTCTCTGCTTTTGGGAATTTGGTGATGGAGTTTGGCTTTCTCAGGGTGCTGACCACCCTTGACTGGACCCAAACAGGGAAAAACCATTATGTGCCTTCCTCCAAACGCCCTGTACTGTGTTGGGCAGTAGCAGGCAGAGGGTGCTCTGAAGGAGACGATGAGCCCCCTTTCCCTGCTGCCACATGCGCTCCAGCATGACGTGAAGCGCAGCAGCCCCAGAGCCCGCAGGAGCGCGCTGTGGCTAATGGACACATTAGCGGGAGGCCGCGTTTGCCGGGATATGGGCAGACAGACGGCGTGCTTCAACGACGTATTCTCTTAAACACATCGCTTCCCTATTTCCTACCTTCGGCAACTTAGAAAATGGGACTTCATTAATGTTATTCTAGACAAAGAGCGGCAGAGAAATGTAACGTTAAAAAAAGCCTATATTTTTAAATTGAGAGAGACCAATTACAAAAGCTATAAACACTTTAATCATTTCTCTGAACATGTGGAAATACATACATTGGGAACCTTTTTCATAGGAAATGCTGAAATCCTTTTCTTAATGGCACATTTTCTTAATGGCTTTACAGTTTCTCAGTTCATTTCAAAGGCTGTTATTTGTTATGTGGACATAAGTTTAGATTATGGTTTAGAATGCTGAGAGATGTTTGAAAGAATTATCTTGTGGATGGTGGCAGCTACTTTTGCGTTGCCTTCTGTTCTTGCTTTGAAATATATGGGGGTGGAGATACAAGGGGGTGGAATGCCTGTGTGCTAAATATTCCTCATAAAAATGTGGGGTGAAATCCTGTCCCAGGTCAAATCAAGAACCTATCTGCTATTTCTTCAACTTCCAGATTTTATCCAGGTATTTTACTTTATTAAGTACTAAAATGAAGTTTATAAAAAAGGATGTATCTGTGATTTGCAAGTAGTTATTTTTACCTTATGCTATGAATCTTTGATCTTTGGGGGTATAATGATGGTACGTGCAAGATTGAAAGAAAAAATAAAGAACAAAAATGTGTTGTATAAAAAGAAGTCATGACAAGGGCATTGCAGATGATGAAGACAGAAAATTAGAAAACGTTGATAATTTCTGGAAACAGAATACTCTTTTTAAAAGATTAACTGTGGGTTACATGAGTGTCTTAGAATGATGTGGAGGTCTTGGATGAAATCCCAGTCCTGTTGAACACAATGGGAATTTTTCTTTTCACTGTAACAAAATCAAGTTTTCACTTGCCCCTCACTTGAAAAGCATGTGGAGGCACACTGGAATTTCTCCTTTGGAAACAAATCTTGTCTGGTTTAGACATTCACACTCCTTTCCTGTCCTGCACTCTGCTCCATGTCTTCCAGAGCTCCAAGCCTGAATTCCTTCACTACTCAAGTATCTCACAGAAGGGAATTCTCTCCCTAAATCAGAGGCTGTATTCATTCCCCAAACGCCTAATTTATACAAATTGCATTGAATAACAATCGACACCCCTCTACCTTTGGTAACAAGCCCATTCCAGTGACTCTGAGCACTTATACAGACTTGGGAAAGCCTGAATGAAATTTTTGGGAGGTCCAGAAATAAACCCATGTTAAAATCCTCTTGTCCATATTTAAGCCTTGCTGGAAAGACTAGAGTATTTAGGGGTCTTTGGGAAGGAAAAAAGTAAAAAATGAAATAACGATGGCACATTTGATGGCTAAATCAGCCTTAGTGTCTGGATTTGCCCTTACTTCAAAGCAAGTAGGGTTTGCGAACACAATTCCACACAGCGCTTATATGAAGTGAGAACTGCAGCTTCCTCAGAAGCCTCCGAGCTCAAGTGGGTACCAGCCTTCACCATCCTCTGTTCTGGTTTCCATTTCACTGGAAGGAGAAGGGATGTGATTGCCTGAGAATCCTATGTTTGTAGTTCTCAGCACTTCAAACATAACCTCTAAGACATTACTCCACTGTTACAGATATTTTGCTTCTGTTTGTTGATGTAAAGGAATACTCTGGGTCATTGATCTAATCTCTTCTATCACAAGTTCAGATATTACACTAACATCTCTTTGAAATGACAAGGCAGGTTTGACATGACCTGTGGGATATATCGTGTGAGGCGTCACAACTTGGTCCAAACTGCAGACAGTAGAGTTCAGCTGATGTGGACACAAAGCAGTTAAAAGCTTGGGGGGTTTTTTCCCCTTAATACTGTGTCTGATTTCACAAACAACAAAGAGCTTTTTTTGCTGAAACACTAAAATCTGTAACTTTAATATTTTCCTCCACCACCACACAAACACTGGAAGTCCACCTGGCATTTGGAAGACAGCTGCAGACCCTTCCATAACATTGTGGAAGACTATATCCCATTGTGGAAGACTATATTGCTTTTTTTTGTTTTGATCAAAGTCTCACATTACCTATTCTACTTGCAGAATACAGTCTTTGCAGGACTTATTCTAAGCAGAGGTAGATGCAAATTGCCTCCCCATCTGCATCACGGATTGTTGCCTGCCACATGCAGGCTTTCCACATGCCCACTCATCTCAATTACAGTGTTGACAAGGCAAACATTACCCAAAAATTTTAGGATAATTCATATAATTTGTGCAATTAATCTACGGTTTACACACTGCACAAAAGTGTTGGAATGGTCTCACTTACTGGAGGATAGCAGATAAATTCCCCAAATGTCAACCTCTAAAGAACATATTCAAACAATGACGTTGTTCTTTGTCTGTGGGGGTGAAGGCTGAGCCTGGAAACCAGATGTCCACCATGCTTTACACCCAGAGAAAGAGAAGGCGTGTACTTGTGTGTGTGCCTGAGCATGTATGTGTGTGTGCGGGAGAGAAAGGGAGAGAGAAAATTTTGGAAAGCAAGAAATCCTCCTGCTTTTTAACAAAATAAAAAGACAATTTTGAGGGTGCACCTCACATTGAATAAAGCACACTTAAAATATGGTGAATTTGCCTTCCTCATTTAGCACAAATGATTCCTATATTTTAATCCCAGCCTGTATAGCAGGATATTTCAATGACTTTTCTTTGCTGTTTGAAACAAGCTGGGAGGTCTGCAATATTTCATGTTGCAGTTCCTCCCAATAAATTTGAAGTTGAATTGCACATTGCAGCTCTGGGTTGCACATCTTAACAATTATAACTAGTGCAATATGAACTACTTCAAAACAATGTGTAAATGGTGCCTGAAGAGCCACAAGCTGCCTCTTAGGCATTCAGATAGCTTGGGAATCTCAGTGAAAAATTGTGACTGGAGCAGCATGCAACTCATGGAGAAGTAACAGGGAGTTCTCAACAGTGATTTGATGGATATCACTTGGAGAGAGAAGAGGGTCCAGTGGATGTGGGATGGGGGAAGATTCTCATGCCATCCTGTCCTGGGGCAGCAATACCAGTCATAGTTTGGTACATGAAAGCCTGTGCAAGACAAGTGAGCATTAAAAATTCACGTGAACACTAATGCCCATTCTCAGTCTGCCTCTCAAAACTGAGGAGAGCATTTGGCATCTTTCAGGAAATGACCAGCATGACCACATCCACCAGATTCAACAAATTCATGCTTCCTACCTGAGGAATGATGGAAGGCGGAAGGAGCTTTATGCAAAACAAGAAATACGCACCACTCACACAGTAAGATTGAAGCAGTAATCGGACTCTCAGGAGGGCCTGTAGCTCTGGGACTTCAGTGAACATCTAGAAATGCTGTGCACAGCCCAGAGACAACTTTATCAATATACAAGAGTAGAACACAGAGCTCCTCATGTCCAAGAAATCTCCATAGCCATCAATAAGATTGGATAGCTTTATTGCTTTCATTAGCCAGTGTCAGATTTTTATGCCAGCTGAGGCACAGGTAAAGAAAGGATTGGCTTGCTTAAGATATAGTGCTCATGTGATTAGCCTTTCCACCCACCCCAGCTCATGATGCCATATGTACTCTCGTGTCTGTCTTATAGGACTGCTCAGGCACCACAAAACCTGTAATTTATTTCTTCCCCCTAATATGTCTAAAAGGCAGGGAAGCTCCATTACGCATATCTCACAAATAAGGAAAAAAAAAATAATTGAGAAGCTCAGCAGACAGAATCACCCCAGAAATTCACCCAGAATGAAAGAGGGTGCTAGAGTCCCTCCTAAAACACTGGCCAAGCCTATTTCTTCTTGACATCTGTGTGTGATTTGCTAATATCCCCAGAAGCGCAGATGTTACAGTGGCCTTCCCTCCCACCAGTTTGCAAGCATGCTGGGAGGCCCTTCCACTTTGAAGGTTTCAGGTCACATTTAGCCTAAATCCATCTTTTTGCAATCAGCAGAGAAACACCTGTCAGTTTTGGGGAGCACACTTCAGCTTTAGGAGGTGAGGGACACTGAATATGGAGAGAAGAACAAAAGAACATCTGCTGGTGCTCGCCCCAGGGCAGGAGATCAAAGATCACCCTTTTTCAAAGGTGGTCATACTGTCCAGGAACATAAAACAAAAGACAAACTGTGATTGATAAGTAGATTCTAACACTCCATAGACCCCTAACAACAGAGAAAATATTTATTTATGTTTTTCTATATCCCTTTACATATTGCTTCTTTCCTCTCTCAGCCCGTCTTTTGATTTCAGCTTGCTTATTATTCTTTTTCATTATTGTATTCCTTACACTTTGGATTCTGGTTTATATTCAAATTCTTGTTTTACTAGAAAAGCAACATCCTGGTGGAATTAAAACCCAAACTGGATTTAGAGTACTGCTCCAGTGTCCTAGATGTTGGTTAGGTGCCATGAACACTGTAAAATCTAATAATATTTTTCACCTAAAAAAGATCCATTAATATAACGCTAGGAATGACATGTGCTGAGAGCCAATGGAAGCCAAAAGAAATCTGAGTAAATGTTGCCAAAGTGTTTTTTCTCCCCTAAATTCCCACCCTCTCCCTGGGCTTTAGGTACTGCAGCACATGTGGAAGGCCCTTGCAACACCAGGAAATGCTATACAGTTGTGATTTCACAGAACAAAACAAATAGCCCTACCTCCTCTAATATTTAATCCAGATTTGTAGTTTCCCAGTGCGCCGCTGTAAAATCACCCAGTGTGGCGGGGTCCTTCGATAGCGCAGGAGTGCCAAGTCTCAAGGTGGCTGAGCTGAGGGTTATGTTTCAATTTGGCAGTGGAACACCGTTTCCACAGACAAATTAACATTGTTTCATTTCATTTTGACACCATAATGTCTTTTCCATAGACCTGCACTGACATTGTCGTGAAATCATTGCATCCCAATCAAGTGAATGGGAAATTAGCACCATGACACAAAACATACTGAGAAAGTAACCACAGCTTAGTTTATTTGTCAAACTGAAATACCTCAGCCACCTTCAAATGCGTTTTCTGAAGCACCAGAAGACTCAAGTGCAGGATTCAACACGAATAAAATGCAGCCTGTTAAATATGTTCCTTTCATTCAAAATTTAGGAAAGCTGCTGCAAACAAATGGTCCTTACTGCTGGCTCTGCACATTAGGGCTTATGCCCTTCCTCCCTCCCTCTCTTTCTCCCTCTCTCAGCATTTCTCTTTGGTGTTTCCATCTGAGCTGAGGGTTCGTAGTTCCAAGGAATCAGTGCAATCCCTGTGTCCCTCAGCTGCCCAGTGTGCTCAGTGCAGCGGGTGCTGGGAAACTTTGCTGTTAGCATTTTGATGGTACTTGAAATGGAAATAGTCTTGGGATTTCCATGGCTTGAGCTTGAGGACTTTGGTAATAATGCTACCATTGAGAGCTAAATTTGAAACCACAAAAATCTCTGTTTATATGAGAAACATCCTGTTTACTTTATCATAGAGAACAAGCAGAAAAGGAAAAAAAAAAAAAACAGTAGCCCAAATGACAGATTTCTTAAACTTTTTGCTCTCAGACACATCCTAACAATAGAAATCACACCCATCTTCTGGTCTAAGCATATTAAAGGGGTCACATATCCAATATTCCTCTATGCCAATGATAGGCTAAGTGCTAGAATACCAACCTACATAACAACTTTACTTTCTCTTTATCCCATTCATACATATACACAAATATTAAAATAAGTCAAGGTTGCACAGCAAGCACTCAAAAATGTCCAAATTTGCCTCTCTCATGTATATCATGCACTATTACTCTACTCTTGATATCTGTCACCTTTTTCTTTTGTGCCAGTCCACAGCAGACCTTTCCCAACTCACAGAATCTGCTCTCTCCTCATTTCCCCTCCCAGGCCCTTCCCAGTGCCCCATTGCTTCCTCCACCTCTGTCTTGCACAACCTGTCCACCCCATCTGATGGAGGAAGCATCTCTACTACCCTGGGCTCTGCTTCTGGGACATTATCTGATGAGAGCTCTGGGTGACAAAGAATGGATTTTATTTTGCTACAATCATATATTTTGGGCTGTTGGAACCAAAAATGTCTGCACCACTTCCCAAACTCTGAGATTACAATCCTGTCAGCAGGACTTTGGTTCAGTAAGGAGAAGCTTTCAGATAAGGGGAAGACAGTAATTCTAAAAGTGGTGGTAATCTACATCTTGTGTATTACCTCACACCTTGTGCTCTCTTTTGAGATGATGGGACCATAAACATCAGCATTTAAGAGTCATTCACCCCGTCCATGGACCCCTGCCAACAAGGTACCCCTGAACAGAGTTCAGCCAAGCTGATGCTTGAGTTGGAGTGTGCCATAATCGTCTCCCTGCAACCTGGCCCCAGGCACTTTTGCTTGCTTGTACTTGTGGAAAGGGAAGGAAGAAGCACAAAATGCAGGCAAAAGGTTAAAAAAAAAATTAATTTCCACATTCAACAACAAAGCAATTTTGTTTCACTCCTACCACCTCAAACTACTCCATTTTGCATATGGAGGAAGTGAATTAGATTGAGCCAAATTCACTCTTTTAAAAATCATCTAGGCACTGCCTTTCAATTTTCAGTGTCTTTTCCTCTTTGATATGTTCATATAATTTCCACTTACACTAGGCAAGAATCTCAGATATTCATGAAGAAGCAGCTGGGCCAACTCGCCTGTCACTTCACTCTCTTTCACACTGCCCTGACAGCACAAAGCAGATGAACTCTAGTGGGTATCACCCTCTGGAATATTTCTCTTGCCTGATGGGAACCCTCTGTTGTCATCAGGCTGTTGGCCAAAGCACTGACTTGGGAGGTGTTTGCCTCTTCCCAGCTGGCATCAAATTACAATAACAGCCTCTCGGGTCTTCTAGAATAAGTAGGAGTTGAGGATTAAAACTCCTGCCCTGTTCTTAAAGACTGTATCTAGAATTGCATTTCTCATATTTATCCCACCCCTAGGTTGAGTGCTCAGATGGAGCCAGGCCATGTCATGCTGTGGAAATTCATCCACCCCAAACTCCAGCCCTAGGTTCACAGTGCTGTCTGGGTGTCTGGGAGCACCTAGCTGAGCAGCCTCATACCCAAAAAAGTGAACATGTTCCTCTCACTCCAAGCAGAAGGTCATTGAAAGGCAACCTCTGACCTCCTGGAACTGTACTTGCACTCTCAATTGCTTTTGCAGACAGAAATATGGCCTATACTGGTCTGTGGACCATTTTACCACTCTGTGGTCTTTTTATGCAGTTCTAAGTGGCCAGAATAGGTGAACAGACCTTGCTCCCAGACCTTGCCCTGACTGCTGTATGTCAGTTTGTTCAACATATTAGGTGGTGAGAGACCAATTAGGGCTCTAACTATAATTTCCAATTCCTTCATTGCTTTACCTTAGCAGATTCACTCTTAGTTATTCTACATTCTAACGCTTTTGCATGGAGAATAAACCACAAAAATCCAGTCTGGCATTTGTGATTGTTTTGAATTGCCTTTCCAGCATTTTTTAGTCTCAAGTTTATGCTTATTCAAATTCTAGTTAGTCTGTTTATCAAAATCCTATGCGGAAAATATGCTAATTGGCAGAGAGGCCCTTTTCTCAGTGTCGGCTTGCTCGCACTGGATTCCTTACAAATGGAGCTATAGTTTATTTTACAGGATACCTCCCAGCCCACAACTTCCTCAGGTATCTGATGCAAACCGAGATGCTCACCCAGCTGACATCCTCCTGGGCTTGAGCTGATTCGTGGGGTGAAACCACACTGTGATAAGTGCACTGAAAACATTACTAAGGAGGAACCTTCTCAGAACAAGGCTGTAAGTTATCACATTGCTTTCATTTTAAAAAAGCTAACAGCAGAAAGTTGCCACATTGATATAACCCTTCCGAAAATTGGCACATGTCTGTTCTTCAGGACCTGTGCTGTTATTGTGTTGTTTGGCTGGTAGCCTGCCTGTGGAGGGCAAGAGAAAGGGAAACAGAGAAAAGCAAAAAAAAAACCAACCCTAACTTAGGAATAATTTCAAGGCCTGAGATGTGGACAGGTTTGCCAAGAGATATCTTGGAACTGTACAAGGTAAACATGGTCTAAATCACCTGCTTTGGGAAGATAAGTACCACGAGTTCTCTAAGCTAAATGTACACTGCTGAAATTTGATTGAAAACTTTGCGATGTGAAGACTGAAAATCACAAGAAGGAGGCAGGCAGCGTTTAATCTCCTGTTGGATGACAATTCAAGATAGACTGATAGAGATACCTGCTGCCTGATAAACCAGTCAATATTGTAGATGGTAGATACTTTCAGGAAACAGACACTGCAAAGGAGGAAAAAATTCTCAGTATTTTTATATTTTCATCCTGTTCTCAGCTCCCTGCTAAGCAGGATGAGACTTGTATTTTCCTCTGTTAAGTTTATTGCACTTCAAATGCTGTGAGCACCCCAATTTCTTTTCAAGGGCATGTTGTTTAAGGTAGAGTAACATGTGTACAAAATGTATGCATGAAACCCAGGGAATTCTAAAGGCCTGGAAATCACAGCATGATAGAAACCAAAGGTGACAGATCCAGCCACGATTCTGTACTAATTTTTTATCTTGTCTATTACAGAAGAATTATTTGCCCGTTAACCTACTACAAACTGAGTGATGGTGTTTAGTATAAGCAGTGGATCTTTCAAACAAGTTTACCCGGGTGTGAGACCACAAAGGAAAACACGTGAAGTTTTAAAAAGCATGGGGAAATCATAGACAAGCAGAAAACACTATTTACACTTCTCTTTGAAAGGACTTGGACAAGTTGCTGTATACATATTCTCACCACAACACTTCAGACTTTGTGTGCACCTATCCTTCGCGCTATGTTTATTACAAGAGCTAAGACAGCAGGCTTTCTAACAGCTCTCTACTGCTGCTGTCTTACTATGATTTTCCTATCTTTTAATTAAAAGTATATTTCACAGCCAAGCCAAATGTTTTGTAATAACAAGAAGGAAATGCAGAGAAACAGCAAGGAAAACTTTTGACCTGCTGTGGACTGAACATACTTCTTCTTGCCATGCAACGAGACTAAATCATCGCATGTGTTGCTGATGGACATTCATCATTATTTCTTTCCAAACTGAAGGCATATTTCATTTTCCTGAAGCCTGGATTTTCTCCAAGTTTTGCAGGGAAATGTTGCTGCCATTGGAGCTTGTTGCTGTGTGTCACCACCTGCTGGCAAATATCAGTTGAGGGTTTCTGTCCTGATTGCGCAGCTAAAACAGTGTAGACAAGGACTTTTACCTTCCTTGATAGAAAAAGATAGGTGGCCACAAACAGAACATATGTTATTTAAACAGATTTTTGGTCTTGAATGCATATATTCAGACCAAGCCTCTTTGTATAACATGCAATCTGGATCTTGCAAGCCGTTACTCAGGTAACTAGCTCTTAATACAGGAGAAAAGACGCAATTGCATAAAAAACATTACCAGTATGGGAAAATGCTCACAGACAAACCTGAGCAGAAAAATAAATAACTAAAAAATGTAATATATGTGGTAAATGCTGCTGCAATATTTAATTAAAAATAACATTGAGTGAAAACTTACAACAACCTTCTAGAGACAGTTTCAGGTTTAAATTTCCTGATCTATGCTATTTATTTTGCAGGTTTAATGACTGGAGTTTGGGCTTTTCTCTTTTTTTTCTTTTTCCCCCGCAGATGTTTTTAAGAAATCAGACCTTTGAATATGAAAGTATATTTTGTAGCATATAATATTTATTCTATCCACTCTAATAGGTAAACCTGCGTTGCAGTGTGGGCCCTAATGCTGATAATTCATATCATTTATCTGATAGATCAGGAGCCATTACGGCCTGTTGTGTAAATTCATATTTTGGCACTCTTTAAAAAGTGGATTATTATTGACCCAATAGACCGTAACAGCTCCAAAGAAGCCATTACTGTCTATTGTGTAAGTCCTTCATGGCGCATGTTTTATTGACCCTTTGGAGCCATCATGGTCCGTCTTGTCAATCCGGATGCCACACGAGCATATTAAGGCTGCCTGCGTAATATCCGTACAGCGTCGTAGCCGCATTATTGATGCGTGCCCCTACAAAATTACATTTTGAGCCACGTCGGCCAGCTGGTTTTTTCCTCAGCTTCCAAAACACCTATTGTTCTGGTTCGCATCCTGAACTAGAGACAAGGGCTACAAAAATCGCCTGAACATAATGAAGCCATCACTCTTTCCTCTTTTGGGAAAAAAAAAAAAGAAAAAGTGAACATCAGGCTCTCGCTCACCATGAAGAAAAGAGAAATGGCTGTGGGCGGTCAGATCATCCCAGTTCTTCTCCATGACCCCTTCTCCTCTCCCACATGTATAGGACAGCACTGTATAAAAGAAATGTCCTTTCCTCCCTTAATAGTCCACAAGAGCCACCTCGTTGGACAGCAGAGTGTCCAGCTTGCCTGTGCAGGAGCAAGACGGGCAGGGCTTGCCCTCTGCAAAAGGATGACTACCCTGCACAAGGAGCAAGCAGGCTTGAGCACAGCCCTGGGCAAAAGGGTTCATATGCACCATGTGCACTGAGGGGCCTGGATCTGAGGGCTTTAATGAGAAACAGAAGGGACAAAAATGAGACTCCAGTAGAAAACCTGTCCTAAGGGAGTGCCTATCACTGCTTCCAGGCTGGAAATAACCTACTGGCCTACACTGCTCCTGCAAATCCTTCCTATCTGGCTGACCCCTCCTTTAGGGAGCAGACTACTCCACCCTGAGCATCTCTCTACTCAGCACACATCTGTCAAGGCAAACACAGCTCACTGTCAGGAGCCTGGTACCTGCAGACTGTCTCACTCCTTTTCTTCCAAACAAAAACCGCACAGAAACCACACAGCCTGAGCCACCTCCAAAGCAATGTTTTCCTGGGGCCAGATCAAATTCAGCTGAACAGCCAGTGGGGTTAAGTTCAACCTGCAGCTGCCTAAATGCTTGAATTATTCCCATGCCTGGCATAATAAAGATCTAGTGTTGGCAGTGCTTGCTTGTCTTATACATTCATAAATATTTATCCAAATATTAATGAGCAGAAAAACAATTTATTTCTTTTTTTCCTAATTGTAACATCAATTCTAATATATTTTGTTACTTAGTCACCTCACAAGTATATTGATTTTCTTATCCACCAATAGGTATTTAAATGTTTTACAAGTGCATGCCAGGATCCTGAAATGAGAACTGTGTTTGGAACTCATAGCAGGGCTGGTACTTTTAGATTTATTTGGGTTTTTTTCCTCGCACAGTGGGAGCTATGCAATAAAAATTCAGCATAGACAATAGGTAGTGGTTTCATGCAATGTACATCTCTGAAGGCTACTTCAGACAGTACACAAGTGCAATGTATATATGCAAAATGTTCATAGTGTTGCAGAAAAGTGTCTGCTCCTACTGCTCTTCTACACATATTTTTTTCTCCTTTCCCACCAACACACACTTATCCCACTCTTGTGCATAATATTGACATAATTTATAATCTCTGGTTGCAAGTGTGAGCATCTAATTTCCAAGACAGTATTCGAGAACTTTACTTGTAATTTAGTTTCAAATTCAGCAGCCTACTAAAGCACATGGCTGGTTGAGTGTAGGCAGAGAGTCCCAGCAAAGCCAGCTACCTGCTTAGCCACCTTGATAAATTGAGGCCTCAGTTTTGATAGATCTCAATGACTTTTCATCACCCACCTAGATAATGAAAGATGCAGGTAATCTGACCTTGCATAGTAACTGAAAACTTTTTCAGCAATATTACTTGTGACAGCTGTATATTTCCTCAGAGGGGAAGATAAAGCCTTTGGTCTCTGCAATACACTAAAAGAACAGTTTATTAGTCTGGCATTTCCTTGTGTGTGGCTGGAAGTTTTATCGGGTGCTCACCAACACCCTACTGTGCATTGATGCAGAGGACCACAGCAAATAACCTCTGATGCTGATAAGAATTAGTCATGAAACCCTCTTCTTTCTGCATAAGTGCCCATAAGCTCTCTAGGTGGCATGTACAAAAGATGGGGATTGTCTGACATTAATGGAGTTGCATTTCTGATCCAGGAGGCTCATCTATTTCAGGCAGTTCAGAAAAGACTCTCAGTGCCCTTCCAAATAATAAAAAAAAAAAAAAGTGAAAAGTGGAAAGTTTTGTGTGGCTTTTGTATGGACATATTTTGTCAATGCCTTTTATCCTGATAGTGGTTTATTTGTCATTATTGTGGCAAAGAGAATAAAAAGGTCTCCTGATATAGCCAAAAACCCTTCTCCCTTTTCGTTAATAAGATCAAGAAGAATTTAGGTAGAGCTGGTATCGATAAAGTTCATACACAGGATACAATGCTTACCAAATAAACACATTTATTTTATAAATGGTAGCTTTACTTCTTTTCTAATTCACTTATTTTTAGAGATGGGAATTGATTTGTTCAGAGGAAAGAATAGCAGCTTCACCACCAGCTTCAGGGGAGTTATTTCCAATACATACTGTTGTAAGCACAGGCAAATTTTCAACCCAGTATCCTGGGTTAAGGGCTCCTTTCCTTCTCCTCACAGGTTTCTGAGACAAGGAACAATTTCTAATGCTGCCAAATGAAGCCCCTACAAAGAGAGGGCATGGGGATCCAGCAGAGCTCAAAGTCTGTGGGAGAGCCAGGTCTACATTTAATTCAGGAATAAGGACTGCATCCTCCGGGCATCTTATGTACATCTCTCTGGTCCCCACATTAGCTACAGATAAGGGAAACTAGACCAGGAAGCTTCATCTAAATGATGCAAAAAAAAATTGCACTCATATAATGTCCCTACAGTTCAGATCAGAAAAATGCACGAACACCTTCAGCGACCATTGTCAGTTTTTCATGGGCAATAGTAGGAATTTTCAGCATCTGATTCAGTACATGGCCTTATATATGAAAAAAAGAACCATGGTCGGAGGTTTTGTATTTTGTATTTCTATTGTAGTGTTCCAATTCTGCTCACAAAGTCATGGAGAAGCAAGCCTTTGCCTGGCTTTCTCAGGGCACACAGCTGATGAGCTGCCTAAAACAGCAGGGCCACTGAGAAAAAATACAACCAGAATGTTCAGCATCAGGATCACCTCACTCATAAACTCCTGACAGACTGAATACACCAGGGCTGGAATTACTGGAAAGATGATGATTTACCTTTTTCCCAACTGCAGACAACTCTGAATCCTGCCACAAAAGGCAAACAAAAAACCAAGAAAATATTTGATGACTTTGTGTTTTTCTATGACAACCAACATCATTTATGACCCATTATGTAATGACATGAGCATTATACATTGAAAAGCTGTCTAGAAAGACGTTGTAAATAAACATTTCTGGTTTGCAAACAGGAAGCCAGAGATATTACTGTGGAAGCTGAGAGGATGGGGTTAGATTCTTGAAATGTGAATGACTTGTTTTTTCCTTCCATCTCTCCCAAACTCATGGTGCAGTCATATTGTTATTAGCTAATGCATGTCATTTTCTCTCCACTGTTATAGCTAAAATATAACTTGGAAAAAAAAATGAACAGCAATAGAAAGACAGACTAGATAGATACAAGATAAGAAGGAAAAGTGGCAAAAAGCTAAAATAGGAGGTATAAAGTATCTGAGGCTACAGGGATTCAAACCAAGTGCTGTAGAAGTCTAATCTCCAACAGTGGCCCATTGCAGTGGCTTCAGCCAAGGCACAAAATCACTGAGAACTAATATTCTGATGAGGGAAGCATCTTCAAATTCCACATATTGCATACACAGGTATGTTCTGCCTTATGGGAGGTGTCTTTCAGACACGAGTAGTCATCATGGCAATTGGAAGGCTACAAAGAGAGGTAATACTTTATACTAGCCTAAGTATTCCTGGAAAAAAATCCAGAGTTTGGGTCTCAAAAATCTTCTTTGAGGCTAAGCCAAGCAACAGACTTCAAGCTAGGCTTTGCTGATTCCTTTTCAGACATGAAGAAGGGTCTGTACACTCAAAATCCTGTCTGGTTTTTGACCTATGTTTCTCAGTCCAGTAACAACCTCTCCACAAACCCTGCTCGGCTCCTATCCTTAAGCCATTGTGATGGCTGCAGCACTACAAACTACCTGCCCCTGGCTTGAGTGACCGAGCAAACTCCTGACAGCAATAGGGTTTAGCTGGCCAAACCACACACTTTTCTCCCTGCAGCCCACACAGGGGGTCACACTGCCAGCTTGTGCCCAGCCCTCCGTGTCCAGTGAATGCCCAGCCCTCTGTGTCCAGTGAAGCACAGTCAACATGGGAGTTGGTGGAGGGCTTACCACTAGCTTCCACCAAAGTGGGATTAGGCCCTTTCTCCTTCTGACATATTTCAAAACATCCCTTTTTTTCTACTCTAACTGCTCATAGCAGTTGCCTCATCCAGGTATCAAATAAACACTGGGGTTTTTTTACCCTGGCATTGGTGTTATTGTGAAGGAAGTTTTCAGTCAAACAATACGACTGAATAAAATCTTTTCTCCTATCAATGTCATGTGACCCTTTTTTTCCTTTAACCTGAATTTCTAACCCATTTTAAACCTGCCATTTTTTCCACACATTAATGGGAAGAAAATTTTTTTCTTCTTTTTCTTATTTCTCTGCCTTTTTCCCCCCTTCAGTAGATGAACTTTAAATGCAATAGTGCTCATCCTAAGTGACCCTGCCTGCTGGGAGTAATTGTCTAGAGGAGAATAGAAGAATATAAGAGCTTTTGTGCAAGGGAATAGAGAAGACAGACTTTATTATGATTTTGAATCATAAGCCTGCTCTCTTTTTTTTTCCCCTTTCTGTCCCTTTCTTTTTTCTGGGGGGGAGAGGTTCTAACAGCTGTTTCCCATCACAACCAGTGTTTGAAAGACACAGCAAAATTGAGTGTATCAGTATCACAATTAGTTTCACAGGCGGCTAATAACTTACTTGCCAGCCATGCCTGATTTAATCAGGACAGTCCTGATTTATGGTTGTTTGTCCCAGTGTCCGATTTTCTCTGCCAGTTCTAACACAAGGAGATGCATGCAGCCTGCTTCTGCACTCCGTCAGGGCAACCAGTTCACTACAGTGGGCTTGCTGCACTGGAGGGGAAAAAGGAGGAGGCAGCCGAAATGAGAAGTCTGGACTCCTCTAACACAACCCAGGAAACATATTCTTCTTCCTGTGATAAACAGAGCAGCTTACACTGGTGCAGGCGTGCCAGGCTGACTTGTAGGGGCCTGTACATTTATCAAGGTATCTCACAGTGGCCTGCTACCCTCCTCTTCCCATGTGACCTGGAGGAACCTCCTGGGTTAGGGTCAAGAGGTGATTTTAGCAGCACATTATCTCAAGCCTGCAAGGCCCTGAGCTGCTGCGAGTGAGTCTTCTGTCAATGGTGCCAAATTACGCGTGGCTCATTTTTGCAAAGTGATCTACTGCTGCTGCTCATTGGGGACAGAGCTGAGACCATCCAACTCATTTTTCTTAGGACTGCAAGCTGGTCTGGAGGAAGTCCCAGCAGCAAGAGCCCAGCTCATGCCTTTCTCACTCAGCAACTCTACTCCTTGGAGCTGAAAAAAATGTCCATGAGAAGACATTTAATGGATCGGTTGTAGCACTTAAAAGATGAGATCTGAGGCAGTCTTGCCTGTGGCTACAAAAGGGTAGGAAAAAGAAAAGAAGAAAACAGGTTTGTAGGAGGCTTTTTGCTGGGCTGGCTATACCACTGTTCTTCCTGCTTAAAGGAAATAAGCAAATCTTTTCCTTAAAGATACGGAAAAGTAGGAAATGCTGTGTTATAAATAGGTATCTGAAATAACACCCACAGGGCTCTTCAGGGTAGATTTCTCCACAGTCACCTGCAAATTGCTCCAGAGCTCTCCTTCACATCTCTCAGCTGCACTGTCTGCACTGGTACTGTTACAAAACCAGAGCAGTGACTAAGCCTCCATTGAGCCAAGTCCCCTGCCCACTGCTATCTCACTTTCACCTTGGGCTCCCCAAAGTATGACAAAGTTAAAGGTCTGTTTATATTTACTATTGCTCTCTCATCTTTTGGTTTGGTTTGGTTTTGCCTGTATTTCTGAAACAGAGAAGGTTGAGGCCCAAACCCATAGCTGCGGTTTCTAGATGCCACTACTGAAACAATAACCCTAATAATTAGACATTAGGGATGTCTAATCAGAAGAGCTGGAGCACATTCATATCAGAGGGAGTCTGTGCACTGTGATTAAGAGTGTTTTCAACCCGCGAACAGAGGGTTTTTGCTTTAGTTTGAAAGATTGTCATGGAAAATCCCTTGTGTCACCTGTTTTAAAAGATGTGCGTTACACTCCTATAGTTAGCTCTGAAACGTGAAAGACAAGATGGGACTTGTCATCACCTTCTTAAGTCAGGGATCTAGAAATCTCAGTCCCCTGGTTTGAAAGGGGAGGTGCAAGCAGATGCTTTTGCACCTTCCATGTATGTGCTGGGGGATCACACTGCAGTGGCACTGCTTATGGCTGCCACACAGTCCTGGTCCTTGCCCTAAAGAGCTTGCAGTTTGGGTAGAAAGGCAACAGTCTCATTGGGAGGCTTCAAGGAAGCCTTCCAGTTCTGGTTTTTGGGGTTTTTTTTTCCTCTTTTAATACCTTATATATGGCATTTGGCAATGCATGACAGAGAACATACATCTTGGGTAGTTGTTACCTGAAGCATAACAGCTAACCAAGCCACAAGGGAGGGTACTGATTAGTTTCCTAGAAGACAAGACATGAGCAGAGGCCACAGGACATGTTTTTCTCCAGCTGAAAAAGCTGAGTCTACATTTGCAAGCCTCTATTGCCCCAAGGAGCAAGAATGGGGGCATCTCAGTTGCAGATTTCACTTACTTTTAAATAGAGTCAAAATTCAAATTTGTATTCAGGTTTTGTCATTAAATAAAAGATGTCTTGCGCTATGCCTTTTACAGGAGGTATTCACAGTGCTTCACCTGGAACATTCCCATACACCTCCTGGGTTTCCTACCAGCTATTTCTAGCTGGCCCTCCCTTGAGTAAGGAGACATGCTGACTGGCCCTATAGCAGGGATCATTTTCTCTGTAAGGTCCATTTTGGGAGACTTAAGCTGTTCTCAAAGGCCTTTAGAGGGGACTCATGCTCTTCTTTGCTTCACCCTAAAGGGGACTTGAGGCAGTCTGGAAATCTTAACTGAGGCAGAAACCTCAATTTTAGGTTTTACACTACTCATCTTAGGTTCTAAAGCAGAACCCGGGTGTAACATGTCCATACAAGCAGGTATACAAGCACATGGATTTGAGTCTCCATCATCTTTCAGACAAACACACCACTGTTTTCTCATTAAAGGTGGCAGAAAGTGAGACTGGAGATGCAGCGCCTCCAGTAAGAAATCTAAACTTGGGATTCGTTCCTGCCGTTCTCTTTTCTCTCTCTGTTTACACAAAAGACAGACCACATTCAACGGTATCAGTGCAACCCAACCATGATACTCATTGAGCAGTTAACACATACGCAAATACAAAGAGAAAAAGAAAAAGAAAAAATGGCAGTCTATCCATCTCACTTGGCATGTTTATATGTCCTTCTTAACCATAAAAAAGAAGCCTGTTTACAAAGTGGAGTGTCGGTAACATTGTGTAAAGGAACACTTATCTGAGAAACTTTGATCTCCTTCTGAAGCACCATTACTCTGAGACTGAAGGGCTAATGGCTCTTTGGGTGGGAGAGAAAGTTTTTCAACAGGAAAAGAAGGAAGTTTATTGTGCTATCTAGTGGACACATTTAGAAAATCCTGCTCCTTGGAAACAAGTCGTGGCCGTATCACCGGCAGCCTTATCCCACATTGCACAGGCTGCTGAATGGTGGGGGGAAAACAAGGCATTGAGGCCTCCTGTAATGGGATAGCGGGGAAGTTGTTACTCTAGGGCAGGCCTGCTATCTCACTCATTTAAGTAATGGACTTATTAATGGAGCTGAGAGCTAAACCAGACACAGAGCCCTGCCTATTGGAGCAAACGTTTTCCATTTACAGACTCCGGGACACATTTTACCATGCTGATTCACATATTTAGGTCCTACTTGGGTGAGTAATCATATTGGCTTTGAGAGCACAAGCAGAACATTGGCCTCAACAACAGGAGTGAAAACCACTGCCAGGAGAGTGATGGAGTTGGATCCTAAAGCATCTAGTTAGATATCTCTAAAAATAAAAATATGATTTTTTTTTTTTTTTTTTGAAGGGATTGAGGATTCCTGGGGTGCAAAAAGCAGGTTGAAAAACATACATGGGACTCAGGTAGAATCAGTTTCAGACAGGTCTGAAATCCCACAGGAACAACATCATTCACCCTACTGCCTTTGCAAAAATAGCATAAAATCTTGCCCAATCCTTTTTTTCTTCCTAATTTCAAGTTTTCCAGGTCTCCCTTAAGACGCTGAGCTTCACTTGATGCTTCACTGCAGTCAGAGATCTGGGTATCTCTAATCTTTCCTGCAAACACATTTCTCTAAAATGTTTGTTAAAACGCACTGTCAAATTGAAACTTAATAGCACAGACCTTCCTCGCAAACATAAATAGCACCTCCGGAGGCTCACACATCACTGCTCTTCGCTTGCATCTGTCCTGCTGCTCTCCATTTTATTTCTCTGCACTGCCGCTTGCACTTTTCAACTTCTTCTATCTGTCGCTGACTCCTTCATTCAAAGACCACTGAAATCCTTGGGAGCCCATCCAATACCTGCCGCTGGCTTTGGGCCCCACCACAGCAATTCTGCCCTGCCAGCAGTGAACACTTCCTTCGAGGCACTGAACAAACCCATTAACTAATCTCGTTAAAAATACTCCTTCACTAGCCGGCCTTTAAACAGTGGCGTCTATTGTATAAACGTGTATTTCTCTTATAAACAGTCCTGGGGAGACAATATAGAGATAGGCTGGAGCTGCCTTTTGCCAGTTGCTTGGCCTGTTGAAACAATTAGCTTGAAAGACAGACTTTAAAAGATGAGGGGTTTGTGCCTGCAAAAGAAAAGCAGCAGCTTCAAAAGAGTGTGATTTATTCGAAAGGGAGAAAAAAATAAAAGGAAGCAGAATAGTTAGGCTCATTGAGTTTCCATCCTGTAGTTTCCTTATTTTGCTAGGCTGTGAAAGCCCGCAGCCAGGCTCTATAGAGAGTGCACATTTGAACCCAGATTTACTAATGACTGATAGAGCAGTCATGAAAGTTCAATTTATGTCTTTCTTTTCCCCAAAAAACAAGGTGTTCATAAGCCACCGTATTTTTGGGGGGGAGACAAATAAGGCAACTGTTATTGCAAAGTTTTTAAAATAGATAATGCCTCGTTTGGAAACCAAGATGAAGTACCCTTCTGTCTGGCATAGCCTTGAAACATTTACAGAAAGCCTTTTAATGGAGATTTACTGCATGTATAATAATAACACAGAATTTGATACCCTCTAGGAAAAAACTGCCTGGTGCTCCCTTAACAACCACAATTACTGCACAACTTGTTATACCTAAAGTTAATAAACCAGAATTAAGGTTGTGAATAAACTTTATTAACCAGCAGGAACCTGTGTCTTCTCCCCCTTGCGACTGTCCCACAGGCACCAAAGACCCTACGTTTGTCCTCTAGCTTACCTTTCCTGGGGCGGGTTTACCTTTCTTGCCCTGAAAGCTCTGGCAGTGAATGAGACATACTGGGGCTGAGACAAAAAAACTCACCAAAACTAAACAAAAAAAAAACCTACCAAAAAAAAAAAAAAAA
>VZTH01006162.1:185507-206061 GCA_013397815.1 Aleadryas rufinucha
CTAAAACAAACAAACAAGCAACATGAAAAATCAAATAAAATTTTACAAAAGTAAAATAAAGAAAAAGAAAGAAAATAAATCGAAAAGAGGAAAGGAAAGGAAAGGNCGGCGGGACTGTCCCCGCCGCTCCCGCCCCTGCCCGCGCCCGCCCGGCCCGCGGGGCCGTGAGGCGGCAGCCAGGGGACACCGCCTCTGCCGGCCCTCGGCCGCCCCTCGTGGCACAGCCACACCCGGGCTCTCCAAACGCCCCGGGAGAGGAGCCCGCTTCTTCCTCTTGGAAGTTAAATGAGTGTGGGAGGCAGAACTTGCCTTAAACTAACTCTGGGTGCAGCCGGGGGACACATCTGCCTTTACGCCCCATTTTAGGCAGCTGCGGGCAGCGGGGCCCAGGTGGAGATTTGCAGGAATGCTGCTCTTCCCTGTGTCAGCAGGCTCGGGAGAGGGAAGGGTTCTCCTTCCTCAGCCCTGGCTCCTCACAGCAGCCTCTTGGGCCCAAAGTGCCAGAGGAAGGAGACGAGCACAGCACTCTCCAGCCTGTGCCCGCACATTTCTGGTTCAGTCATCCTCGCGGGGAGGTGGCTTTATTTAGACAGAGTAGGTGGTGATGAGATATCGTGTGCTGGGCCAGCAGAATTATAATGCATGTGGCCTGGGCCTTTGTGAGTCTGTCCACAATTATTTTTGTTTGTTTTGGTGCTTCCCCAAGTCTTTCAGATAGACTGTCTTCACTCATGTTTTTGTTCTTCCAGGAACAAGCATGAGAATCCAAACTCCGGGCTTCGTCTGACAGCACATCCCTGTGCCAAAAAGGCCAAAGGAGTTGTAATTGCTGTCAGAACTGAGCTTTCAACAGGCCCCTGTGAGGAGAGACAGTGAAGAAAAAAACAATCCTTCTTTTCCTTGGCCCCCAAAATGCCTGTAAACTTTGACCTGCTGATAGAGAAAGGCCAGTGGTGGAAAGGGCGTGCTGTGGAGTCACGACCTCTGCTAATGGACCTCCTACTTGTGAAGCTGTTCAGTACTCCCACCTGCTCTCCCCAGACATATTAAACAAAGTATTAAAAAGTTTTGTAATGTACCAGCTCTCCCAGGTAGAAACAGGGGACTAAATGCTTCATGCTCCTCAGGATGCTGAGGATATTAAATGTAAAGTATATAAACATTTCGCGCATAATGGCAAATCTCCCAATTAGCCTTTCCCTCTATTAAACATCATAAGAAATTCTGAGGTTTCTGAACATAGATTTCTGTCACTATTTTACATGCTGTGGGATTTCCAAAATACCTTCATGACCTGAAAGAGATTAAAAACAAGTTGCAGAAGATCCATATCTTTCCAGAGAAGTGGCTGATTGCCAGGTAGGTGGTCAAGAGCATAGAATCACAGGATGGTTTGGAAGGGACCTTACAGTTCATCTAGTTCCACCTCCCCTGCCATGGGTAGGGACACCTTCCATTAGACCAGGTTCCTTAGAGCCCCAACCAACCTGGCCTTGAACACTTCCAGGAATGGAGCATTCACAGCTTCTTTGGGTGATTTGTTCCAGTGCCTCACCACCCTCAAAGTAAAGAATTTCTTCCTAATATCTCATCTAAATATCCCCTCTTTCAGTTTAAAGCCATCCCCCCTTGTCCTGTCACTACATGCCCTTGTAAAAAATCCCACTCCAGCTGTCTTGTAGGCCCTCCTTACAAACTGGAAGGCTGCTGTAGGGTGTCCCCAGAGCCTAACATCTAAAATGACACTAGAAGCGGATGTTTAGGCAACTTTATCACACCCACATGCCCAACTTTTTTTCCTCATAACCTCTCTTAGGTACAGACCCTCAAGAAATCTGGGGTCTTTTAAACATCTCCAGCACACAGCTGAAAAGAACACATGTGGAAGATCACCAAGAATTAGGTTGTATTTGAATTAGGACAGGTGAGGCCTCTTTGCTCATGCTCCGAGACTTCAGCATGGATTTTGCCTGCAGTGGAAAAGTCTTCTTCACAGATTTATGCCCTGTTGCCATAATCCCTAAACTGACCTTATTAGTTTGGTGGAAGGAGCATACACATTTCCTGGCCATCAAAACCCCATCTCAAGCTGTGAACACCAGAAGCCTGTCCACCTCCAGCTGTAACCAGGTCAAACAAAGCATCCACTGCCCATCCAAATCCTCTCTGTAGCCGGACTAACTTTAAAGAGAGAAAGGAAATTACTCTCACTCCAGCAAAATATATTTTCACTCCATCAAAATGTAAGTTGAGATGATCACAAAATTGGAAACAAGGTCACAAAACAGAAAAATAATGAAGAGTATTTATAGGTATGGTTTTTCAGAGCAGAGCTCTTCTCTTAACACTCAGTGTCTAGGTGTATAATGGGAAAGCCACGTCATCTTCGGATCAGTGCAGAGAAACTAACAAAGTATCTTCTAAAGAAACACAGTATAATGCCACATAATACAATATTATAATAAAAGAAGACTAATAGAGGGACTTGTATTATTATAGTTGAGTTTAAACTGCTTTCCCTGACTGGTGATTGCTCTACTGACTGGCACAACAGCAAACTCCATAAGTTTATGCCATGATAGGAAAGGAGAAGCAAATGTCAGCACCTAAAAGTACCACAGAGCCATTGATTTTTGCATTGGTGCATGTGGATCCATCAGGAACACATCTGCCTGTTCCGTGTGGTGTTTTGCAGCACTCTGGTAACTCAGGTGTTAGCATTCTTGCAGGAGGACTCCTGTTCTGCTGGACAAATGCCTGGAGCCTGTGCTGGTTGCCCGAGAAAGTGGTGGTACCCCTGCCATGGGACTTCTTCCCTCCCTTTCTTGACCCTTCTGACACTGACTCCATGCCAGACTGGTCTACTTTGATGTGTTCCTGGATAGAGAGACGAGTGTGGCCAGCTGGAGGAAGACAATAGTATTGTCCATTCATTTTTATCCTCTCTGTCAAGGCAGAAATATCACAGAGATATGATTGCCCCAGCTCTTTGGAGAGAGATTGATGAAGGCCAGAACAAAGAAAAAAACCCAGTACTACAAATACTGATGTAATATCAGCACTCAATAGCTTTGATATTGCAGACAGAATCACAATGTTACTGATCAATCGTGATATCATGATGAACTGTGATATCAGTACCTCACCTCCTCCATGTTACTCTCCATCTCAATGGCTAATGTGGGATGAAAGGCCACTGAATGCAGGGTTCACACAAGTGGTTTTTTTGGCTCACCTGGAAGGTCTCAGAGGAATTGGTTGAGGGCCTCGAGGTCAGTGCCTTCCGAGGGCTGGAGCAACCCTTTCATCTCAGTAATTGGTCTTCTCCTAACTCTTAGCTTGCCTGAATTTATGTTCTGGGCTTGAAATAATGTGATTGTGCATGAGAGCTTTCAGGCAGTCTGAAAGATGAAATCAGCCCCTGTTGATAGATTTGTGGTGAAGGAACTCCTTGATATTTGCTCTTTGCTTCTGTCTGTGTCTCAAAGCAGACAGTTGATAATGTCCAGAGTTATCACAATGTAGCTAGATCACTAAATGGCTTACACTGCTCTTCCAATCCCATTGCGAAGAAACATCTAGAAACCCATCAAAGGAGAGGGCTGCCTATCTAAGCATGGGCAGGGAGTTTCAGGTTAGTGAAATCAGAACCTAGAAAACCAAAGGGTAAAAACTTACAGAAGAAGGACCCTTCCAGAAACGTTCCAAGTCTGGACTTGTCTCCCCTTCCTAAAGAGCTGTGGCACCTCCACTGCCAATCCCGAATGTACACCATGGCTATCTTCACATAAGGGATATCCTTCTCCTTATTAGGGAGCTTACTTAGCTAAGTAAGCCCCTCAGCTACTGAGATCTGCATCAGTGAAAACCAGAATACTGACTCTAGCTGAAGACTGACTGGATCCCAGCTCAGACAACAGGACTACCAGCACATGGTTTAAGACCCCTAGTACTCTGCACTGACTTGAGCTTTCTTACCAAATTCAAATACCATGTATTCCAAAAGCGTCAAAAACATCAACAGTTGTGCCATCTCAGGAAGGAAAAGTTATATGCACTGTGTTTGCCAGATACAAATGAAACCATTATTCTTGATCACAGCCACTACCTTGTGATTTAAGTCCAGCCTATAATTTAGCAGGATATAAAGGCAGCCCTAGTTCTGTGGCTGAGAAAAGTTTTACCCGTTCTTCTCCCTCATCTGAGCACTTGGTTTCATGTAATTAAACATGCCAACAGAAAAAAAGTAGTCTTTTATCAGATTGACAGCTAAGCCCTGACTTAAAACCATAACCTCAAGTTTGTTCAAAGCTGAAAATCCAATCTGGCTGACATTTTGTCCTTTAACACATGCTGTTGTAATCCCAAATTAACAGCTGCCCTTATATTGTATCAAACTAATTCACACACATTTCGGAAACTTTGGCATGTAAAGGAAGCATAGTGCTATGTAAAGATGGTGTCAGACCAAATTTTCAGCCTTCTTTGTTGGTGTTTTGGATTTTTCTCAGACCTTCAAGGTTATATACATTTCATGGTCTAATTGCTGTTATTCCCTAAGGCACTGGTGCATATTTACCCACTAAAGAAAATAATTCCTTTGAAACATAATAATTTATAATAGGCATATTATGATCCTTTCAGATTTATTGTGATCTAATCACTAGGCACGTATTTAGGAAATATAAAATCCTTTCAAGACTTTTACTTTGAGACAGGCTAAGAATGCTCAATGCACAAACACACATTCATAACAGTTCCCAGTTTGGTAAGATGATCCATTCTCCAAAGCCATATATATAAAAAAGTTAATTGAACATTAGCCACCTTTCAAACCTTAATTGCTGGGCTGACTTAAAATAGAAGAGTTTGCAGGAATGTTTTTGTAAGTCAAAGGCATATTCAAACTGCAGAAACAGAGAGAAATGGAAAGAAAATTTGGCCAGATTGTCACTTTGGTATGATTTTATGTTTACAGATTTAAGTCAAAATCTAAATACAACTTTGGTAGATCTCAAATAAGTGTTTTCTCTCCATTGATGGCCAAACTTCAGGAGTTTTACCTCAAATTAAGAAGACTGCCTTATCACCATTTCCTGTATCAAACCCACTTTTTAGTAGTTTGGTTGCTTTTCCTGTGAGTTCAGTGAACTCTTAAGCAGCCGTAACCGCTGTTCAGTGGAGCTGTACCAGCAAAACGAAGTCCTGGTACACCACACCATTTTTGCTCACAAGATACTTTCTGAAGTAGTGCTACACCAGCCTGAATGTTCCCTGTTCCTGCTAAGGGATTAATGATGATAAATCAAAGTAACTACAGTTGGGCAAGTAGGTGACAAGAGCTGGAAAATTTGGTAAAATGATAATATGCAGTTTGATATGATGGATGGCTTTATTCAGTTATTTCATGTCATGGGATACAAACTTGATTCTTCAGTGGGTGAACTTGAGCTGTGACTAGCGTGAGGCAGAGAAACTTTGTGACTGCAACAAGTATGCTTATTACTGCTAATAAAATATGTGCTCCCAACATTTCCTTAGTGAAAGAACCTCTTCCACCAACATTTCATAATTAAGCAATACTCATATTGTGTCACCACCTTTTTTTAAACTTACAGTTGCAAATATCTGCCAGGATGTCTGGCAGACACATTATTCTTTGAACATAAATTTCTAATTGTAATGACTACAAACTAAAGCTTGAAAGCATGAACACTTAAGATTATGATGCCCACAGATAAGTAAAATAAATCCAAATCTTTGCAATTTTAAAACCAATTCTGTAATCTCTTCCTTATCATCTTAATTCAAATAATTATTTTAAAACTATTCTTCTCTGAAAACACACCTAGACAGTCCATTATTTTTGTTTGATACTCACTAGGGAAAAAAAACCAAACAAACAACAACAACAACAACAAAAAACAAAGCAAGCCTGATGGGCTACAAAGTAGGCATTTCTTATGAAACCAGACAATTTTTTGCTGATATTGCCCTTATGCAGTGAAGGTTAAACCAGAGGAATGGGTAAAGGTGGTTTTTTAACCAAAACCATATCCTATCCAATAGTTTGATTTTCCAGGTATTTATACTTTTTTTTCTATTTAATCCATACTCTGTAGCACAGTGGAAAATCCTGAAGCAATATTCCTTTTTGAAAGCATCCCACCAGTCTCACCATCCCTTACTTCTCTATGGATTAGCTGCCCTTGGTGGGTCCATGCCATGCTCATCAAGGAGAATAAAGCAGCTTAGAGTGGGGTTGATAAGTTTTGGTGCTATTCAGAGTTCTCCAGTGCTCTCTAGGGCTATACTAACACTAAGTGTTGGGGGATAGGAGGGCTGTGAAGAAAACAGGGGAAGAAGAAAAGGCAGAGAACAAGCCACTGGATTAGGTGGGGGGAAAATTGGAAAAAGAAGGACTGCTCTACAACCTTCAGCCATGGCTCCAGCTCTGGTTACCTAGATTTCAGATGTAGACATGGTTATGGGTACCTCAGCTGTGTGTGTCCATTTTGAGCTACTTCTTAGTGTCCTAAATAAATAAACTGTGTGTAAAGGCTCCTTCTATGGTGGCATCAGATTGTCAGCCTAAAGCAAAGAACATTACTCCTCTTGATACCAGTGAAAGTTTTTCCTGATTTTTTTTTCCTGTGGGCAGTAATAGGAACTTCATTAAAGTCTAATCGAAGTCCATGGAAACTTAGAGGGACATTGGATAAAACCTTCAGTGACAGAATTAAAGATAGATAGATAGATAGATAGATAGACAGTTATAGACAAAACAGGGATTTTTTTTCTGTGATTTGAACTTCCATTATAGATAGGTACTTCCAGGTTAAACACATACACAAATGTCTTCCCCTCCTCCTTCTTCTGTGCAGCCCTGTGGGATAGGGCATAGCCTAACCTTACTCCAATTTCTCTGTTTTCATCTGCTGAGGGACAGTGAACAGATCAGGAAGCCTGTTGTTCCAAATCTGAAATTCCAAGTGCATTACTTGTTCAAATTAAGCCATGTGATACTGTTTTAGTTTATTGATTTGACAACTGTGACATTTAAAACAATGTTTCTGATAGAGAAACTGCTGGAAAAGCAAATGAAATATGTCCCAAAAGCAAACTGTTGTGGAAAGCAAGCACAGCTGGACCCTAAGTCTTTAATAAATTGGAATGAATATTCCCAGAACAAATTTTCAGTTTTTAGCTGTTTTTAAATTGCAAGACTTCTGAACTTGCATGACACCTGGAAAACATACCATCCTCTCTTTCTCCACAAACTGAGTATTTCAGGAAATTTTCCTGTCTGTACAAGGAAAAGCCTGTAAGTTTAAACATGATTATCCCTAATTTTTGGTCATAAAGTTTAAAGCTACAATACACCAAACTTTGAAATAATTTAAGCATCTAATTATACAAATATTTGTTTACTGAGATGTTCAAAACACCAAAGCTGCTTAAGACACCCTAAAAGTATGTGAATACTTGGGGACATAGTTTAGTGGTGAACATAGTGGTGCTGGGTCAGAGATTTGACACACTGATCTTAGAGGTCTTTTCCAACCTTAGCAATTCCACGATTGTGTGAAAGTGCGTTTAAAAATGTTGTTATCTGCTTGTTCCTCTGTGTTCTGCCTTGCCATCTCCTGTCTTCTCTTGTCCCATTGTCTCCACTGCCTGCCTTTTTTCCCTTACTTTCCTCCAAATGCCAGACTAAAAATACTTCCATTCTGCTTTGCCCACCTAGGTCTCAGCACACTGACCATACCTTTGCCTTGATTCCCAAGACCACTAAAAACGCGATCAGTGAGGCATATTGCTGCACAATTTGATCATATAAGCGACAATGCTCTAGTGTACCTGTAAGATGCAAAGGCACCATAAAAATAGAGAGGGGGAAAAAAAATGCTGTTCTCATTCCTCCCAAATGAAGTAAGAGGTTGTCATGGAAGCTCAGTTTCCGCACTCTCTCCCTACCCAATTTTTTGGCCAGCCTGGTCTTCCTTCCCCACTCATCCGTGAGGAGTTGAAAAGGGCAGAACTGAAAGCAGCACGAAATGGGAGTGAGACTTGTAAAGACAATGAAACAAAATGAATAGACATAAGTAAAATAATCCTAAAACAATGACAGTTCTCTTTATTGTAAAAACCGAGATGATAAAATGGATAGTAAAACTTTTAATCGCCTCTTTACCGCAGTGCAAGACTGCTGCTGTCAGAGTCCTGCAGTCAAGCCGTGGCCAGACTGAGCAGGTTTTTTAGAGTTTCATTCTTCATCTGCAGATTTCAGGAATTAAAGGATTGTTCCTAAGAGAGGAAGTTAAAATTTAAATTGCCTAATTTCTTCCTTAGGCTGGCATAAATCAAAAGTATCAATTGAGTTAGGCTGGTTGGGAAGAGATGAAAATCTGGTCTGCAATCTTTAAAAGAAAATGCATTTCTATTGCACATTATTAGAAAATTAATTTTTGTTGCCTCTATAAGACAACAATAAGAAAGGAACAAAAAATAAAATGTTTTAAGTACCGTACTATGTCCCATGGACTCTTTTTGGAGTATCAGTCAGTCATCAGTCATGAAACAAGGTCCTCCAAGGCTGCAAAGAACTGCAGGTGCACAGGAATCCCAAACTCATGGCCAAAAGCCCAGGGCTCCAACAACTGACCAGGAAAAAAAGGCAGACTTCCACCACAAATCTGTCAAACTTGAAACATTTCCATGAAGCATTTCAAGTTAAACTAATAGTACCTTTTTGAGTTTTGTCCTGGCTCTACTCAGGGGGCCTGTAGTTGTGCCAGAAGGTTTCTGTAAGAGAAGAACAGGAAAGCCTGAATCAAAACCATCTAATTTTAGATAAAGATGATCTGCAAAGTCCTGTCAGAATCTGGCCTGAGGGGTGTTCCAGCTCTTCATTTACCGTTTATAATTTTTCCCCTACATTTATTTCAAAAACACAATCTTCTCTTTTAGTCTTGGACTCATTTCATGAACTGAAGGCTGTCTGCCACTCCTGATGACTGACTGATGAAGTCTGCTTCTATTTCTAAAATAAAGCCAGGAGTAGACTGCAGTATGCCTGAGCCAAGCTAGGATGAGAGGGATGCTTGAATGAGTGGGATGGTTGCAGTATAGAAGGGACAAGTCAGACATTTAGGCTCTATGTTTCTTCTTGGGCTGGTGATTTAGGACAGACCACTTTGCCCTTTACCAATAAAAGAGGAACAAAACTACCACTCTCCCTGCTGTTCTGCTGCTTTATGGCACAAGAAGGGGGGAGAGAGAAGAATGTATTTGTTTGGAGCATCCATCCACCCTATAGATCCTGAAACCCATACCACAGTGTTATGCCCTGGCCACGCTGCTACATCCCAGGAACAGCCCTCCTGAGAGAACAGGGGGCTGCTGGCTGCTGCTGTATGTCTGACAGAGTTGGAGGGCAAACTAAGATGGATTTGAAACTTCTCCTAGCACAGGAGGAAAAAAGATTAAAACAAATGGGCAACAGGATGGCTAATGGTTCTGGTACAATCACTGGCAATAGCAGCCGTAATAGAGTCAGCCTTGAAGCGAGCTGCAGAGTGGTGATGTTACTTTATTCTTTGTAATGATCATTGTTAACTAATACTTGTCTGCTGAATGCCCACAGGTCTTTGCCAAGGATCAGGCCCCCACTATGGCTGGCCCTGAATACAACCTAATAAAAAGCTGCCATCCTCCACAGCTTGAAATTGAAGCACAAGTCAAAAGACAATAAGTGAATTCTGCAAAGAAACAGGTGGGCCCCCGGGTAACAATGAGACAAATGTGTGATGACACGGCCTGAAAGTGGCCAAACAGTTACATGCAAGAGAATGAGAAATGCTGCTATTTTTGTTAATTTGAAGAGTCTCTCGGACAGTCTATCTAAGTTAAAGTTGCCAGGTCTTTTGATGCCTTTTCAGAGCTGAAGTCCGCCTCCTGGTAAGCAGCTGTCAGGAAGGCAGGGAAGAGGTAGCTTCTCTCTCAAGGTGACATGAAGTGAATGTGGGAGCAGCAATGTTGATACCTAAGGCTAATTCTCTGCACATAGTCCATTTGAACTGCATCTTCCAGGAGCCAAACCGGACTTCCCAGGCAGCTAATAAAAGGGATTTGTCTTCTGTACAAACTGGCTGCTGCCAAATGGCCACTGCAGAGCGAGCAGCCGGTCCTTCCCCAGGCTCGCACTCTTCAGAAAATAATGATGGCTTTGCTGTCTCTGCTGACCAGCTCTGTACCAAAATGGGAAAGGTTCCATACATGTAATAGGAGCTCAGAGACCATGGTAATGAGAATGGTGTAAAAAATGATAGATAGGTGGATGGACAGATACCTCTTTATCATTTTTCCGAGCCATCCAATTTCCCCAGGCACAGAGTACACCCGGGAGATTTGGGTTTAAGGCAGAGAAAGCTTTACACGATGGATTGAGTGTTGTGTAAATATGTAAATAAAGAATAGCTCTTTAATTTTTTATGAGGAGTGCATTTTAAAGCCCTGCTTTGGTCTTCTTACTCGGGCAAAATTGCCACCTAACAAAATGGCAGTCATACCTGAACAAACATAACTATGTTCTGCACAGAAAATACCTGTATTAAAAATTAACTAATGAAAAAATATTTGGATAATATAAAGAAAAGCAAAAAACTTGTGCATCGGACGAAAGCTTCCTGGGGTATGAAGTGCATTTGGCTATCAAGATGCTCTTTGTAGGCCACATGCTGCTTGCTGACATGCCTGAATCCTAAATAAACAGACTTTATACAGGGAAGCTAACAGGGTTCAGGGGCAAGTGGAGTGTCACAGCCACCCTAGTGCCATGTGTGACGTGTCTGGAGGCAGTCTGTGCACAGCAGCGTGTAGGGGCAGCACGGTACAGGACTGAGCTGTTCAGCAGCAAGACTGGCACCTGAGCACCCAGAAGATGCCAGGCCCTCAATATGACTCCTGCAGGACTGTCAGGAAAGCCTGCAATGGGATTTAAGCACACAAGCCCCCAAACTGCAAGCTGGCAGAGGGAAGAGGAGGGCTAATCAGTGCCCTCTGGCACCGTCTGAGCTGGCTGTAGGGTGCTGGGTCCCAGGCAGGCACATCTGCAGCCCGTGTCTCAAACATGCAGCCTGTGCCTCAGCACATCAGTTCAGGGACCTCAGATGTCACCCCAGTTTTTGTGGTTTCCTTTGTCCCCACCCAGTCCCTCTGCCAGCGCTGCAGTAAGGAGACCTGCATGGCTCAGTTCCCAGCGGCACAGAAAAACAGGCATGCTCTTGCCTGCCTGCCTTCCCCTGTCCTGGTCTGCTCTTACTTACTGAAACCAGGAAGGGAGCTCCCAAAGCAATGCATTGCAAGTTATTTACATGGAGAATGGCTAAGGCAAAGCAATGTGTGTGTCTGGGAACAATCCTGAGCTGGTAGGAGCACAGACAACATATTCTACTTAAAATTGCTCTATTCCCCCTCCAGGATCTCCATCAGGATGTGAAAGGTTTCAGCAATTGATCACCTTCATTCAAGGAAAAAAAAAAATCAGAGCTCTGGTTCTGCTTGCATGTAAGAAAAAAAATCTTAGAACTGTTTTCCTGCAAGAAGTCCAAGTGTAAATATCATCCATGAGAAGCGACTCTGCCATTAAAACCATCCTTGCTTAGTTCATACCACCAAAGACACAGTGTTCTGCCTAACTAAAGGTCACAAAACAGCAGAAATTTGAATGCTTCCATCAATGCTTCTAGCAATCCAGGAGAATTGACATAAAGCCTATAATCCATCCAGTAAACATATCTACATGCATGCATATATACAGATGTTTATATACACACACATACACACAATGAAGGAGGAAATACTCCCTTTAACAGCATGACCTTGTTGTTTTGTACCACTGTTTAAGAAAGGGATTATTAATGAAGCCAGCAGAAGTGCAGCAGTGTTTGTTAAGGCAGCGAAAACACCCATTCCTCCTTTTTTTCAGCCGAACTGAAACCCTCACATACATCCACACTCTTGCAGTGTTTAGGCGTAAATAACACCCGGTGTGTACAAAGCTCCCCCTTTCATATTCATTACTGTCATAGCTTTGAAAGGAAAAAAGCAGAGGTCATTTATTAGAGGTTACTTTTCATGCAAAACACCCTGTGGTTGCTGTCATTCAGAACTACTTAGTCTACGCCCTCAGTCATCTATTAGCAGGGCTTCAGGTCATAACCTTTAGTGGCATTTGGAATCCCAGAACCTCTGATTAGTGCAGGATTTACATATCCTTCAGTAAAAAATGCTCAGCTATAGAAATGCATGAAGTGTTGTAAATTTGTTTGGCCTTTTGTCTGGAATACATATGAACTCTGCATTCAAAGTAGGGTGCATTAAACTATATTTGTTTATCGTGTTATAGCTCCTCTGTTAATGTGGCGTCCGTTAACCCATTAAAGACAAACTGTCCTTTCAAAATGAGCTCATAATTGAGCACAAAGGAGGTGGACGCCAGTGCAGTTAATAGGTTCAGATCACACAAGCCAACTGTTGGTGCTTCTTTAGGCCTGCTCTGTTTTTCTCAGAGAAGTAGCCATGCCTGTATGAAGTTTCATTTAATGGTCTCTGCTGGCATCCGTATCATGAAAGTTTACCGGAAGGTGTGAAAGTACTACTGAGTTGCTGCCTTGGCAGATGGTAGCAAGGTGTAACCAATCACACATTTTTGAGTTTCAGTAGAAATATCATTCATTTGCAATATAGGATCAGTACATGTTGGGGGTTTTTGTTGCTAGAATTTAGAGCCAAATTACACTGTTCTTCTAACAGAAATGCCATTAACAAGCATTAGCATGACTAATTGGCTGTTTTAGCTCAGCAGAGAGGATTTGTCAAACAATACTAAGCCAGTTTCCCAGATATTTGAGTACTTGGGGTGCTCTTCTATATTCTCATGTATTTTGAGGAAGACATTTTTAAAGGGTATAGCACTCCTGGCACATGGCTGGAATCAGTCATCTGTGCATTTGAGAGGACCTCAGCTGAACTGAAGTTCTCTAAGTCATGCAGAGTGAGAGACCATCTATGTTTTATTCAGGTTGGTTATGACTCTCTTGCCCGGATGTGAACTCTAATAGTGATAACAAAAGTGGTACCCTGTGCAGTGGGGGCTTCTCTATACCCTCACAGAGCTTCACCTGGACATTCCAACCTTTGAGTCAAATGAAATTCCAGCCAGAAGACCATTTAGCCTGCGGTCTTCCTCCTGGGAAAGATAATTTGGATGTCAGTGAGCACCAGTGAGAGCACAGCAAACAGAATACGTGTCAGGAGTATTTTTTTATATATACATTATGGTTTTGTGTGGTTCTATGTCCCTTCTAGGTAAAGCTGGAGATATTTTCACCATAAATTTACCAAAATAAATATTATTTATAAATATTATTAATACCTCTTTCACCAAATGAATACAAGACTGTGCATGCAGGCTGGTGGACATCTCTGGCCCCCAGTTCCTTTTGAATTACAATCCAACTGAGAAGTGACACAAGTCAGTCTCAGAATTCTTTGTTGAAAGAGCAACCTCAGCCACCCCTCTGCCAAATCCATCCTTATTTCTGCATGTCTTTGTGTTTCATGCACTCAGATGTGAGAGGAACTCCTTGATGTCCTGCAAATATCAGTGGGAGATACAGTCTGAAGGGATGCTCCCTGCATGGATGGAGCTTTGGCAGAGTGGTCCATGATCAGCCAAGAGGACATCACCTCTGCATATCTATCACGTGTCAACATCCAAATTCCATCCAAAATCCAACACTGTCCAGTTCTGTAGCTACTCTTTGACTTGCCTGCAAGTTAAGAACATCAGAATGGCCTGGCCTCTGAGTATAAAACTTGACTTTTGAGGTCACGTCTGTGCATTGCTTCACTCAGAGGCTGCATTTCTGGAGGAGTGAGGTCAGGTATTTCAGCATATCTCCTGGTTTAAATTAAATTAAGTGATACGAGGCAGAGAGACCCCATATTTGGGTGATTTGCTGCAATGGCTTGGAACCAATCCAGCCCCCAGGGGAGCAGAGGGACATCATCTCACCTTCAAATTGGCAGCAATGGGGAAAGACTGTGAACCTGCGAGCTGCATCTCAGGTGATTATAGTAAAATTGACTTTTTTCAATCTAGGAAAGTATTTCAAGACATACAGGCTGAAATTGAGAGCACAGATCTAGACACAGTCCAAGAAGAAAACCTGGCCCTTTGTCTCTTTCTTACCACAGAGAAGCAATACCTTTTCAATTATAAGAGACATCAAAAGGTCTATCTGTAACAGACAGAAGGTTAAAATACTTACCTAGAAAATGTCATTTTCCTGCAACATCAGGTTCTAGCATGGGTGTCTTCACTGATCAGGCTTTATAACTCCTCAAGGTTACCACACTCTTCAGGGTGGAATCATGTGTGCCCATCTTATTTTACCTTTCATATTTCCAAGCAGAACCAGAAGAAAGTCAGAGAGAAATTTTCCATTCTGCAATATCAGAAAAGAGAATGACACGGAGCCAACAATCACATGAGCTTAGGAGCAAAGCTGAGGACACTTCCTGTGGGAACATGAGGTGGAGAATTATCATCCCCAGGACACACTGAAAATAATATCAGCCATGTCTTCCATTCATTTTTTGAAATCCTGAAATGCTACCAATTCTCCAACATCATACTCAGAAGTTGTAGGAGGTAGGACACTGCCAGGTGAACTTGGCATCTGATACACCTGATCCATGCAGAGAAAGCCTGAAATGCGCTGGAAAAGCCCTCTGCCACTCTTGTCTAGATGTGCCACTGCCCCAGTGCACATTAATGCCTAGAGTAAACAACACATTAAAAAGTTCATTGGTAGGTGTCAGGGTTGTTCTACAGGGACACACATGAGAGATGGTTTTCTGAGCTTTCATGGGATTTCAGAAAAAGGCTCATCAGTCAGTCCCTGATGACAAAAGAAGCTTCATGCATGGGACAGTGCTCACCACCCACAGAATAAGAGCCCTGGGGGACTTATCAAGGGTAAGGAAGGATTAATAATGGGAAACAATGAAAACTAATAGAGAATGGAAAGTAAGAAGCAGTAAAAGACATGGAGGAATGGGATCAAAGCAGTAAAATCACTTTGAAAGCAAACTTTGTCACATGGTCGGTTGAAAAGAACAGATGGCACATGGACACCCCTTAACTTATTACAGCTGCTTGTCAGCACAAGTAAGAAGGCAAGCCTACAGATACCTCTGAGCCCAATGACTTCTGCCTGACTGTGGCATGCACATTTATTCGAAGTTAAAATGGTTAAAGTAGCACTCTAAACCAGAGATTTTTCTGGTAATATGAAGAAAGAAAACTGGAAATCTCTGCTCCACAGTGATAGAAAAGGTGACTAGCTCCAGCAATTCATAAAGGAATTTGCTTTCTTCTACTATTTAAGCAGTTAATCTTCATTCATCAAAGCTTTTACACCAACTTTTAGGCTGTTTAACAACAATAAGACTCTAGCCCACCTTTAGTTAAGATGGAACACAAATGTTTTGCTAAAATAAGAACCAAGGAAACCATTGTTTACACTGAAGTCAGGGAATGCTTTGTGGCCACCTTCAGTGAGAGAAGACTGAATTCCATTGTACAAATTACAAATTGTAATTTACAAATTGCATTTTTAAAAATTAGCTTAATTTAGAAATCATTTCATTAAGATAAATACCATTTTTCCTCAAATAAATCCTCTATCCTTTGTTTTCCTCAAAACTTGGTTATATGAAAGTACAATATTTGGGAAAATATTTGAAATACTGCTAACGTTTAAACTGAAGGTGATAAATAAATTCAAGCATTGATCTGTCCCTGCTACTGAACAGGAGGAGCTACTGTTGAGGTCAGCACCGAGAAGAGTTGTCACCAGATCCCTGCCATGTCCCATCAGTTACTCATGCACTTTTGATGTACCAGACACCCACTGTGGTTTAGTTAAATTAGATGGGTTTGGCTTCTGTTGGACCTTGAATGTGCATCACATATTCTCAACTAAATAAGGAAATAAAATTAAATACAATTTTGGTCAACCCTCTACCACAAGTGAAAGTTTTGTGTTTGTATATACAGATGCTTAAATCTCCATGCATGCATATAACTTTTAGTGGATTATTCCCATTGTCTGCCTTACAGCTGCAGCACATTTGCTGTGTTTAAGAACACTGCGACCTTCCCCTGCACAGGAGACTGTGACTGCAAGAGAAGACACATATGTTCTCCCCTCTGCTTGTCCCTCCTCTGCTTCTGTACTCCCCCACATCCTGACACTTGCTGAGACAAGAAGGTTTGATAATTTTCCCACTTCACAGGTTAACTCATTTCATTACTCCACCGTTCTTCAAAATTCTCCACCCCTGCCCATGTTTGCAGTGCCTGTGCACTGCAACACCTCCAAATATAACTCTCCTCTGTCCTAGGGGCTTGTGCACTGACCTTATCAACTTCCCTTGGAAGGATAGCCATAAGCAGCACTTTAAACACCAGATTTTATTTAAAAGCGAAGTGATCAGGAGAGCACAGCAAAACCAGAGCTCAGGGAACATGTTTTTTCCCTCTGGCTGTCCTACTGACTGGCTATTAAGAATTCAGGCAAGTTACTGACTTCCTCTGTGCTTAAGTTCAGTGCTCAGACATGTTTCTCTCTAAACTTCACGGTCTCAGAGACAAGGCCTGTCTTTTGCTCCAGATTTGCAAAATGACTGGCACAGTAAGGCCGTGTTAGTAGCTGGGGTCTGTAGCTATTATGGCAATACCACAAATGCTGTTAACATTTCATAATCAAATACTGCACTGCAAATGCATTTAGCACCCGACAGTCAAGTAATGTAATAGGTCCCTGCCACATAACCAAGGTTAGATTTCACTTAAAAGAGTAACACTAAAGAAGTTATCTGTGTGTGGAAACTGCAGCAGACTTGAGATACAGCCTCTGTCACATTTCCCTGGCTTACACAAGCATTTTCTGCCTTCCATCTGAGCTGCTAAGGCCTGACTTGCTTGCTCTCATAAGAGAAGGGGTGGTGGGCTTAGGGTCACGGTGGCCACAGGGCTTTTTGTGAGCCCAGCACATGGGCAGCGTGGGTGCTTCTGCCTGAAAAAGGTGTTGTGTAGAAATATCCTTACTCAGCAGATGACTGAGAGTGAAGCTGCTCAGCAGAACACAAGGTGAAGAAGGAGTGGTCAATAGCTAACTCATGTAAGCACAGTTAGTTAGTAGGAGACAGCAAATGTTAATTCCGACAGCAAATGTNGAACAAATGGAAATGGAGGGGGGAGGAAATCACCATTTCCTAAATGACCCTGCCACACCCTGTGCCCAGCCAGGACTCTGCTGTCCCCTCCTGCGAAGAGGAGGTTGCAGTAGCTATGCAAACATCTACTGACCTCACTGAAACACGTGCAGAGATAAAGTAAGTGAAAGGCAGCAAAGGCATGATTTCCTAGGCAGCCATATTTATAATTTGTAGGCATACACACACACTGTAGAGCAAAACTGGGACCTAAACAATTTGTGTGCATTGATTTTTGCACTAGACTCAAACTGTTCAGTTCACCTCTGACATCTCTTAGCAGAATTTTTTTTAAACTACCATGTGACACGAAGTGAAAAATCCCTGTTGAGCTGTCTCCATCACAAGTGTCTTCACCTCACTGAACTTTGCCAGTAAAGCATCCAGGAAACACAATGATGCCACTTTTAGTCATTGTCTCATTTTCCAGCTGTTGGTAATGGACACACTGTGCCTTAGCCTGTAATGATAAAACTGAAACCATGGTCTCTGTGTTTTATAGGCCTCTGCTCTTTTGAATTTGTGACATCTATGCTAAAATAGGTCTTTTTTGACTACAACTGGGAAAATGCACCAATAAGACACTTAGCTGAAACATATTTTATCGCAAAAAGGCGAGAAGGATTATTTTTAACAAATTTCATAAACAGAATAGTGTATTTTTATGATTTTTAAATGCTAGAGATTTATAAAGAAGAACAAAATAACAGTTCTGTATGGGTTTTGTCTTTCTGTATCACAGGGGAAAATCCTTTTAAATGTTTTAGTTGTAGATGCTGCTCAGTGAAATATCTCCTAAAGTGGTCAGGTTGAGGATTTTTTTGGAGAGGAGAGGTGCGAACACAGCAAATCCAGCCAGAACAACATATTTATATACTGTGTGTGAGCAAATCACAGTGAGCAGGGACTGAGAAGGCCTGGTGAAGACTAAAGCAAAGGCTGTAGCCTGGAGTAGGGAGGATCCCTCTCCTCTGTTCCTGGGAGTCTCATGCATTGCCATAAATGATCATCTGAAGGCTTTTTCAGAAAGACAGACAGCCGAGGTAGCGAGTGGCATTTTAAAATCGTGCCGTGGCACAGTCCCTCTTGAGGGACTCCAGCAACACGGGGCTGACGAGAGAACCCCCTGGGTGACTGGGTCACACTTGTGACTATACCAAATTATAGCAGTAATGAACTCTCACTCACAGTGGGATAAGATTTGGGGGATCTCAAAAAATATAATGCAGTGGCCAGTGCTGTGCAGCCCCCTGCCCCAGGCTGTATCAAATGGCCTTTGGGATGGAATTCCTCTGCCAGGCAGAATCGTTCTCAAGGTGTGGTACCCACCAGAATTACCCCCCATAAACACCGCCCTACATTTATCCCTCCTTGTTCCACTACCCACAAGAGCAAGTGTAATGCATTCAAAGGAAAACTTCCAGCTTCTGTTCAAAAGCTACCAGTGATAAAATCTAGGAATTACCCCTTTTGTTTTCCCGTTATTACATGCATCACAGTGGGGATAACCAGGAGGCGGGGATGGGAGAAGAGAAGAGAGAGCACCAGCTGTTTCCAAAACTCCCAGCTGATCTATCTGGAAGATGTTTCACACCTGGGAGGGAAACCGCTGGTGTGTGAATGGCAGTAGTTACTTAATCCCTACACCCACAGAGAACTGGAGCAGAGCACAAAGGCTGAGGCAGCTCTGCTTGTTCCTATTGCCAGCCCCTGTTTTGGCAGCCCAGCTCCATTTCCTCCTTACCTTGCCCCTCTCTCCACACTCTCACCCCCAGTTTAAACTCGAAACCAGTCAAATGTTTTACTTAGGCCTGCAAGTCTAATTCTCTGTGGGTTTGAGTTGTTGGTTTGTGTTGGGGTTTTTTTTTCAAATGAAAATGCCTAGTTACATGTAGCATATGGATTTTATAAAGGCAGCTATGTATGAAAGGTAAAACAGAAAAAGAAAGAACAAAGTTTATTATTTTACACAGTGGAGTGGACACCTCATATGGCTAATTCTTGAGTTAAATGAGTTTTCCAAGAAAATGTTTAGTCTTTCATTGAACAATTATTTTAAATACTTTGCCACCAAGAAGTAAGGCAGTGTAAGTTTTATGAACTTTTTTTTTTTTTTCCTTTCACGGAAACATTTGCTTGACTGATCCCTTATAGTTCCAGAAACAAATACGAGTGCATTTGCTTAAAATAACAAAACCACACACAATACTTAACTCACTAGGATGATTTAGCGGCAGTTCAGTATTTCTTTTGGCTGAGTGCTCTGGATGAAATCCCATGTACACAGCTTTGTATTTTACACTAATACTTTTACTTCAGGTTATACAGTAATCTCTGTCAGGCGCTGTGCCCCAAGTACAGTATTAAAAGCTATCTGCTGGTGGAATGTCTCCGTCAAAAGGGCATGTGCAAAATAGATTCTAAAAATTAAACTTGTTTAATGCATTACACTTCATGGGTGTTAGAGCAGAGAATTAACTGAGATAGTAAACCCATACTCCCCACCACTTAAAAGATAAACACAGTCACTGAGCAAGGGATATATTTGTAACTATGAGGAAAAAAAATTGCCTCAGTTCTAGAAAAACTGTCTCAAACTGTCCTCTTTCCTTTTCATGCCTGACACATGTAGAAATTAAACCTGTTAAGTTGTAAATTTAATTAAAAGAAACCTCATAAAATATATTAATACAATCTCTAGGAGTACTCCTCCGTACCAAACTTTTATTGGCTTCCCTTTTTATGCGCCAGAATAATCCTTTGTGAAATTTCTCCTTAAATATATTTAATTTATATCTCTCTGGCTGGTGACACTCACACTTAACCTCCCTGCAGTACAGAGGCAGCTGGCTGTACCCTACACCCTGTGTATCCAGTGTGTGGCACAGGCTTTTCCAGCTGAAACTTGCCAAATGCTGTCCCCTGACCCCACTCTCCACTGCCTGCTGCTCGTGACCATTTAGGCACCAACAATTTACTTTGAGGAAGGGTGGCAGGATCCTGACGTAAAGAAGACCATGTATTTACAGGTCCCATTCTGCCATCCTTCCACAGGTCTTTAATGTTTCTAGTTTACTACTGGCTTAATTAGAGCTGCAGGGGAGCTTCTAATTTTTCTGGTCACACTTTATTATCTTCTGATTACTAACCATTAGTCTTCATCTTTCTCCAGGGCTTGGGGTTTTGGATTTTTTTTTTTTTTTTT
>VZTH01006162.1:206067-233029 GCA_013397815.1 Aleadryas rufinucha
TTTTTTTTTTTTTTTTTTTTGGTGGGGGGGGGCAGTGCTTTGGGGTTTATTTGCCTTTTTAAAAAATATTTTTTTTCAATGGCCAGGAATGAGATATATGTTGAAAATCAATTTCCTCTTGTCAAAGTAATTGCTAGCTGGGGCTGATAATTTCTTTGTTCGGAGCAGATACAGAACTATTGTCTTGGCCTCCTAAATTGGTACGCCATACCCCATGCTGTCTGCAAGCATCAGTGTGGAGCCATGCACAGTAGATGCTGAATATCCGAAATAACGGTGGTGTCCCTGTCTAACAAAAACCAACTCCTTCTCCTTTTTTTTTTTTTTTTTTTTAATGGAAGGGAAATAATGAGACAACTGCACAGCATTTTAGTCCACGTTTCTCTATTTCCTTCTCATAAAAGGTCTCAAAGAAATGCAAAGCACCATTGAAGAGTTCAAAGACATACCTCAGAATGTGACTGCACATTCAAGGCACACTGACATATTCAAGACTGGATAGCTCTATTGGAGGGGAAAAAAAAAGAGAAAGAAAGAGAGAGAGAGAAAAGAAAGAAAAAGGCTCAGCATACAAAACACAATACACAATATCTACTTCTACTGTGTGAAACTCACTGCATTCATTTTGCTCACTGAGCAAACTAGGTCCCAGAGTATAACACACACAATAAATCGAGCCTTCTTTTTTTCCATAGGAGCTGATTTCAAGAGAAGCTAAAAATTACCCAGTGTAAATGATGCAGAGGCTGATGCAGCTGAATTTATAAATTGGGTTGAAAAGTTTGACATGCTGAATTAGATTATACTATATAATGCATCACTAAGTAATTGATATGTACATTACGTGCAAAGAAAGCCCCGCTAACTCATGTGTAACTTTCTTTTTTTTTTTCACGTTATTGTGTAACTTGGCCATTGGCTCATTGTCAGTTGAACAAATTTTCAAAAGGAGATTTAGTCCCTTATGAGCTGAATAAGAATTTTGTTTCATTCTGATACTCTAAAAATAGAATACAGGATAAAGATACAGTTTTTTAAAAGTAGAAAATACATAAGAATGCATCACAGCATTTAAAGCATCTTTTGTGGCCTTTTTTCCATTTTTAGGGGAGTTTTCCTTACATTTGTTCAAGAAATGTAAAAGTCCAGATGAAAGATGTGTAATACCAGCACCAACTGGAGAGGTCATCAGGAATTTAAGGGAATGGGGAATACACCATTTCCTCAGCTAAAACCAAACAATGCAACACTGATTTCTGTCTTCTGGGAGTACACTAGAAATTTTTTTTTTTAATCATACCAGAAAGAAATTTCAGTTTTATACTGGCTGTTCAGTATGTTTACAGTCTTCTACTGATGATCTGCATTTATTTCAAGAAGATGAGAGCATTTCCCTCTGCAATTACTAGCATATCTGCTCTGATCCAATGCTGATTGCAGCATAGGGCCTTAAATCTCTGTAATCTGTCTGAAATGTTATTAAATATTAGATTTCACTGTGATTTGTTTTCTTATCACTTTACTTGTAACTTTACTGCCATTCACCGCCAAGAGACCTTGAACTGGAGGCTACGGCTTTAATCTCAATTTGTTATACTAAAATGCAAAATTAAAGAAGAATGAAAAAAGTTGAATATTACCAAGGAATGTAATTGATAACACTGTGTCAGTTTTGAGTTTTAATATTATAAACTGAATATTATGATACTCTACCCTAATAGTGACATATTTGACATTTTAAGACTGGATATAATAATTTTATGGGACAAAATGGGTATTGTTAGAAGGTTATACAATAGTACTTTATCAAATCCTTGTATATTAAATACCAAAACAGTATGATAAAATAATAGTAAGTCTCACTTCTCCTTGGAGAAGAAAATCTGTCTTTAATGTCTCATCTCCAGTTCAAGACCTCCTTCCTTCAACTGCTTCAAGACCAGAGGTCTCTGGTCAGGAAGCAGTGCCACCAAAGCTCTGTGCACAGGGGTATGGACAGACAGCGTTTACAGTGTTCTGGCAGTTTTCATTTGAAAATGCAAAGCAGGCACATTTTTATATCCTGACAAATTCTGCTTTGCTTCCAGGAAATTCCAGTTTGGTAGGTGCCCGAAGGACATATACCAAAAGGAACAGGCATGAGCATGCTTTCAAATGGTACAGGAGCAGCCAGGAATAGATGATTTTGGTTTTCCTCCCCTGTTTGACCACTCCCCAAAACAGAGGTTCTCTCTTCCATATCACCAGCCAGACTCAAACTTCCTTACATCCAAGTCCCTCTAATGCACTTCTGCCATGCTGCTGGTTATGATGCTTGTTGATTTGCATCCCATTTTCCTTCCCATCTTCTCTTCTCCTGACGTCCATCTACCTTCCTCTCAGCCTATCCTTAAACTGTGGAGAACTTGGGATATGAAGAAATAAGAAACACGTAGAAATCCAAATCCATGTTTCAAGTGAGCTACCTTGTCAGAGTGTGGCAGGATGTCACCATTCGTAATATTGGTATACATCTGTCATGGTAAAAAAAAGGCAACTTAACTTTCTGGACTGGGAAAAGGGAATAATTCCCTCTTGCCAGGAGTCTGAAATTCAGACAATATCCAAATCCAAAATAAAACTGAAAACCAAAAATATATTGGTAGAAATAATAAATGTTATGACTGCAGTATGGCAGCAGCTCTGCAGATGAAATATAATATGAGGGTACAGATGTACAAAGGAGGAGGATAGCACAGGACTTTCAACCATGGAAATATCCAGATCAGGATACTAACCCAGCAGTTCCATTATGCTTTGTCTGTCTGAATCACCCCAGCAATGTTCCTCCTTAACAGTCTATCCTTAAAGTGTGTATAATAAAACGAGGCCACTGAGACTCGTACACGGCTGGCTCTCTCCACTGATTTTAATTCACTAACTAGAAATGCTGCACAAGGTCAGTTTATGTGGAAAAATCTGTATCAGCAGAGGCTCACATTGACCCTTCTTTCAGAAGAAAATGATAGGATTTCAAATTGGGGTTTTGTATAGACTGGGAAAAGTGTCCACAGAAAAGAATGGTGACTGCGATTTTATGCAGACATATATAAAGGCTTCGAAGACCTGTGCCGTGTTTTTGTTGGTTATATAGGGCTCTTTCATGAGCCACAGAGTTCAAAACAATTCAAAACTGTCAAATAAAAGAGGTTTGGGGGAGTTTTCAAGTCCATTCAAGGAAGGAAGGAAGGAAGGAAGGAAGGAAGGAAGGAAGGAAGGAAGGAAGGAAGGAAGGAAGGAAGGAAGGAAGGAAGGAAGGAAGGAAGGAAGGAAGGAAGGAAGGAAGGAAGGAAGGAAGGCAGGCTGGCTTATACTTTGGACATCACTAAATATGAAAAGGCAATCTAGCTACATTTGATGTTCATGAATGGTTTAATGTCAGAGTTGGCTGCTCTAGAAAGTTCTGTCCAACAAGCTCAGGTGTCCCTGATGTGGAGCCCCAAGCATAACACTTTATTGCTTATATTTGTCATCTCTTACTGGTGAGATTTAGGGACAGAGCTCTTTTCCCAATTCATCCCCACAAAATACAGGTCTACAAAGGTCTTGTTAGCCTATTTTCCTAGTTTGCTTCAGATTCATATTGCAGATGAATATCCTAACACTTGCAGTGCCTGTGTCCCTCTCCTTCTTTGTGTGCATTTACACACAAAGTGAAACATTCTTCATTTTAGTCTGTCAGAGATATATATTATTTTCAATTTCATTTTTTAATTCTAGAGTATCACAGCACTGGAAAATGTTAAGAGTAAAATAGGCATGGCTTTCTATAGCAAGAGAAAGCCTACTAAAACCTTCAAAAATATAAAGGACAACATTCACCCAAAACAGAATCCAACTAGATTCTCCCTCCATCCATGGACAGTCCTGGAAAGAAAGGTCATGATCATCTTCCTGTTGGAAGAGGATTACAAAATAATTTCTGAGATGTTAGTTTCAAACAGACATCAGTTACTCTGCCTGCAACATTATCCCAGGGCTCAGTACAGAAGAGAAACATTTATTTAAACATGCCAGCTGTGTTCAAAGTGAAAGAAAATTCCCCTAAAATACTTTCAAAACAGAAATGAACATCAATTTAAAAAATAATAAATAAAAATCAGGCCACATTTATGAAACAAGAAGAGAAATAAAACCTGTCTGATCACACTGCAGAAGTATGTGCACATTTTGTAGTACAAAGAAAGGAAGTGAAGCTATAGCTAATTTTCTCTGAGTTTTGTTTCTTTTTTTTCCTCAGAAAAGAAAGACAGCAAAAAAAGGAAATAAAAAGTGGGGTCAAAAACATGCAGGGAAAAGGAAACATTCTCTCACAAGATGGTTCTCTCTAATTCCAGCTTTGGAGGTGTCAGCAAACATGAAAAGCTGTGCCGGCAGTGGGACCAGGAGTTACAAATATGAGGAGCTGCATTTTGCAGCAGGCTGAAGTCCCAGGGGAGCTGTGACACCCAAGCAGGAGCAGCTGGCAGCTGCCCCGAGGCTTTTGTGCCCGGAGCCAGGAGGGCAGAGCGGGCGCTGGAAGGGGCTGGAGCCGGCACCAGGCTGGGATGGGCTGGCTGTCCCGCCAGCGGGGCACTGCAGCTAAAGGAAGGGGGCTCCGTGTGCTTGCACGCTGTGGGGTGCTGTTCTGAAAATGATTCTTCCTGACACATGATTGCTGTGATTTGGCCCGCTGCTCTGTCAGAATAAAAAACCAAAATAACCCCCCAAAACCCAATAAACAAAAAACAAAACAAATTAAAAAAAAACAAAAACAAAAACAAAAACAAAAACAAAAACAACAAACCCAAAAAAACCCTACAGTTCAAAATCAATCTTCTAGAAAAATTCTGTTTACATTCAACCTGGAGACAAAAGCCAAAACACCCAAGAGGTCCATCCCAGAGCTGTAGCACCCCAGCAGTAATTAAAGGGAACATTTTTGTATTATGGCACAATATAGTCATGGTGTTTGGACTTGTCAAAACAAACAAACCATATTCAGGGAAATCTGTGGTACAAAAGAGCTAAACAAATTATGGGGTAGAGGCAAACATGGCCACACCATCAGCATTCAAGACCTGAAGAAAAGAGTGGAAACTTTCAGGGTCTGAATGCGGGAGTGGAAAAGCTAATTGAGCACAAATGAAAGGATCTATTACGGCTGAAAGAATAAGTGAGAGTACAGGCAGGACAATACTCTCATTTATGATTCAAATATCCATGGATAGTGCAGTACAGCTTTAAATACAATTTACAGCTTTGATTACAAATGACTATGTGCATCAACTTGGAAGCAATGCAAAAACTCTGAGCGAGAGAAAGAGCCTGCCTTGTCAGAAAGGAAGGAGAAGGGGATAAGTGACGGCAGAGCTGGGCTGGACACTCAGAAGCAATTGGAATGTGCAGAATTATGAAATAGGGCTTTTAAAAACCTGAAGATGAACTGATTAGTGGGCAAGAAGGCTCACATTTAGAATAACCGAATTGCCCAGTGATAAGATTATAAAAGGAGATTTATGTTAGATAATCACAGTGAGATCAGGGGCAAGGGAGTATCATTCTGTCCCTGTGTCTTCCAAAAGCAAAATATAAATATATGAATGTGGTAAAAATAATAAGTACTGGAAATGAAGAGCAAGGACAGGCTCTTATTTTTATGGAAAGCAGCAGCAGCTTTTTTTCTCAGCCTGCATGAGACCCAAAACTGACCTGAAACCACCCAAGTTGTGAATTATTTTCTACCCAGAAACTGCCTGTATCCTCACTGCCTTTTTTTTTTAAAGCTATGTTATGTTTTATGACCAAACATTACTTCTGTTAAATTTCCAAGGGTTGGAAAATTCTAAAAATCTTATGGAAAGCATAAAATTATTTGGGCTGTGTAGCAACAAAATTAGCACTGGAGGGACATTGGCACTAAAAACAGTGCACCCTGAGGTTCCACAGGCTGTATATTTTCATATTTTTTCTATTCCACATCCGTTCTGAGCTCCAGCCATTGCGTACCACAGCAGCTAACAAAAGTCAGGAAAATGCCATCAACACTCCACAGGTCCCACTTTTCCAATTCTCCCAGAGCCTGTCTGAAACCAGAAACTCACTAAAAAGCTACTGGTGGGAGTAGACCTCTGACAAGGAGACAGGCACAAGCAGAAGCAAACAGCGGGGTGAAGGTGTGGCCTTCACACCTGCAGGAGGACATCAGTACCTGAGAACTCAGCCCTGCCACGCTTTCTACTCGTATTGGCTAAACAACACACGTAATTACTTTGCATTTACCTCTTTCCCTGAGACATTTCTTCCAAGTGGAAATCGCTCACTCAAAGTGATCTGCGCATCCAGGACTGTCAGTCTTAATCACAAGCAGTGCACCGTGTGCCCAGGAGTGAAACCCAAGTTCAAAAAGCCTCCATGCCTTGTGCAACATGCAGCAGTCCCTTGACTAAATAAAATTCAAGAGTGGCTAAATAAAATTAAGGAGAGCTGTACATATATCCCTGCAACATCCCAGCCCATTCCCACTGAACACTTGTCAGAATCAGTTTTCAAAATTTACAAGTAGTGAGAACAACCAAACAGCAGGAATTACCCCTCCTCTCATAACCAAAAGCCGCAATCTCCGTAATTATGTGCACGGGAGACTGGAACTGTGTAATGAGGAGGAAGAAAATGAGAGGCTTCTGATGGCTGATTCCAGACAATGGAGCCCTCATCTCTGAGCCCAAAGAGTAACCACACAAAGGACAAACCCAAAGTCTCTTCTGTTTCCCTCATCATAACCATTCACTGCAGAGCACAATAATGCTGGGGCAAGTGTGTGTATTTTTACTTCTTTTGTAAGGGTTCAGCTGGCACCTTTCTTAAGCGAGGCAGTTAGCATGAGTAGGCCAACACAGCACCCTTTCTCCAGTTATTCATTTTTTAAGAACACTGGTTTTGAAATGAAAAGAGAATGAAAATACATGGCATGTACTCCCAGATTGGGAGTGGAAGAAAATAATGACCACACACTGCTATACAATTAGGTCTGTCTTGGAAAGAAATTATACTGATGTTTTTCTAAGCAATGCCAGGTGGTTTATTCACCAAATAATGAGACACTAAATGGATCTAAAGATTCTTGGCAACTGGCAAATGCTTACCTTGGACTCCCTATTCCTCTCTTCAAGAAATGGCTTGCTTTTCCCAAGAGTTTTCTTAAGTAGCTCCTCAGCTGTGATTAAAAGCAAATAACAGTGGTCTGAAGGTTGGTTAACTTACACTTGTTTAATGATACAGCTCAGGGAACTGCAAGTGCACCTCAGATGCCTCATTGATTTAGTAAACAGCTTCAGCCATCAGAAGACCTTGGGTTTAAAGTCCATAATTCCCTTTCAGAAACAAAAAAAAAAACAACCCAAAACTGCTGTAGTTAACTTTTCTCTACTTGATCGCTGCCCAAAATCCTATTAGGAAAAAAAAATTTAAATCTTAGCTTCATTATTTGCAAGAGCAGCAAAAACATGGAATCTTTTCCCTGACACTGCAGGAGGAGGGAAGACAAGCTCTGGGAGCCAGAGGTGGCCACGTGTGGGCAGCAGCACAGCAAGGACCAGTGGTGTCCACAGCCCAGCATGAAGGACCAGAGGAGTCAGGCTGCCTCCAGAGCCAAGCAAAGAAGGACCGTATCTCAGCAGACTTGTGCCGCCTCTGGGCTCTGCATCGGCTGTGGAGCAAATCTGCAGACAAAGAAGGACTTGAGTCAGGACCTGGCTCCAACTCTTGTCCAAGTAAAAGCTGGTGGGGCAGCCAAGGACCTCAGAGCCAACACAGCAGCAGCTCCCAGGGTCATCCCGTGCTCCTGGGGCAGAGAAGTATCAGCTGGATCATCCCACTGATCACTGGGAAACAGGATGTTTCAACCACAGCTCTGTCCCATGATACAATCCCTACCCTCTGCTGCTCCATCTTTGAGAACTAGAGAGTACTCCAGCTCCAAACAAAACTGACCTGGGGACAGGACCCCTCCTGTACAGGTACAAAGAAATTTAAATAACCCTGGGGCTGCTAAGGTCAGGTTTAGGTGCAGGCTACTCACTTTTTCCCCTGCTGCACTCGCAGGGGGTGGACACAGCCTGGTGGGCTGGGGTGGACACCAAGGTCGGCAGAAGCCCCAGCACCCAGCAGGTGACAGCGCTGGGATGTCACTCAGGAAAAAGGCTTTAAAGGAACAAGCCATTTCAGAACTATCAGCAGACAGCAAATAGAGCAGCCAATGGATTTTGCTTCCCTTTCTTTTTGTCAATTTAGGGAGAGAAGCACATTATAAAAATATTAATAATGAAAAAAAATGCTGTGAATAATTCTTCGCTTATAGTTTCTCCTCCCAATATTTAGAATTAGTATTGCTTTGACCATCTTTGTCCGAAGATCACTTTCATTTCAAAAGATGACTGTTCACAGCCAGAGATTCAGAATTTCGTTTATGTGAATACAAATTGATATTTATGAAAAATCCTACATCTAAAGTACATCTGCTAGAGTAATTTTCTAGAATATTCCACAAAACTCTAAACATACTGAACATTGCAAGGCTTCCCAGGAAGAACTAATTACAATGCCCAAATTAATATTTGAAGAAAATCTTGAAGCAATGGCTCTGTTCTCATTTAAATATGTGACTACTCTCTTTATAATGTGCAAAGCATTATAACCATTTATATATGTTCCAAGTGATATATTACTGAGTTGAACCTAGATTCCCCTTCTTTTGTTCTGGGTTCATAACCTTGCTGTATTATCTTCCATAACTCTATAGCTTGCTAATGCATAATTCAAGCCTCTCTTATTGACAAAAGGCAGCAGAAAGAAAGAATATTTCAATGCCACTTTCCCACGTAGATAGTATTGCTTTCACTTCAGCTGGTATCATTTCCATACTAAAGCCAAATCTTTTAAAGTACATTAAGTATAATTTTCATTGCTTATTCGCAATTGATTCACTGGGACAACTACATCTGTTTACCTCCATCTTCTGAGACTACTTTATTGCAAGTTTTTTGTTGGGTTTTGTTGGGGTTTCTTTTGAAGTGGGTTTCTTGCCAAAAGAAGAAACTTCAGTTAAAACATTATGCACTAATGTATGACATCAGCTTCACACTAATCTCTTGATTTAACTAGAGCTTGGCTTTAGGACTAATGTCACAGTTTCCCCAGATGCAGGTATGGAGCAGAACCACTTTGCCATCATTCTGCAAACCCTGTTCTAACCCCTTCCCTGTGTAAAGTAACTGTAAACAGGCGAGTATCATGTTCCCATGCATCTCTGACTGGAGGCCAAATTTGTCCTCACAGTCAGCCATGCATCTATGCAAAAATCCCGCTGATGTTAACGCAGTTCCTTCAAATACACGCAGGTGGGAAGAAGACAGTTTTCTCATTTTCCATGTTGGCAACAGATACGGGGAACTCCAAAGGCTTTCAGTCTCCTCTGAGAAACAGATCGCCTCCTTCCAGTGGTACAAAAGTGATACAGGCCCACAGATAGACAGAAAAATTAAAAACAATTAAATGCTCCAAGAAGCAGCCAAGTATCAACCTTTCCTCATCATTACCTGGGCAGGTTAAGACTGTCAAATCTTGTGTCTCTACAGACCCTCAGCTCAATGTCCTCTCATTAGAGCCTTCTTTGGAAGCCTAAAAAGGACACACCTTCCTTTACAGATGGCTGTAGGGCAGCGAGCAGCTACTCTCCCTCTGTGTCAGCCCAGCAGAGAGATTGTCACCACACCCTTCACGCAGTCCCCGCTGCGTGTGGCTCAGCACACGGCGCTGTGCACGGAGCTGGGCAAGGCAAGGCTCCTCTGCAGCCTTCCTCCTCACCTGGGCTTTTATCCACGCTATGAAACTGTGAAACCCTGTGTGGCGGGCTCATACCCAGTTGCCACGGCAGTCAGTCATCCAGACCCCGCCTCGGATGAAGGAGGCTCCTCCTGGGAGGAGGATCCCAAGGGCGGGACTGAGGTTTGAGACCTACCCACCCCTCTAGAAAGTTCTATTCAGTTCGACACCCCATTGGTTATGGACTGCTTTACCCTCCCCTTAAGTATTTTTATTGGACCTATGTACCCTCCCCTTACCGGTGACCCTATTGGTTGTACCCCCTGACTCCTCCCAGTTCTCCCTTACCTTAAGACATCCTGCGTGCCCTCAGATGCCCAGAGTTCTCCCTCCGACTCTCTCCTTCCCGGATCCCTTCGTCCTCTTCCTCAATAAATGGAGGCCACGGGGGAGACCCCCTCCCACAGCCCTTTGTCTCCTTTGCCTCTTTTCACTGCGCCGTGCTCGCCTCTTCCCCTGGAGCCGACTCACCTATGCGTGTCAGCCACGCTCTGGCCCTAGCAGCAGCACCCCTGGTGCAGATTCGCAGGCCTCAGGAGCCGGCGTCCCTGGCTAAGGGCAGCCTTAGGAACGCAGGCAACAACCCTGCTCTCATCTAACTCGCCCTGGCAGTCAGCCTGGGTTCAGTCTGCAGCCAGACTGCCTACACATGGCACCTGCCCTTGTGGCCAGCAATGCCCATCACCCAGCCACCCTTATCTGTTCCACCAAACGGCTGCAGTAAGAGCAGAGGTTCAGGAAGATGGTCAAATCCGGGAGTGCCAGGGCCCATCCTCACAGCAGGTACCACCTTTAGAGCATGGCGTGTGTGCCCTGTGCGCTGCGCCTCACTTCTCCAAGCTGCAAATCGTCTGCCTCACAGGCAGCTGAAAGGCACTCAAGCAGGTAAGTGCCGTGGTCAGAGGGGGAATTTGCCCGCGAGGCTGGTGCAGCATCACTTCTGCACAGCAGCCCACACGCAGCTTAAGCATCAGGAAATGTCTCTTACCATACAGTGCCCAGCACAGACGGACACCTACCTAAGAGGCTCTTTATATAATGAAGGAAACTGTAATCTTACAAATTATTCTGCCAAAAGTGGCACAAAAATTTATCAGAAGAGGCTCTACAAGGCACCTGGACTCCCTGTAATCATATTTACCAAACCAGTCTCAGTAATAACACCATCTAGCCACGTTTATAGCTCTGGTGCTTCTCTCTGTGCCACCTCAGCCACTCACCTGCTTCTTGCAAGTTCAGCTTCCTGAAACGTTGTAATTCTGGCTACAGTCAAAATGATTTCTCTAAATTTAGGAGCTTGTTTATTTTTTTCTAAAAACTCTCAAAGACTCATTTTCTGCAAAATACTCAGAAAACACAGCTTGAGAAGCAAAATTCAGGTGGGTTTAATGGTGCCTCCAGCTGTGCCTCATTTTAAAGTCACTGTTTATTCAACAGAATCAATGCAAAGGAGAATTAACTCAAGTTACCATATACTTTAATGTCATGGTCTGAAAAAGTAGCAGTTTAGCAGAGTAACACTGCTGCCACTTGGACTATTCTCCTTCTACTTGCCTCACCTTAAAAGCCATGGAATTTCTCATATCATATACTGTCAGAGGAGAAAAAATGAAAATAACTTATGTAACTTTGCACGGAATTCCATATGCCTGTAACCCTGAAAGCACTAGAACTTTAAGGGGCAGTGTAGGAAATGGTGCTGTGAAGTAAATCATCAGCCTCGCCAGCAGCAAGTAAACAGCCCATGTCATTTTTGACACTTGTTCACTGCCTGTCCTTCCCCCAGGAATTTTGCTTGGGTCTGCCTGGATTTAACTCTAGCACTTGCATTCAACCTAGCTCAGGAAGTTCCTGCAGTTCTCATTCCACCAGGGATGACCTCTGGCCAAATGCAAGGAAGGCCTTAACTTGCACAGGATGAACGCAGAGTTGCGGCAAACCTTTCCAGAAATCACTGCCCAGACTCTCAGTTGTTCATCACATGCCAGGCCCCCAGAGAGGCCTGAACATCTCCCCAGCTAAGGGAGCACAGGGCTTCTGGATCCTGAGCTGCTCCCATTGCATGGTTGGTACAAAACCAAGAATCCCAGAACACAGTTGTGCCAAGACCATCTCCTCAATGGCAGGGCCGAGATCAGCCCCAGTTCCCTTCACACCTCCATCCTGGTGGATGCGGCTCTCGGGATGTGAGAGAGCAGAGCCTCCCCATTTGCAGCTGTGAGCTGGGAAGTGGGCAGGGAAGGGAGCCCAGAAGAGCCATGCATGTGTGTCACTGCTGGGGCAACAGCGAGTACAGGTCCCCCTTCACCACCCTCGTGCCAGCCCAGAGCCAGTGGCAGCAGGCAGCCTTGCCCTCTCAAGGCACAGGGATGGTGAGCAACCTGAGACTGGGCACCTGAGCAAATTTCCATGTAATTCCACCTTCCTGTTAGCAAATTTCCAAAAATATATCTTTGTAAAGAGCTCCTAGAACCTCCCACTAGACCTACAGTTCCTAGAGATAGAAAAGGTGCTTCATATCACATCTGCACTAAGCTTCCTCCTGACTGTCCCTCTAACAATGCAGTCAAAGACTCCCTAACAAGGACACTCTCTACTCGTCAATATTTAAAACAAAAAAAACCAAACCAAATCAAACCAAACCAAACCAAAACAACCAAAAACCAAAAAAACAACTTGGGAAAAGCCAATCATATCCCATACCCATATAGCAGGCTTTTGCTTATTATCAGGAACATGGCCACACAACTGATTTGCCATTGGACAGGACAAGCAGGTAGGAAACCCCAGCAGAGGGAACGGGACTAGGCAAGCTCCCAAGGTGGACTTCTTGTAAAAGAAGAGAAACTCTTCCCAGCTGCCTGTCCCCACCGCTGCTCTGGAGATGTCACCTCTGTGGTGCAAGCAACCAGCTACATCTGTATTCTCTGAAGGAGGAGAGGAACACATGAGGAAAAAAAATTTGGGAAAGCAGTAGCCAGCAAACTGGTTACCTTTTTATTTCCATGGTCTTCTGCGGATGAGGTGACAGCACTGACTTCCCACTACTGGCTCCCATGTGGAAGAACAGACCCAGTGTCCCTGCAGCAGCAGCATGACTCTCGTGAAAACTCATGGTAAAAGCAAGAAATGGTTTGGTTTGTGACCTACCTTTGCCAAGGGAAGCCCCTCACAGAAGAACTGTGTTTATTGGAGCACTGCTCCAGCGCTCTGTGACCATGTAGGTCTCACTGGCTCGTGAATTGTCCCAGGCAAAGCACAACACTGCCCTGTGTCCCAGAAAAATAAGCTGAATTCTGGGAGTGAGATGAACAGGAAGGCCAGTGTCCCTTTTTTGTTATATCATAACAATGAATATTTAGATGATAAATAAATCATTTTTCTCTGCTTAGAAAAACCTTCTGAGGTTCCTGTGGTACTTTGGGTTGATGATGATGGAAGATGACATGCAGAGATTTTCACTTACAGAAAGGGAACATGGGTAACTCACATTTTCTAAACTCCTGACAAGTAACTCACCTGATGACACAGGAACAAACAATCAAGCCATCTGTACCAGTCTCACATGAACAACTTAAATTTGAGATACAAAGGATTTCATGAAGGAAAGAGCCAAGTGTCTAAGCCATTTTAATATTGGACATTTTTTCTTAACAGCTTTAAGCATCTCCAGCTCTTTTATCCAACATACTACAAGGCATCTTAAAACATTCTGTATTACAGAATGTTATCTGAATGTACCCTCTAGCATCCTCAAAGGATTGCTCCAGTTCAGCATCTGCTTAAAACACTAAGTCTTCTTGCCTGCCTTTTTCTTCCCCCTCCTGCTTGGGGCTAATCAGTCTGCTTGTTTCTCTAAAAGAGCAATATGCTTCTCAGAACGCCTCAGGTATTGGAGAGACCCTTCAGTCCACCCTCAACTACTCATAATTATAGTTCTACCTCTGGTTCACTCATCAGTCAAGAAAGCAGAGATCAAAAAAGGCATTCCCTTATTTTCTGTCAGAACATCATTCAGCCTAAGAACATTTTTGCAGAATAAGATGATTCACCAAGATTAAATTATGTGCTTATTTTCAAAAGTTTCCAATCCATTTTCCCAGAAGCTGCCTGCACATTCCTCCTCCCTTTCATCTGAACAGAAGCCCTCTGCAATAGGCACACACCTCTTCTCGTTAGGCTTCAGAGTTTCTGCTCCATCTCCAAATCCTTTTGTCTCTCAAACTGCTGACTTTGCCGTTTTTGGCAACTTTTCCACTCAATGGCAATTCCTCTCTGAATCTCTCACTCTACTTGTGGACTCTCCTTGGTCCTGTTCTCAGCTTCACCCTTCCTCAGAGACTGCTTTCCATCTGCTTCAATTTCAGAATGTCAAAACTTAGCCCCTTACCGATCTTTCATGTGCTTCCTTCATCTCTCCTTCTTATGGCCCTGTGAGCAAAGCCCACCTCAGTATCCATATCCACAGAGCTGGGCCATGTTAATGCTCTTAATGCCACTACTTAAGCCACAAACCAAACCAACCCCTGGTCTGTGCCTGCTCAAAACATACCCTTTCCTCTCTCACTAGCAAAAGCATCCCTTACTTTGACCAGTAACTGGTGGTCAATTTGGAAATACTTGCTTATATCCAATACATATGGATTTTTTTTTCCCATGTACAATTTACTCTTTGACTCCCAGCCTCGAACAAAAGGGAATATTTTTCTAGTATTTTGGGGTGGTTATGGTTCTTCCTCCCAAACACAGTATTAATAAACACATGGAAAAAACAAAAAAGCAAGCAGAAGTATCTTTGTAACAGCTACTGTCTACCTGGAGATAGCCAATGATGTCATCACACAGTTCCAGTCCCTCTCAAAAATGCCAGCATTCCCAGAGTCCCATGGAAAGCAGCTAAAAGGGGAGCATGTCTATGCTTTCAATTATCTTCAACTGCTTTACAACCACTTGCTGCTCCAGAAACAATCATTTCATAATTTGTAACAAAAAAAATGAAGTGGAAGTTTTTATATGTATCAATGCACTCCATTTCATCTGTGTTACCCTCTAAACAGTGGGACCAGGCTGGTGTTCCTTACCTGAGAGCTCTCAGTGAATCCACTTGTGCTTTGTCTCTGAACATTAGACTGCCCTGGAGTATGGGGTTCTCAAACACAACCCAAGAGAAAGGAAAGAGCACGAGTGAAGAAGACTCTGCAATTCGGTGCTCTGCTAAAAAATAGTGGCTTGCACGGAGGCCGGGAAATTTGACTTGTTATAAAATGCAACCTTTCCCACTAATAATCCAACACATTTTATGTAGTATGAACCTAATGAAGAAATTACCTCTTGCTCTGTTCCAGGTCTTGTGACAGATTGGTTTTTCAAGGAGAAATCCCCACCTGTGTCAATGAATTCCAGCACTCGTGGTGGAGCTACTGAGATACACTTGAGGTAGCCCAGCATGTGAGTATGGCATGGAAAAACAAAACCCAAGCACAGGCCTGGTCAGAAACTCTTTGGGCATGAGAAGGAGTGAACAGGGGGGATGCACTCCCAGTAGAGTAACAGGATTTTGTAAGATGGCTCCAAACGTCACACATGCTCTGATGCCTCCAGCAGGACAGACACCACAGAGCTCCCCAAAGCACGAGAACACAGCAACACATTTACAGGGATTACCACGAAACCTGCACGATATCAGTGCCTGGAAATCCCCATAGTGAGAGATTTGTATCCTACAGTTAATAGCAAAACACTTTTTGCACTTACCAGCAGATGCTGTTTTCTAAAGGATAATACCCAGCTGTTTTCATTAAAGCCGGGTCTTCGATAGGATGAAGGCAGCAATTTATGCTAAGGTTTATCACTAAGGACATTTAAGAGGTTTTAAAATACAAACCTAAAAACTGTCTTGGCTTTTCAACTGGCTTAACTTTTTGTAGAATGCACCCATTTATACACAGCACTTCAGACAGAAGGAATTTCAAGAATGCAGCATGATAGCAATATAGTAGCTGATTAGGCCTGTGGAGAAAAGTTTCTCCAAGTTTGACTTCTGGTCAGTGTACAACATTCAGCACATAAAAAAATCTAGTGAAGGTGGTCTGTCTTTCACTTCAACCGTAATAAAAGAGATCTCCTACACTTTAGTTATAATAAACCACACATAAACCAGAGAGAGAGGGAGAGAGAGAGAGAGAGATTCAAAATACACTGAGAATCTGCAGCGTAGATAATCAAACCCTTTATTGTCTAAGTTACATTAGACTTGCAACACCATAAAAACCTGTTAAGAAGAAGAAACAGTAGATTGGTAGAGGTAGTAGAAAGTCCCTGTAACAGTCATAAAAGGGCCTTACAGGAGTGTGTCATGCCAAAAAAACTTAACACGTTACTTAAAAGAGCTGATCAAAGCCCATTTGACTAAATAAATAAGAACACAACTCATTTTAAATACTATGGTCTAACTAAAATAACAAATCAATACAATACAATGATAAAGAAAAAACCAGAAATCGTGGGATTCACTTCCAAAAACAGATGGTCCTTAAGGTTGGTTTTCCCCCACCCACTCTTATTTCTTGTTTAATTAAGTGAAAATCTCACTTCTGTGCTATACACAGCATATAATTATTTAAACTGATTTCCCCTACTGTTGTTCTTCATGAAGCTAAATTATGATTGTAAACTTTGCTGATTAGTACCCTCGTAATGGCAGTGACAGCACTAGCTTCTCTGTCAAGGATTTGGGAAGAAGGTTCCAGAGTGATGGTTTGGCTCTAAGTATTAACTCAGATTTTCTAGTTCAGCTTGCCAAAAAAATACAGTTAAAAAAAGGAGAGAAATTACAAATGTACACTACACTTTCGTGCCATTTTGGGTATAGAAGAGTTTTTAATAACTAAACCACAAACAAATAGGTTAAGCAACTAGCTTTTGTGCATTCCTGAACTGTCACCATTACTTTCTCTCATGGAAAATATGACTCAGAAAAGCAACAAAACAAAAGAAAAAAAGAAATCAACCAAAAAAAAATCAAAAACAAAGAGAAAGCTAGTGCAAACCCAAAATGATAATCATTAAGCAACACAGCAAAATATTTAAGTTTTCCTTTTTTTCCTTTTTTTTTTTTTTTTGGTGTACAATGGAATGTGTCTATGCGACCTCCCTCAAAATAACTTCACAGAACAGTTAATTACAGTCACTTTTAAGTACTTGCACAGACATTCCTAACTACACCGAGACTTACAGAGAATTCTGGTTTACATCTCGTGTAATAGCATAAGGAAAATCTAATTTAAAAAAAATAGGTAAGAAAGTTAATTTGCATTGTTGCAAGTGTTGCAAAGTAACAAAACCTGTCAAGTAATTTAAAACAAGTAACAAGTAGTATCCAGAACAATTACTGACTAGATTTTTTTAAAAAAGCAACCCCCCCGCCCACCAAAACGGTTAGAACAGAAAGATCACATTTAAGGTTTTTTCTGCCTTTTTTTTTTTTAACAAATCTTTTGTCAGAAGCCCATTTCTACAAAAACAGCACTATTCTTTAACTGTATTAAGTAAACTGTGGTCTCACCTGTATTAAAGGTTAGCATCATTTCTGTACATGTAAAATTATTGCTTTTTTGAAAAATATATTTAGCATGCTAGTTGTTTTTTAACTCCATTTCCTGCCTTTACAAAATGTTACAATTAAAAAAAAAAAAAACTAGTAAAGCTTTTGCAAAAATTTTCACAGAACATTTTCTTTCAAGGCAGCAGTAACTTTTGATAATGCATAAAATTATATGTGCAAAATCTGAAACTCTCAGAAATATTACCATCACACATAGTGTCACAGCAATAAGAAAAGAAAATATTTATATCTGTGGAATACATTTTTAATTGCTTACACTGCATGGTTTAACAACCTGTTATGTGCCACAACCCCACCTTGAAAACTTGCAGTTAAAGAGTTACTGTAGAAGAGGTATATAAAGCTTTTTTTTTTCTTTTTTTTCCTAACACCACCAGTGATCACCAAGTACAAGACATGACACATTTATATGAACATTAACCTGCCACCACAAAAGAAGTTCCTCGTCTTTCCAGAACATCAGCAGGCCCAAGGAGGAGCGGCAGCTGGTCTGCTGAACCAAACACAGGAGCAGAGAGCACCTTATGGCCCCAGGGCTGCCTGAATTCGTTCAGTGACACCTTTTCTCTTCTAAACAGACAGATCAGCAGTGTTAAGACGGCTGAATGTTTTATTATTTCCATTTTTTTTTTCATTAAGTGAAGACTTCCTTTGTGACCAGGTTGAAGAAAGTAGCCCTGTTACAAAAAAAAGGTCCTGAGAGTAAAACACAGAAGCCTGGTTTTTTTCTTAGTGTTCAACTAGCTTTTCTTTTCCAAAGCAGAATAGAAGCTTTTCTCTGGAAGTGTTTCAATTTCCATATTCACATACTATTAATGGTGCGCAGTCAAGAGCAAGAGCACTAGAAATGCAAGTGGTCCCCAAACTGTAATGAAACAAACCATTGCAGAATGACGGTCTTTGTCTTTAGTCCCTTTAATCCTTCATCAAGCATTGCTTTCTCAGCACCGAATGCCACCTTTTCCCCGCACCCCCCATTCTTCCTCTCTCTGTTGTTGTTTTTTTTTAATTTGCTTTTCAGCATGACAGGCAGTGGCAGTTTCATTAATTAATACTTCTCCAGCCCTCGAATTCACTGCTGTTTTTCAAATGTATCAAATAGTCATTGTGAGCATCAGGGAGGTTTTTGTTACAGTGCTTAACTTCTTCATGCTGTCCAAATCACATAAAGTTTAATTTTTCCAGTGTCTCAAACTTCTCTTGATTAATATAGATGCCTTGTGCCGCCACAGTGCTTGCCAACTCCACTGTTTATTATAAAGGAAATAAGGAACCATGGGACTGATTAGCACGTCAATTTATATATATCTTGTGTAGCATCTTCATTTATTTTAAGATGATTAACAGCGCGGAGGCACCCCCCTCCTGGCAGAGCGCTGCTCCCAGCCTCGCGCAGCAGCTCCGGGTGCGGCGACGGCTGGCAGGGGGATGCTCTGGAGTGCGGGGGGCTGCCGGGGCTCCTCCGCCCGGGATCTAGGTTCCCTTCCGGAGATGCAGCGTGTGGGTGACCTCCGTGCCGCCGTGCTCTCTCCCCTGCAAGAAGGACAACACGGGGAAAAGCTCATTCTCGCCCCTGCTCCCAGGCACGACCCTCCAGCAAGTTCTGCCAGCATTCGTTACCCTTTATTAGCATCATGTACGTTCATCTTGACCCACCACGTGAGAACACTTTGGGGGGGTTTTTTAAAGCATCTCCACCAAGAGCAAAGCGTGTCAGGCCCATGTAAAGTCCCTGATAGACTACAACAACAAGTAACAGGATCTAGCAGAGCAGTTCAGAAAAGGCTGAGAACAAGGAGGGAAAGAAGAGGCCTCCAAAAAGTGGAATTTTGTGCTAGCCAAAAGGGACTCATAACTAGATCAGTGCTTTAAAAAGGCTGAAGTTTGAGGTCACAGAGGCAGCTAAATGCAGAAAAACTGAATTCTTGTGCAGGTCTGTCAAATGCTAAGGCGGCTTTTTTCCCCCCGTGTCATCTTCCTTTTATTTTCTTAGCCAATTTTCATGAATAATTTCCACGTTGAAAAAAAATAGCAGGGACATTCTAAAATCAAGTGAAATTAAAGATAACATCATGAATAAGTGGGAGCCTGCAGCTCCCAAGAAAAGCTTTAAAATGACATTTAGAACATCACTGTCGGAACAATGCAGTTTACAATCCTGATCCTAAAACAACATGGCAAGATTAATCTTACATAAATGCATTATCCTTAAGCTAAAGTCTTGATGAAGTGAAACAGACCATTTTAAATTAATGCAACATAAAATACGGCACCCATGTAAAATCCAAGCAAGTTTCAAGCTGTGCCTATGGCAGCCCTCGAAATAGCTAAAGAAAGCCCAGCTCTGGTTGACATAATGTATTAAGTGCATCTCTTTTGTTAATAGATTTAGAAAATTCCTAATTAAACCTGGCCCGAGATTCATGACATTTACCAGTCAAAGTTTGGTTTTAAGTCGGAAAGATTTGCAACAAAATTAAAGAAAAAAAAAGCTGCTGTACAGACGGCAGTATATTTGAAATGTAGGAAACAGTAACTGAATGAGAGATGTGATAAAACTTCCTTAGTTGGATGCTGAATTTCCCGCAGTAAACTAAGAAAGATGCTTTACATTTTTGCGCGGCTGCATCATGCCTGAGAGACACAGCCGCAATTCCAGGAGGAGGCATTCATCATCGGAATGCCTCGTATTGAACCAGCTCCACGTACACGGGGGAGCGCAGCAGAGCTCCGCAGGGCTGGGGAGGAGGGAGGGAGGGGAGGGGATGGCAGGCACCTTGCCCCACTTTCCCTGGGCAGGAACTGAAAAAGGCATGTAATCAGGGGCGCTCTTTTGGGATGGATAGCCTGCGAGGTGGTGAAGGCATGCTCTGCATGTCATGGACCACACAGCACAAGGGATCCAGGAAAAGGACAATCCATCCTCCCCACACCTACAGGGATAGCTCAGAGGGGATGGAGGGGGTGGGTGGCTGGGCCCCTCTCAGGCACAGCTGTACTCCCTGTTTCACCAGGAAGCAGCACCTGAGCTTCACGTGTGCCAAAACCCACTCAGTGGCTCAACCCCCCGTACTCACACCGTCCCACGGTACGGTCAGATTTTGAAACAGCTGATATAGAGTTGGATTGAATTCTTCCTGAAATAAAAATGTTTTCCCTTTTAAAAAGTAGGCTTTCTTCACTTTCAGTGAAGAGCAGCAGATCTCTATGTGAAACCTACAGCTTCCATGCCAAAAGCTGCTCTCATAGCAACTTCCAGAGCTTTTCCCCAGTTAACAGGAAAAACCCAGTGTGTGTGCATGTTAATATGCTGGAGACAGATTACTGCATGACATTGAAATAAACTGCAAGGAGCACAGATACCAGTGCAGTTTGCGGGCAAGGGACAAGTGTTGGGACAAGAACTACAGCTCCTAATCCTGTCTCTAATGCTCACAAAGTAACAGACATACAGTACATGCATATTACTCAGATGCCAGTACAGCAGCCTCCATGGTTCCTTGATTGTTTGCATTATAATCTCCATATGTATGAACGAGACAAATTAGGTTGCCATTTATTTGTTCATTATCTATTATTTTGATTAATGGAATTCTTGTTCTCAGAATAACTATTTAAAAATAACATTTGCAATAATGAGGACTGAACTATTAATCATGATCTTTGGAAGAAACTCTGCAAGGAACTGGGGCAAGAGATTTCATATGAACAAATGTCATAAATAGGACTTCTAACAGACAGTACTAGAATTTTGAGTGCAAGAAAACCCAAACCAGCCAAACTCAGAAACCAATAGTTTAAATAACTTTTTAATCTGGGTTAGGCTTTTTTGCCTCCTCCCCTTCTCTGTAAAGTTGCTTTAGGACAAGCAGAGCTATAATGTTGCTGGACTATAAAAACATTATAGGTAACACATGTCCCCAGCTTTTACCCCAAGCTCCTTTACAACACACACATATATACATATATATAGTGTTTTCTTGATGGTTCTCTCCAGTCCGTCTATCCCCCAAGTTCTCACTATTCACATTTGTGCTATTTCAAATATTGATGGCTGCAAGAAATATTTAAAAATACTTATAGTGGAGAAAATTAAGGTTTATGGACCCCTTAATGAAGGTGCTTTACCATTGTCACACAGGAGGTACAGGACCTACTGCACACCCCTCTTTTCAGTGAATGAGGCCTGAGAACTGTGGTGTCCAAAGCTGTTTCACAAAGAAGGACAATCGGTGCTTTCTGGCATGGAGAAAGCTTCAGCCAGAGAATTCAGGATACCAACAGTTTGGTTTTTTCCCCCGGGCTGCAGCTTCTAATTGATTTTCTGTGAATAAAAGGGTGTTTTTTTGGAGAGGACAAAGGTTGGAGTTTTGGGGGTTTTCCTTGTTTCACTCACACAGAAGATGGAGAACTTGGGTGTCTCTGGCTCCAGTGCTGCAAATACAGTTCACATATATATACATATATACACACTGAACTAGAGAGAGCTCTCCCCCATATACACACTCAACTAGAGAGAGCTCTCCCCCATATACACACTCAACTAGAGAGAGCTCTCCCCCACGGCCAACCAGTAAATCATGCCTTTTGAACACCCAACTTCTTGTCCCTTAAAATTTTTAGAGCACATTGATTGACACTGATGGAGCATAAACTATATTCCTTAAGTGGGCCAAGTTTTCACACGGCTTTAAAAACGCAGAAGGAGAAGTTGAACGCACAGCATATGCGTTAGAAACTGCTACCGCTCCTGTCACCACTGTGAAAAAGCAGGCTCCAGACTGACTCCTGTACCACTGGGAATTGGGCTTCTGGCTGCAGTGCTGCAGCATCAGGCAGTGTCTCTGAAATGACCCCACGCTTTAGGAGAGCCTTGCTTTGAGACACACGTGGTTGCAGGGCCCCTTCTGAAGGGGAGCCAGCTTTTGTCTTGCCATGTATATGCAATTGAAGTGTGCTCCCCGAATTCATGCCTACTAAATGATGTCTCTGGATGTTGCTTAGAGTATTCCAAATTAAGATACATATTCATTGTGGATAAGCAAGCTTTATTATGTATATACTGGGATATTTAGCATTTATAAAAATATTCAGAATATTCAATATGTTTAATATGGCAGCTTTTCAAGAGAATCTACATGACTTAGCACAGATTGTATTGACTTGGGGTATGTAATGAGCATTTTTTGTCCTTTAGATAAAGAAGAGTANGGCTCCAGTGCTGCAAATACAGTTCACATATATATACATATATACACACTGAACTAGAGAGAGCTCTCCCCCATATACACACTCAACTAGAGAGAGCTCTCCCCCACGGCCAACCAGTAAATCATGCCTTTTGAACACCCAACTTCTTGTCCCTTAAAATTTTTAGAGCACATTGATTGACACTGATGGAGCATAAACTATATTCCTTAAGTGGGCCAAGTTTTCACACGGCTTTAAAAACGCAGAAGGAGAAGTTGAACGCACAGCATATGCGTTAGAAACTGCTACCGCTCCTGTCACCACTGTGAAAAAGCAGGCTCCAGACTGACTCCTGTACCACTGGGAATTGGGCTTCTGGCTGCAGTGCTGCAGCATCAGGCAGTGTCTCTGAAATGACCCCACGCTTTAGGAGAGCCTTGCTTTGAGACACACGTGGTTGCAGGGCCCCTTCTGAAGGGGAGCCAGCTTTTGTCTTGCCATGTATATGCAATTGAAGTGTGCTCCCCGAATTCATGCCTACTAAATGATGTCTCTGGATGTTGCTTAGAGTATTCCAAATTAAGATACATATTCATTGTGGATAAGCAAGCTTTATTATGTATATACTGGGATATTTAGCATTTATAAAAATATTCAGAATATTCAATATGTTTAATATGGCAGCTTTTCAAGAGAATCTACATGACTTAGCACAGATTGTATTGACTTGGGGTATGTAATGAGCATTTTTTGTCCTTTAGATAAAGAAGAGTAGGAAATATTCCAAAGTTCATGGGAAATTCATGTTATGTAAAAATGTCATTTTGGTTTGTTTTTTTTAAAGCATTCAGGTAGAAATAAGAAACGACAATAAATAATGTTATGAATGAATATCTTATTTCCCACATTTTATTTATATTTCATTGGTGCTGATAACAAAGCATGAAACACAGCCCAGTGCTAACAGTAGCAAAACTGTGTTTGATCTTTTTTATACACTGCTATAGGTGACCTCCTTTTCAGTGATGCTGAACACCTGCACCTCCTGTTGGTGGTTCACTACCCTAAAATAGGGTTCTTATTTAGACACCTAAATATACATTTAGCTGGTTCATTTTTGAAAAGACCTGGCTGTAGACCCTATTTTTAACATGCAGAATTAGAATTATTCTGTGATGAAACTGCTATTCAATGTAGCACTGCTGTAAGCTACCATGCTGGGGGATTTTAAAAGCCCTACCTAACACTGTTTCATAAAGGAAACCTTTAGAGATGATCTTCTGGCTGACTAGAGAAGGGAATGGGGGAACTGTGAAATACTAATGTTAATATTTTTACTCTTTAGCAGACTACTCAGGGGAAGACATTTTACCTGTGAGGTGGAAACATTATGTAAAGTGAATCATTTCCACTTGACATCAAAAAAACCCCTCTTTCCTTCTCAAACTACCATACATGGTAACTACTGTTTCTTGCTCGGAGCATGTGCATGGCACTTCTGTAACTTGAACTGACTTTACACTATAAACTCTCACGAATAGATCTGTCTCCAATTAAGAAATGAAATGAAGACATGGAGTGACAACGTTTAAAGTGGGAAATGGTAATGTTAACGGAATGCTGCAGGCACCGTTCTCAGTGAGAGCTCATTTCTGCGCTTCTAAAGGCCCCTACAGCTGCACGTGGAAATGAGAGTATTCCCTCTGTAACGCCCAGGGACTGTGCAGGTGGAGTCTTCTGAGGGAGCACAATGCCTGCCCGCCACGAGAGCCGGCGAAACAGCAGACAACTGAATAATCCTACCTGACACAGACGCTGACAAATTGAGACAAAGGCTGGTACTGAGCAGCAAACAAGACAAAAGAAAGGGAACCATCTCCTGCAGAAGTGATCACACCACATCTTCTGTGGAAATACTGACTGGCACGAGATGAAGCCATTCAAGAAGCTAACTCCTACTCAGAGTTCCGCTGTATTGGGAGATGCTGTAATTTAATCAAATGCTTTGAAGATAGACTGGCAGATAACACGAGCGAGCTACCTTCACCATGGAAGATGTTTGTAAAGTATTGTCATGCCAGAATTTATTGACTAAGACAAGATTATGAGTCAATTTATTGTGCAGTGACATAACCCAAATTACAAAAAGAGTCCAGATGTGGTCTGAGCTGCCACGTTTCTTTTTGGATACATAAGGCCATTCCAGAATTTTTTGGAAATGTATTTCCAACGTTGACCTTACACTGTCTTCTAGAAGAAGAAAGCCCAGATGCCTTCAGAATGTGATCTCAACTACACATGAAAGAAAACCATGAGCATGAAAAGATGAAAGAGCATTTTAAAAGATGCTTAGGTTTACTAAATCTATGTTACTAAATTGATGAGAACCAAAGACTAGCTGAGCTAGTTGGCAGAGCTGCAGTGTTTCACTCTGTCACATTGACTGTGTGTCTCTGTCATTCACTTTGTTACTGAGAGATTTTTTCAGAGAATTTTATCAGATAAGCATCATAAGGGGGACACTACAGCGTAACTTTGCAGCTACTGTCCCACAAAAGCAAAGCAAACATTGCCCACAGCAACAACAACTAAAGTGCTATGCCATCTTGGAAATTTTATGAGAATTGCTGGCCACTCCTATGGCTTGGTGTCAATTCAGATGCTCCTGTGACAGAGGCTGGGTTCCCCATTGGAAGGGGCAGCCTTGGAGCCAGAAAGATGCAAGGGCACAGAGAAGGTGCCAAAAGTCTTCATGAAGGGTGCAGCATATGAACTAGGCCATGCGGCGGTGCCCAGTGAGAACATTTAATGAGCAAGTAAAAACCAATTCCTAAACTTCATAATGTTGGGAGTAGCACAGAGATGCATTCTCTAAGCATGGCTAAAAACATCTGCAATAGTTTAGTAAGAGACAGGAGGACAGGGGCTGCTATAGTGAAAATTAAACTAAAAATGAGGATGAAAGGAAAAGTGAGCAATGCTGGAGGCAGTTTCACAATGGAAGAGAAGTGCCCATGAGAAGGTGTGCTCTGAAACCCACCTGCCAAGCTGCAAATGGAATGGGAAGGTCCAGGCTATGACACTATTCTCCAAAGACATAAGATACATGAAACAAATTCACTTTAATGATTTTCCATGTAACAGCTTTGTCATGTATAATTCAGAGCACTGAGAAGTGTTTGTTAAGACAGGAAACTATACTAGAAACAGGAAAGCACACTAAGAGAGTCCAGTGAAACTGGTGGAGGAGAACTTTTCAAAGGCCAGATACTGGATATCAGGGTACAAATACTCTTCAGAAAAATACAAATGAGATGTTAATTGTCTTGTTGCAGCAAAAAACATGTTAATTGTAAAAGCAGATATCCAGGAATTCTTTATGTACTATCTCACTATTACATGTCAGGGCACATTACGGAGTTACCTATCCCACCCTGTCCCCAAGAAGCCAGTAACATGTTTATTTAAACACTAACTACCTGCTTTACAATTAACTGACACTCTATATATCAGATTCTGATAAAATGCTTAAAAAATTTAGGAGGTAAAAATTAAGCAATACCATTATTATTTATACATGCTATAAAACAGTCAGTACTTTACTGATGAGTATCACTGTGCAAATTTTTTCCCAGCTACCACATTAAAAACCAAACACCCAATTAATTGTAAAACATACTTGTTTTGGGGCATCTGCGGAGGTGGTGTGAACTTCAGTACCTCGGAGTCCATTAGACTCAAATACCACTGTGGGAACAAGGGGGCTTGTTAACAGATGAACATTCAAGCTTCGTTAGTATGTGTACATTATTTGAGACCATTACAGATTAACCACGTTCAAAAAAAGACACCAGCTACTAGCCTGTGGCCGGAAAATACCAATTTACCGTAACACTTACTGTAAGAGAGTGTGCTAATGGCAGCCTAGGGCCACTGCCCTTTTTAATTCAGACTTCAGCACTGAAGAAAGCAATCACTGACAACATTAATTATCAGTGTATGTGTAAAGGGACCCTCTTCTTGCATTACTTACCATTTGGCTTCTGTCATTTTGCATCAGACTGGCTTATGTATGCATCATTCACACTTTTGAGGAGGAACAGGCTACTCTCACTGTCTCATGCAATGCTCAGGAGGTCTCATGACACCGGTGGCTTCAGCCTCCTCCAGCCTCAACCACAGACCGTGCCAGGCTAAAAATGGCTGGTAGGGATTTACTAGTTTAGGGCTGACCAGTCTGAGGAAAAA
>VZTH01006162.1:233136-254479 GCA_013397815.1 Aleadryas rufinucha
AGGGGCGGGGGGGGGAGAGGAAAGTTGAGAAGAAAACATTATGCCAGAAGAAAACATCATTAGTATGTCTAATGTGTCATTATGTGAGGCTACCTTCAGGCCCTGGATGACAACTGTCAGCCTTCATCTAGGCAGTGGCTGACAGGCCAGGCACACACAGGACTGCAAGAATGCATAAATTACATTGAATTAAAAAATGCTCCCCATGATGTGCCCGCACCAGGACTGGCATGTCAGGTGTGCGCTTTTCAGAGCAGCTGGATCCACTTCTCAGCCATCACCCAGCTTTGTCAAGCAGTACATCAGGCAAATCAAAGTGACTCCAGCGTGGCGGAGACAAGTCACATGGATAATAGGAAGTGAGTAGGACCAGAGCCTGACTGTCCCCCCCAGGCGGCAATACCTCAGAGACAAATGCAGAGCGAGCGGAGCCATCGCAGACTGATCAAACCTTTCGCCCCTGCCTACCTGCCTGCCGGTGCTGCTTTGACCCCGGACCTCTGAGGCACAGACGAAAGACATCTGTGAATGAAAGTGTCATTCCGGACATTTTGAGCTGGTAGCAGCACAGCAGCCTTCCCCCAGCCCTGCGTAAACATGTTTTCTAGGCCATTAGCATTTGTGGAAAACCGTTCAAACCTCTCCTTTTTCTCCAAAGGTCAGTTTACAGCATCTGACTTAAAGGGCTGGTCTTTGTCTCTTTGCTGCTGATCAAAAAAGACACATTTGACTTTTATTGGGCTTTTTTATTATTAAAAAAAAATGTTTGAACATCATCTTTTCTATTTTGGTAAAACATCCTCTTCAGAAGAAAAGAGTTGATGTTTCCATTTGCCACTGGAACACTTTGGCTTTTAAAGAAATTCTGAGAGAGATGTCAAAGAAGTGAAGTTTCAGCTTTTCTTTCATATCTTCCCTCCCCAGTTACAGCATTTAAAAAGAAAATAATTGTGACCAAGAAAGTGGCAACAAAAAACCTCTACACAGATGAAAAATCAACTGCAGGACGCACAAGATTCATCCGAAATATGGATGCTGCATCTGAAAATGAAGGGAGAAGAAGACAGTTGCCATCTACTCTGCTGGCATGACACCAAGCATCCTGGGATGGCTTTCACCAGACCATATACTGCAAAGAAATGTCTTGCTGCAAAAAAACCTCCAAACAAACGCCCCACTCACAGATTGTTTTCTCCTTTTATAATAGCACCTCCTGCAGGTGGCAGCACAGTCTGCATAATGCACCTGAACACTTTTGAAAAATTAAGTTTCTGGCAGTCAAATACAAGATCGTGATTTGGGGAAAAATCCAGATCAGACATACCCACACAAAAAAACCAAACCAAAAAAAACAACCAAACAAACAAACAAACATCCAAAAAAAAACAAACCAAAAAACCACAAACAAACAAAAAAACCCCCAAAAAACAAAAAACCAACAAACAAACAAAAAACCCTAAACAAAATAAAATTTAAAAAATCACATACGTGTCCTAAGTATCAATGAGAACCTTACTGAATGGGATGGGTTTNCTGGTAGGGATTTACTAGTTTAGGGCTGACCAGTATGAGGAAAAATCTCGTTTCCCAAAAAGTGTTCCTGTCAACAGCAACGATGAGGCAAAACAAAGCCTTATGTTGTGCTGAAAGGGGTACTTTGATTTCAATTTGTGCTGGTGGCAACAGAATTCATTAGCATATTCATTTCTGAGTACACTACTCTCTAATTAAAATAAAACATTTGCAAACAGACTTATCTTAAATGCATTGCAATTTTATGGAGTTCGGGCAGGGATCAGGTAAGCAATATTTGGAGAACAAGAGCAACAGTCATAAAAATAAAAAACCTTGTCTATTAGATTTAGGGACTGGAATTACTTAGATTAACATGGTATGCAAAATATAATTCTTGGCATTTTGTTAGCTGAATGTGAAGGCAGGAAAGTGAGAAAGGGAGAAAGCAAGATCGAGTGTGAAAAGGTACCTGCGTGGGACCTCAGATGAGTCCTGAGGTGGCTGGGTTGGGTAAAGCATTTTCCACATTCTCTGCAGACACAGTCTCCTTGGCGTGTTTGTGTCCTGAGCATCCCTGTAGTCAGGAGGGAGGGAGGGAGGGAGGGAGGACAGACAACGTCAGGGAGAAAGGGAGAGCGAGAGAGTGAGGCAGCTAGAAGGGGTTGCCTTTCCACTTCTGTGAGAGCATAGCCACTACACCACGGTATTCCGGTGTCTGTAGGGCGGTGGGGGCAGCACAGTGCCAGGCTTCAGGGAGAACTCAGAGAGGTATTCAGGATTNAGAAAGTGGCAACAAAAAACCTCTACACAGATGAAAAATCAACTGCAGGACGCACAAGATTCATCCGAAATATGGATGCTGCATCTGAAAATGAAGGGAGAAGACGACAGTTGCCATCTACTCTGCTGGCATGACACCAAGCATCCTGGGATGGCTTTCATCAGACCATATACTGCAAAGAAATGTCTTGCTGCAAAAAAACCTCCAAACAAACGCCCCACTCACAGATTGTTTTCTCCTTTTATAATAGCACCTCCTGCAGGTGGCAGCACAGTCTGCATAATGCACCTGAACACTTTTGAAAAATTAAGTTTCTGGCAGTCAAATACAAGATCGTGATTTGGGGAAAAATCCAGATCAGACATACCCACACAAAAAAACCAAACCAAAAAAAACAACCAAACAAACAAACAAACATCCAAAAAAAAACAAACCAAAAAACCACAAACAAACAAAAAAACCCCCAAAAAACAAAAAACCAACAAACAAACAAAAAACCCTAAACAAAATAAAATTTAAAAAATCACATACGTGTCCTAAGTATCAATGAGAACCTTACTGAATGGGATGGGTTTACCTTGTAAGGCAGTCAAGATTAAAGCAGGATTTCTGAGCTGTTACGAGCATTTTTCCCCTCACTGGCCAGAACCGTAGCTGCAAGCCAGAAAGCAAAGCTGAGGGAAGTGTGTGGAGGAACCAGCCGTGGCCTTTGCAGGAGTGCCACGATGACTGCTGGACAGGCAGGGACTGGCAGGGCAGCTTTGTGAAGCCCAGGAGAGCTGGGTTCCTCAGGTCACGGTTCTGACACCTCTGGAAAGACATTTAATCCCTCTATAACCCACGTCTCCTTCTGCCAGCGGGGAATGCACTTATCTCAGCAGCAATCACCAACCCAATCCAACAGCCTTCATGGAAGCACTGCTCCCACCCATGAGGGAAGGTTAAGGATGCTGCTGTAAGCCAACTTATAAACACCGAGGGTGAGTGGGTTAAGACTTCCACCTAACCCCTCCCTCCCATTCACTTTACATGAGTTATTCAAAAACCAGATGGAAAAAATGGACCACTTCCAGGTGTATTTGCCATTGTTGCATTTCCTAAGCAGCACCATAAGGCTTTTGATAGTTCAGAGCTTTGAGCCATGGGTGTGGCTGGCACAAGGCAATACCCCTGTGAGTCATCACTCGGGGTATCCTCTAGGTGAACAAAAGGGGGTGGATGACTACAGGTGTCCGAAAATTAAGGTAAATGAACACAACTGTGTGAATGGAGTTCCTGTGAAATCCATGCTCAAAGCTGGTCTCAAAGAAGCCCTGAAGAAAGAGTGCGTCTGCTGCCATAACCCACCCTTTCCTAATATGTAAACGGCATGAATAAAATAAATAACCATTATTAAACAGTAAGATTCTCTCTACAAGCATTTGGGAAGATTGGGCAGTGTGAAACAAACCCAGCCTAAGCACAGCAAGCTTCATGTTTGCAGCTGTATCACAACAGTACATACAACAACTCTCTTCCAAGGACACACTGGAACAAACACAAATGTAAAAGAAAGGATCCCAAAAATAAATGTAGCTACTCAAAAGGAAGTAGAGCACTGTACTACCATACACTAAAATAGTCTAGTGTGATCCAAGATGACATCATATACCAAAAAACCCCAAGTAAAGCCTATTGGGAATATTCAAGTGAGGAAAAAACATGACAAATAGTATACCTAAGCGGGAATTTTGGCTGTCCTTTATGTCATGATTGCCATATTCACATTTCGGTATTAAGGCTAAATTGGATGATGCATACTGACTCAGAGGACTCAGCCTATCTAGAGCCATATGTTATTCCAGACAAAGTTCAATTACCCTCCTCTATTTGCAGTTGGTAGGATCTTGTTCCTTTTGCCTGAAGCAGCTTTTTGTTTGAGTGCTGTGAAAAACAGCCATCATGCCAATTGGTATGGAGGAACATCAACAACCTGGAAGTTGTATATAAAATGAAGACAAGCTACATTAAAAAAAAAGGAGGTTTCAAATTCTGAAAACTTGATTGCTGTAAAACACTTGGAATGAAAGAAGAGGTTTCAAAGCAGAGATGGGCACTAAATAACTTCCAGTTAAAGTGTCTCTAGAAATCACTGCCCAGCAAAAACATTTTGGCAATAAAATCCCTCTTTTAAAAAGCTGGTAAATAGAGACCTCTTTAGAAACACTGCCCCTATTTTACTTTGTTCCAAAAGTCATCATGAATTTTCTGGTCCTTGCCTTCACTAAGTCATCTTCTATTTCCTAGCTTTTACTATTTTTCTCTTATCCCTCCTAACATAGCTGGGAGCTCACTGGATCAGTGAGATTTCTCTGGGCAGGCTGACACAATGTAATATTAAACATCAAGGAGGGCACCCCCATGAAGGTACCCCAAATTGGGGGTGGAACAGTTAACTGGTACTTAGAGCAGGAAATGGGCAGGGAGAAACTTCAGACAACAATCCACTAGGATGGCGAAAGCAAAGATGGCTGGACAAAAAAACCCTAAGGAACACTGAAACTGCAGTTTTAGAAACTAAGCATGTCTTCCTTTGCTTCCTTAACAAAACCCAGGAGCCTGATGTTGGTTAGCTCCTAAGCACCTGTGAAATGATCTGCTCAATAAATAACAGGCCCCTACACAGCACCTTTGAAGTGACTGAGTACAACTGACAGTGGGGTGGCTGAAAGGTGCAACTCACTCATGGACTATGTCAGACAGATTCTGCCTTCCTGTCTTCTCCAAAAGACTCTTCCACCAAGACCTGACCTAACACTCTGGGCTCCTTCCTTGCCTCAACTTGCACTCACCTTCTGGGCACTAGACCACAGCTGTCCTTAAGACTACCAGCTTGCAAGTGTCCTGGATTTTGTACCACTTGCAAAAGCTCCATTACACACATGCTTTTGACAAAACAGAGCGCATTGTGTCAAGTGAGGACACCAGAACACCAGCCGGGAATGTGTGCTCTTTTCATGTGGAGTTGATTTGCACAACTTCTACAAAGAGAAGAGTATAAAAAATAGCACAGTTAACAAGTGGTGAGAGGTGAGACTATGGCTCCAATTCTCCTCCCCTTCAGACACACACACATCTCATGTGTAATCAATCAGTGTGATTTTCAGTTTCCACTGAGACAAACTAATTCTGGCAGATCATCAGAAGAGTATGGTTTCAAATGCAAATATGTAGGTGTATTTTTATTTACATGGCAGTTGAACTTTTTTAGTCCCTGAACTTTTCAACTGGCTATTTGCACAAGTGATTTTTCTGCTTATGTGAATTAGTAGGCACATGTTCAGCTCTACCTCTTTTTAATTATAAGCATACAAACAGATCAAAAGACTCATTTGAAAAATACCTAGCAGCCTTTGATATGGACAAGGAAGATCTTAAGACTTTTGTCAAGAAAGACAAAGGACACTGACAAGTGATTATCCCTCTGTGTTGCTGGAAGACTTGTTTGCAGACAAAATTGAACAAAACCTCCAAAATAACATCAGAGATAAGCCCCAGAGGATGTTTATTTTGCCTGAAGCAAAAAGATGATGATGTGTGCCAGCACCAGCATATCAGGGGGATCTTCCTGTGACAGCACATCTGTGTAACTCTAGCCTGCTTGAAGCAAGAGGACAAAGGAACAGCAGTACTCCAGGTGGAACCAGATACATTTAACCTGCGACAGAAATGTCACACAGTGCACAAGGGGGGATGCTGCAATGTTAAGAGAGCAGTAAACAAACCTATTCAAGCCTATCCAGCAATGATAAAAACAGTGAACTTGTAATCGTAACCGTTAAAGGCAGAGAAGGAAAAAACTGGGAAACAGCATGTCATGGCTCTGAACAAAGAAGGAACAAGAACAAGCAAGCTATGGAAGGGCTTGTGAAAATCTTACCTGTGTGATCTAGGACAGGGCTGTTGGCACCACAGGTTTGGTACAGTGAAGCAAGGTCCTTTGGAATGTATGTTTTAAAGATATTTAAAATGTCCAAATGTTTCTCATGCCCATCTGATCCCAGATCCTGTTTGCTGGAGTGTAAAGCCGGAGGAACTCCCACGGTGCCAGGCTGAGGCTGCAGCACTGGACTCACTCGTGCTACCGCTGTGCAGTTTGCCAATGTCCTCATCTCATTGCCAGCCTTCATGTGAGGCTCCCTTTGAGGCACCGACGGCTCTTCGTGCTTAGGGTACTGCTCACTCTTACACGGAGGATGGTACTGCAGCGGGGGGTTGTATTTGGCCTTCATGGAGTCGGACGCACAGTGCTTACCTGGAGAGGCAAAACCACTACTTCCTTGGGGAACCACATACTTCTCCACTTGCTTACTGTTGGTGGACTGCGTGCTAGGCCTGGACATGACTATTTGAGTAGGTGTTACACTTCTGCCATAGGTTCCCATTTGCATAAGTTTGGAATTTGCTTCGTATTTGCTTTTTTGTTGTGCTGCTATGCTGTATTGCTGCTGGGAATGGTTTAACTTGGGCTGTTTGTACCCATCCAGACCTGACACACGTGAACCACAGTGGCCGAGGGCATGACTGTCCTTTGATGGATGTGTACTGCTGGACTTTGCAGCCATCCCGACAGAAAGAGAGCTAGGTTTGGAACCTGGCAATGCACTTGGCACTTGAGTACGTGTAAATCTGGCAATGGGCAAAGGCTGGCATTCCTTACCACCGAGAACCGGAGGGGGGCCAGTGCGCCCACTCCTTGTCAGAAAGACCAGGTTGTTTTTAATACTCTTGAATCCGTTCTGTTGAACCCAAGGGGGTACCATTGAGTTACAGCTGATTTTGTGCAAAATTCTTTTGTGCATCCACAGGACTTCAGGGTAGTAGGTCTTGTGACTGCAGAACGGACACGGGTAGACAATTAAAGCAGCCTGCAAGGATGTATTCAGATATTTATTGCATGAATTATCCCTTGTTGATTTTTCACTCAAATCGAGTGGAGCTACCTCTAGAGCTTCAGCACCTTTTTCTATCAGAGGATGCTCCCTGTGCAAGTCCAGCAAATTTTGTCTAGCACGACTAGCCCGCACGTCAAGTGACGTTTTCAAGTCCATGACCGTGTCTGAAGATGTCTGGCCCACACCTGAAGCAAAGCTAGCAATGTGACTGGAGCAAGGAAGCCCTTGGCTGTGATGAAATACTGGCATCTTTATGTCTGCAGAACCTTGGTATTTTGAAAAGGGTTCCTTGATGACACTCTCCAGTGCTGAGACCAGAGCAGGAATCTCTGGTTTAGATTCCCTGGCCTCATTTTCTCTGGCATTGTGGCCTCCCAGCTTTGGGAGTTCATCCAACTGAGATGTTATCATTGGGGTTTCCTCTTCAGGGAAGTTGCAGTGGTATGGCTTTCCATCTGAATGGGACAAACAAAAAAAACATCATTGTCATTTTACACAGAAAGGAGCCCAAAAGACAAAGCATAAACCAAGATTAGAGTAAGATAGCAGGAGAAAAAGGGAACTTTGGTATTACTATTGCAATGACGTGCTACAGACCAAATGTACTGCATGAGCAAGAAAATCTTGAAATAAGACACAACAGTTCAATTTACTTTTAAAGATGACTGCAGAGTCTGGATAAACTCTCTAATACTGCATGTTCGTGACATTTTGAAGAAAAAACAATTCAATAACATACCCATGTTAGAATTCTGGGACTGCGAGAAAAATAAACAAATCTGCAACCATTTAATGCTTTAACAAAAGCAAAGATAATGGAGCCAGATAAAACTGACCTAGTTAAAGGTCTGTCAGTGCTTCCATTACAAGCCCCTATTTTCAAAGGGTTTATAACTCAGCAATAAAAATTGGCTCCACACGGAAACCAACCATATAAGCAGGTACAGCACACAGAATAAATTGCCCACTTAAGGGGGACTTTTGCAGTGGCCAAGTATAAAAGATGAGTTATAGAGGATGTAAATTTTGAATTTTCTTTCCTTTAGTTTAAAGCAGATTTTTTTTTTCTTTGTAACGTGTTTTTGTTTGAATTAAACTTTAGGAAGATTTTGTGACTGGTCAATCCCTAGGAAGAGAAGAATTCAACACTTCAGCCATTTAGATTACAGAATTCAAAACACTCTTTTAATTTTCCTCATTTCCTTTTTCACTTCTCCAGAGAAAATCAGAGTAAAAAAAAATCAGATCTCGAGAGTAAATTTATCCACCTAACATATCTCCTGGAAAGGGAACATACTGGGCAGTAATTAGAGCTGTTTAGGGTGAAAGAGAAGAGTAGGATTTGTTTTCCTGGGAGCATGGCTACCTCTGCCTGCTCTCCCGATGCTGACCTCTCAGAGCCACTGATGAAGCTAATGAATCCCTTTAAATCAGTTCACAGATCAATTCCACAGAGATTTTCATCACAGCAGTAATGCTTACTGCACTGAATCCATTTAGCATGTAACTGAATTGAATCATCTGACAAACTTTCAGTTTCAATTAACATGCAGTTAATGAGCCACTGCCAGGCAAGTGTAAGGAGACCGTGCTCCATCTAAAACATCACGAGTCTGAAGTGATCACCGCATCCGTAGGAGGGGTGAGAAGGGGAAAGGAGTGAACTGCTCTAGAGCTGCATATCCTCTCACATCAGCTCAGAAAAGCCAGCCCTTCAGAAAATCGAGCGCCGTTCGTTAGCGCAGGGCACTGCCACGGGCGTTATTCTGCACGGCGCAATGGAAGAACCACGCTGCTGGCTGGAGCTGCTCTGCAAATAAAGTCTACTTAGCCTCACCTTCAATTCAAGCAAGAACATTCTTAAGCTTTTGTTTAATTCGAGGTAATTAGGTTAAAAATAACCCATAGGTTTGCAGCCTTGCAGGGCTGAATGTTCACTCTGCTAAGATCATTTTCCTTTCAAACTCTCCAAGGGGGTATATTCAAGGGCTAAAAAAAAAAACCTCACAACCCAGAAACTTGTTTTTCCCATATTGCAGGGACAAGGTTTTGGGAAAGCATATGCCCAGCACTACTAGCCAAATTTACAGTTTGAAACAAAGACATTGCATGCAGCAGTGAAATCTGACACTGCACATCTGTGTTGTTTTCAAAGCATATCTGTCAAAGCCCAAAATATTTGTGCTCTTAAATAAGATTTTAAGGCTTCTTTTTATGATCACAAGGAGTGGCTGCTTTGATCATTGTAGTAAATAATAAAGCAAAGCAAAACCAAATCCTTTGGTTGCAGCAGTACTCAGTGGAGAGAGAACCGACCAGCTGGCTGTGCCGGGCAGAGGAGGGAGGTGGGAGACCACTGCCAGCCCCATTCCAGGGACTGCAGAGCTGGGAGGCTCTTGGTCCACCTGTGCAGCCCTGATGAAGGGGGGCATCAGCAGATACCTGCGACTCCCAGGTTGTTCTGTATACCTCAGACACTCCTGGATACTTTCTAACTGGGTCAAAATCTATGTACCAAGCTGTTTCAGCAACGGAGACAAGGTCAGACTGAGAGGTGCCACAAGTGAGATCTGGGCTTGGTCTTTAGGTCTGGACTGTTCAGTTTAGGTCTGTACTTGCAGAGGAGAGGAGGAGAAGAAAACAGAGAGACAGCCCACAGTCCCATGTGCCCCAGTAAAGCCTGGAACTGCAAACTTTGAGGTGGCTGCAGTCCTTTTTGCCCTATTTCCTAGTGCATCCGTCTGTGAAAAAGGGATTTTCCTGGTTGTGATAATATGTGAATTCGTGCTAAAGTGTATAAAGCTATATTTTATGTTATAAAGTTAAAAATAAGGACAAGCCTGAACAAGCCTTTTTGACAAAAACCAAAACCTCACACAAAGCCAGAAGGGCATTCTGATTGTGTCACCCACTGCATAAAGGATTTCCCGGCAGAGCTGATAGTCTATCTCAAAAGGGCTGATGGCCCATCTCCGAGAACCTCCACCCAGCCCAGGTGTAAACGACCCAGATTAAGTATCACGATATAGACTGCAACGATTCATCAGACAATCTCCACTGGCGATAGAAAATTATGCGCTTTTGTCCACCTGAATGCTACACTTCATGAATATGGGAAACAGTAAAAGAATGCTCACCTCCGGACTTTATGCATAAGAACTGTATAAAAGTGGACTCCGAAGGACAGAACGGGGTGAACACAGGGAGGTCTGATGCGATAGAGGTCGGACCACTGTTCACCCAGTACCAACCCCGGGCTTGGTTCTGTCCTTTTTATTCGATCGTGGCATTGCGTGTTCGAATCTTTCGGACATTAAATAAATTTCATATTTTTATTATTTCTAAATTGGGCGTACGTATTTATTACACTGGTGGAAAATGTAACACAGAGCAGGACAACAATGAAGGCATTTCTGAAGTGTATCTAGGCCTGCAGTTGCCCCAATGCTGTCAGTGCATTAGATGAAAATTTCTAAGGCTATTTCAAAACACAACCATAATCTTCTAAGATCTCCTCGCAGTGTCTTGCTAGATTCAATTCCTCTGATGCCTCACAACAACAGCAATGAACATACTAGAAACAATTTTAAAGCTTAGATCAGAAGGCTCAATAGCAGTACTTGTGCTAATTGCTCAAGGTGTACTTTACAAAACAAACAAACAAAACAACAACAAATGAACAAAAAAAAAACCAAACACCCAAACAAACAAAAAACCCCCACACCCCTACTCCTTCTTCCCAAGATTTGGACAGAAACAGTTTTCATCCGCAGGCCAACTCAGACTTCCTCATCAATACAAAGCACAGCCTATGCTCTTCCCTAGCTCCATCCTGCTCTCCACCAGGGATCCAACACTACAGACCTCAACACCCAGACTGCCACACGCTGTCCGTCCCATCATGGCAGGTGGTGCAGGCTGGGCAGTGAGCAGGTAACAAAAGCCAGGTGGAAGAGGGGATGCAGGCAAGAGCAAGAGAAGATGGTAAGCATACCCAAAAATATAGGTAAAGTCTTTTTAGAAAAAATAGATAAAATTTATTTCTGCCTGCTCCCAGCCACTTGCCCCAGCTAAAAAGGGGTACTAATAATCCTTTTAAATCACTGGTATAAAATACTGCTCTAACCAGGGCAGTGCAGGCATTACTGTCACCACAAACTTCTGAAATTTTATTATGGCCAGGTCAAAGCAAAAAGCCATGAATGAGATACCTTCTGCTTGATCTCCAGGGAGTATAATTCATACTTCCCATTGAAAGTGTTCTTGGCTAAGCATGTTCTTGCTTTTTATCCTACAGTCTCCATCATCTCCTTATATTTTCTCTCCATTCCTTTGTTTCTCACCCCAAACAGCTGTTGTACTTTAGACTGAGAAAGGTCCTTTTAACCACAACCCTGAAGTGTTACAGCTTTTCTGTGTCACAGATAGCTGGGCAACAGTTAAAGCAGAGGAATTTTCCAAGGTGTCCAGCTAGGAGGTGGCTGCTGATGCTATCTCAGGACTTCAGTTTGGCTGCAGCTTCAAATATCAACAGCATCACAGGCCACGGGGAAAACAAAGCAGGAGAATGCAAAACACTTAACTATATGAAAAACACAGTCTAGAAACAGAGGAATATTCAGGGATTTGAGCAGTTCCTCAGAAATATACCTAATGGCTTTACTCAGTTACTCACACACATAGATAAAAGAAACTCCCCTTCTCCCCACACACGTATATCCCCCCTTCTCTCCCTCACATACATAAACTCCACTTGTTTTCTTCCCAGCACTGTTTCTCTACAAAACCTAATTTCAGAATGGGCTGCACAGCTGTTTTAATTCATGAGGCTTCCTATAAAGTAAACCAGGCTACAAGGCTGAGGACAATGAAACTGTGATTTCTATTCAGAAGAGCAGAACTGGCTAGAAATTGGCCCCTTTTCTGGCTAGTGTTACAGCACTAGGAGTCTAAGGAAAAGGAGCAGATGTGGTGTGTTTGATTTTCAGTAAACATTTGATAGTGATTTGCACTTTGAGATGAATACTGTGGCTTGATTTGAAAACCAACTGCAAATAAATCTTGATAAAAGCAAAGGATAACATGGGAAGAAGGTGCAATATTGCAAAGACCTGTATTAGGTTCTATTTCACTTGGTATTTCCTTTAATGTTCCAGAAGAGATTCTAGACAGCATGCTAACTTAAATCTCCAGGAAACATCACATTTGGAGGAGCTGCAAAAATAATGGGGACAAGGAAATAATGCACAGGGACTCAGAGACAATAGAAATGCAGTCTGAAAATAATCAAATGAGATTCATTCTGGGGAAGAAAAGCAGGCTAAGACAAGTGAAGGGAAATGATCCAAAAAAATCCATGCAGTGGGAAGGCAAAATCTGGGGAGAAGCAATGTTGAAAATAACAGATGTTACAATAGACAGCAAGTTAAATATGAGTGTATTAAATGAAGTTCTTCAGCTTAGCTTTCAGAAATAAAAGTACACATTACAAAAACAAAAATAAAACTACCCCTCTGAAGAAGACACAATGGCCATGCTGGTCACAGTGGGTTTTGAATATACAAAATATATGAAAAATATATATTAAAAAATGTATCTGTATAAATATATACACACCATAATAATGGGCACTATGTAAAAGCCCACAGTAAGCATAATACAATGGGACCCAGCAGAGGAAAAAAGGCAAAAAGCAGTTTTGCAGCAGAAAATCACGTATTTCATTCTGTGAAAGGAAGGTTCAACAAAAACAGTCCATGCCCCTAGAATATCTGTGCAGATCTGAAAATGCAGGTAAGTCAGAAGGAGTTCCGAGAACTGCCACAGAAAAGTAACCCATCAGAAAATAAAGACAGAGAGTTTCCCCACATGGCTGAGGGAAAACAGAAGGGTGACAGGCCAATGTCTGCAGCCTCCCCAGGAGTTCAAGCTCTGGAAGAATTATGTCATCCTGAGCACTGGAGTCTATCCACAACAATCAGATACACTTGCATACAGAAAAACTCATGATTAAAAGAAAGAAAACCAAAAAAAAAAGAGATAATACGGATTTGTCGCTTGAGGAATAAATGTCAAGGGAAGAGGCGAAACACCACTTGGACTGTAAAACCTGTATGGACAACAATATGGACTATCAACACTAAAAATCCATCTTTTTCATGAGGAGGCAGAAAGTGTGACTTACTCCTCCCCTTCACTTTTGCACAGCAAAGCAAAACCCCACATTAGCCAGTATCCACACATTGTAACTGCTTTACAGACATATGCCAGAAAACTAGCCTTCCTCTCATATTAATTCCAGACACAGCTTAATAAAGGACTCTTGGAGGATTCAACAGTGAGCCCATGACACTCCTTAGCAGCAAGTTTATCCTCTGAGTGTAGCTCAGGCTGTTCAAAGAGACCTGGTATCTGTTTTTCAGAGGAGGATTTGTCTTACCCAAGCCATGCCCCCTGTTCTAGCTGCCTGTGGGTCAAGTTTTTATACCCCACACACTGTCCACCACTTCCCCTGCTTTCTGATCCAGTTGTGCCAGTCTCAGAGGATCCCCAACGTGGTGGCAATGTGGGCATGAGGTGAGAGACAACTCCTACAAACCCTCTCAGGTTTTTTATACCACAAGGCCACGTGACACAATGAGATACTGGGAAAAAAAAGTTATGCTGTTTTGATAAGAGATACAACTTCTCATCTGTGAAGGTCCTCTTGCTTTACATGTTGTTAGATGTTTTGAGGGGCTCCTACACCAGCTCTCCAATAATTCAGAGAAAGAGAAGATCAAGGACTAGAGTGGAGCACTCAGCACCACAGGACGGGGTAGGTTAGCAGGTAAGAGGGTGATACTGAAGGGTAGAATGCACACAATCAACTAATATCCCTGCTTTCTCTCAGACTAATTTTAGAATTGATGGTGTGTGGTTTTGGCTGAGGTTTGAGGTTTTTAACAGGGCAGAAACCCAGCACAGCTCTTGATGCTGGCTGATACAGATGGCTTATCAGTCAGACAGCACACCCTGTCCCACAGAGGTTTCCCTTCAGCAAAACGAGGGGGAAAGGGGAGTAATGTCGTCCCACACCACAACCCAGGAGCACATGGAAAGCAAGTCCCAGGTGCCCCAAGAAGTCCTGCCTTCACCTGGTCACGGGCAAGATGCTTCTGGTTTGTATTAAAGTGCTTTTTCTTATTACTTTTGAGCATTTTTTTCTCTTATTTTTGTTGTGGCTAGTTGTTGGGGAGTTAGTTTTACACTTCCACACAATCAGCTACACATTTCCAGCAACACTGTATTTCCATCCTTAGCAAATAAACCCAGGCCACAGGTTTTACCAACCAGAATTAGCAGCCCTCTGATACAGTTTGCATTCATCATCTCCCCATTGTCCTTTTTCTACATCTAAATTTTAATAGTTCCTAAAATTATTTCCCACTGACTTTTTAAACTCATAGCCAATAATTTCAAGCGAAGGATCCTGATGGGAACTCTATACTTTCTACCAAGTATTTCTTAGGGAAGGATGATGACTATGAAAACCCATGATCTCACAAGTAGAGAGATAAGAACTGCTGTTTTGTTTTGGGTTTTTTTGGGGGGTGGACTTGGCCCAGAGTGGAAAAACAATTATCTGATGAAAAAAATTTAACTTTTTTTATTCACTGTCCTGGTTTTGGCCAGAACAGGGCTAATTTTTTGCAAGAGCTGGGAGGGGGCGTGGCCAGGATCCTAATGTTATTTGATACCACCTCAAGTCATTGCTGGGTGGGGGGAAAGGGACACTCTCTCACTGCCTAGGAGAAGGGAGAAAACTGGAGACCAGAAAAGTCTTGTATTTGTTTGTTGTTGGGGTTTTTTTTCAGTGTAAATCGTTTGTCTTATACTTCTTATTCTTAATATTGTTGCTGTTACTGATTGGTTTTTTATCTCATTTCTGTTTCCAGTAAATTGCTCATCTCAATCTGTGATTTTTGCTTTCTGTGCTTCCAATAGGAGGGGAAGGAGGAAGTGACCAGCAGCAGCATGATGGTAGTGGGAGTACCAAATTGGAAAATAATATTCCTAAAGCACAACAGGCACCCTAGAGTAACAAAATGTAACATTTTTTACACCATTTACTTCCCCAACAGTACTACTGCTGTTGCCACAATGATTATATGACTAATGGTTGGTGTCTTTAATTCAATTTTTTTATGACCATGCTATTTTTCAGCTGGTTTTCCTCCTTTTTTTTCAGGCTTCCCTTTATTCCTGGAACAACAATGTACTGATTTATCTCAAAGTCCCATTTCCTTCATTTCACTAACTTTACCCTTTGTAGTTTCTACCTTTACCTGCTAGTTACTTTTTACCCTCGCTATCAAATGCATCGTCCTGCCAAGGCTGGACAGTGCAAAGAGCTGAAGGGCCCCATTGCACTGTTCCTCTCCTCTCCCCTGCAGAACTGGGGGACACTGCAGGGGACAAAAGTGGGACAGGCCAGCCGATCCCACCACTTCTAATGCTTCGTGGTCTCCATTTGATTAATCTCTCCAGCACTGTCCAGAAGGACACCTTCTGCTTATGAAAACAACCCACAGAGCTCCTACAATCCAGACAGTAAAAAACATGAATAGGTGACCATCGGACTTAATAAAGTTTGTTCAGTTCTGAACTGCGTATGTTGAGATTTCTGAATTATTTTAGATTATTAGTGTTATTATCATCAGAGATGCTGCATTCGTTTTGCATTTCAGAAAGAATCTCAAATGTCACCAAAGTGAGTGGAAAAAACCACCAAAATCTTAGTTGATTACATTTGAAACTTAACCTTTTAAGATGAGTGAAATCTGAGTCTGAGAACAGTAACAGTACAGCACACAAAAGACCCCTTTCTACAAGGTATTCCCTAGCTCAGTAAAATTACAAATTCCTCTGCACAGCAGAAATGCTTTAGAGTTATGTCACACTTCAAGATCACTTCTTTTTTTCCAAAAGAAAAGGGAGGTCTGAAACCATCCGCACAGCTACAGATGCAAATGCCAGCAAGGTTATTGGAATTTCAAGCATAATCAAGAGAATAGGCACCAACAAAGTAACTAAGGAACTAGGCTGTAAAGCGTATCAGGTCCAAAATCTCTCAGAGTGAAGTGTACGTTGTTAGGTACTGGAAAAACAAGCCTGAAAGTTCACAGTGAACTTTTTCTGTCCAGCTACTTGCCTACAATGTTTTCTTGAAGAATATTTGGCTTTGTTGTTATCTAGGGTACTGATGCTACCAGTCTCCCGGAAGTCCTTGGTAGCAACTCCTGGTTGAAACAGCATCTCCATGTGTAAATTATTCCCATGTCCTCTTGCACAGTATCGTTTCATCACCCTCAGCTTCGCACCAGTTCACATCAGGTGCAAAAAGCTTTGTACTGAACCCCAAACACAAACCCTCTTCTAGGGCAGGTGCTTTGGGATCTGTCTCCCAGGTATCAGACCTTCCAGAGTCAACACAGACTTGGGGGTTACGGAAGGAAAGCATCCACAGCAGGGCATGTAATGAAGTGAAAGTGCAAATGTGGGTAAAATGGCTGCTGCTGGCAGCATGCCACAGACATGACATTTCCAGTGTTCATCACATTTCTCTGTACCTCCTCAGTGGCATTTTTTTGGTAAGTCATTCTATACATGGTACATAGGAATTCCGGGCAGTGGCAGAGCTAGTTGTGACTTACCAGTCCTTTCACCTGTGTATTTCTCACAGAAGTCCATGAGCCTATTCTCTGCCCAGTAGCAGGCAATAAGCCCCACAAAATAACATATACTTATCTGCAGGTGAAGATGCAGGTGTAGCTCCTGTTATCATAGCATTTCCAAGTGCCTTTTTCACCCTTCATCCACATTACATCGACCCAAAGGCAGTAGCGAAGACTTCACTGGGGCTTTCAGCGTTTGAGAATAAAATTTGTCTTTTATCTAGAGATGAGGGGAGCTGACACTGGTCTGATCAGTTCTACAAAGCAAGGCTGCAACTAATGCATCTGATCCCCACCCTGATGCTACATCCTGCTCGCACCACCAGTACAGCCCATCCTGGGACTTGGGACCGGACTTCTCGGTCATGGCCCACAGTCCCTCTTTGCCCTCTTCAAGAGCATCCTGATGTCTTCCCATCTCACAGAGCACTGCTCCATCTACAGTCTGGGTCCTGGAAAGTGGTGAGGGAATGGTAACTACTTACCTAAAAATCTTGGTTAAAATAAAGGGACAGAGGAATACGTAAACAGAACCAATACAAACACATTTGCAGGGACTGCCTGCCAAAATGAAACTGTACCATTTGGCATTGCCTTAAATGTTGCTGCTCATAATATACTTTAAGAAAATTATGGGATATAAAACCCCTGGAATGCTTTGCAAAATTAGGAAGTGATTAGGCCAGATTATACCAATTTGACTCTTAACACAGCTTTGTCGTAATTTCAGAGTTAACAGAACTGGTCCAAAACCTAGGCAGAATGCCTCCAGTGTGCTCTGTAGCTGCTGCACATTTCTCCGTGTGTGGCCCTGCCTGTGAAGTTTGGTGCAGGTAGAAGGAGGAAAAATAAAGGGTGTAAGACCATTAACACAGCAGGATATATAATTAAATTTCAGAGGGTTGGATTTGAGCAAGGGCTGTTGTGGTTTTTTGGGTATTGGTTCTTTTCTTTCAGTTTAAGGCACAGGAAGATAAGTGCAATTGGCTTTGATGCATCAGAAATACTTGCAGAGGAGATGGAAAATTATGACTCAGATTTTTTTAAGCAAGTGGCAGCTTGCCTGTACTATCCCTCCAAACATAGACCCAAACAGTTGTAAATCTTCCCGGAGACTTTCCCTTTCATTCCAACAGTCAGATTTGCCACAAAGTCTGCTCCACAGCATCTTCTTGACCACCACCTGTTCATCTTCCTTCAAGTGCATTAAGGAGGAAGGCTTTCCAGGCCAGGACTGTGGACTGGCAGCCGTCCCATACAGCTTAACATTCCTCACCCAATATTTAATTTCTCCCATAATTTGTTAAGCATGGGTAGCGTATTGCCATACATCATAATGCCCTCTACGACAGCTACTCAATCTAAAAACAGAGGGTACAGCTGTACTGTCGGCCAGCATTCTGCAGAAATACCTCAGCTACAGCCGGCAAGCCCAGCGTGGTAACAGAGGCAGCAGTCACAGAAATAAGGAGCTCTGCATGACCTAATTTACCTTGTTTCTCCCGCTGAAGGCCACGCTACCATAGCTGGTGACTCTGCTAACAGACTTAAGGCAGTCAAGAATCTCTACTGTGCATGTCCATCACATAAAACACAGGAGCACATGACAGAAAGGGGAACTTAGATTCTAAGTATTACACAAATTTAAAGATTCAGTAGTTATACAGTGCTTGAATAGAAAATATGCGTTCTTGAGCTTATTGCTTTTCTGGCTTTCAGAGGAAAGAAAACTTTGAAAAGAGAATGGAAGAAAATAGGGTTGAATAGGGAAAAAAGTACACCCTACTAAATCCAACACACAGGCTGGATAGACTGAACTATGATTCTATGACCACCACTGGAAACTGGATGCCCTTGGTGAGGTGTGATATTGCTCGATCATAATTAGCACCATTATGTGATGCTGCAAGCACGTGGCAGGAGAGATGAGGGACCGAGCCCTGCAGAGTTTCCTCAAGGCAGAAAAAGGCACTATGCTGCTGAAAGACCAAAAGTTGATTTGAACAGCTCTGCTCTGGATGGAGCAAAGGGAACCAGGGCTCCCGAGGAGGATGTGACTGTAGGCACAAGGGCAGCCTTTGGCCACTCAGCCAAGGCCACTGACTCGGTACCCACTGCAGCTGAATTGCCCCAAAGGTGCTGTACGTGTGACACACAACCTGCAGCCCTGAGGCAAAGGCCTCAAGAGAAGAGGCTGGAGGTACCAGATACAGCTCCCCTGTAGCTACCTCTGGCTCAGCATTGGCAGTGTTTGCCCCTATTGACTGCACGGGGCAGGCATATTTGCAGGTTGGTTAATTGCTAGGTAAGTAGCTTCCCTCTCCCCTTCCCCTTCCTTCCACTGTCCTCGCCTGCAGTAACAATAATAATGGAAGGCTTCTAGGAAAGTAAATGGTCTTTTCAAACCTGGCTTGGAACTACTCTGTGACAGCCTTACACAGATCACTAAAGACATCAGCCATTTACTGGCAACTTCCATAATCCCCTTGAAGAGCTGATAGACAAAGCAGGCTGGAACCTAGCACCAACAGCACAGCAGCAGAAAGGGGAGCTGTCTGCAGGCAAAATGCGCACTCAAAGGGATTTGGAGCTTTAGCATTTTTCCTGACACCGTTCCTTTTACACCGAAAGGTAAATTTGAGAGCTCATGAGAACACCAGAGTTCTGGGTTCACTTATATTCTTATATTCTTATCTTTTAAAGTCTTACTATTTGGAAAAAATGAGTAAAGGGAAAAAAAAACCTTTTAGGATGCCATTTAAATAAATACCAGCATCTATTAAACTCTGGTGGAAGAGACAGAGGAAGTCTTCTGTTTGGGAAAGAAGTCAGATGAGAATCATCCCAGTGTGCATGATGTAACTCAGAAAGGTCAAGAGACAAGGGTCTCAAAGACGTCTTGAAAAAAAAGAACCAGCTGTAAACATGTTTTAGTGAATCTTTCAAATAATAGAAACCTTGTTATGCTAAAGGACGATGGAGAAATCAAACCCATTTGAAAAATGGCAATAGAAACACATCACTTAAAATAAGCTTCAGAGACAATGAAACAGTAATTCTGCACCTGTGAGCTATGACTATTTATATCACTCCCTCATTTTAATAACAGCTGTGTGAAAATGTTAAAACATTATTAAATCTGAAACTAACTACTGCATGTAGCACATAGGAAGCTTCTCCACTTTCCAATTAGCACCAAGGCTTAAGCTTTCAAAGCAGCAGAAGCAAAAGAAATGCTGAAAAACACTGCCACAGGCTGGCTTAATTTGGAATTTCTCCTTTTCAAAAGGATTAAAAGCAGTAAACCAACCAACCAAATACACACATCCAGAAGGGCAGGAAAGTACTTCAGATTTATTTTCTTCCCCCAGCACTCATTTTTATTGCATTCCTTACAAGTGAGCAGATAAGTCTATTTAAGGGCAACTTAAAAAACTTGGATTGATAAAAAAGAACTTCTATGCATGTACCTGCAGCATTCTGCAAACACCACTTTGGGCGAGATGCTCCGTTAACCTCGCTGGCATCTCTCACCTCCATATTGAGAGCAAGCCCCATGAAAGATCCCTGGGCCTGCCATGGGATTAACAGAGGAAGATTTTAAAATGTCGATGATCAGTTATTTATGAGGTGTCCTTAAACAGAAAGATGTCTGACGCTTCAGTGCAAAGCCCGTCTGCTCAGACATGCAAACCTGGCAGGATGGAAAAGCATCTCACTGGAAACAAGGAACAAGCTGCACTGGCTCTTGGGCAAGGGCTGTGGCTTGGTGTATTTTTGAAGGAAGCAGTACTGACACCTCTCCTCCTGAGGAGTTTAAGTGTTAATTATTCCCCGGTGTTCAGGACTTATGGGGACATGATTTTTTGGAAGCTCAGGAAGGCCATCTGCTTTCCCAGCAGCACACAATAGGTCTGGTGAGAACAACTCTACTGGGGAGTGGATGCACTGGGGAAGGATGAGGGGAACTAAGGTAACCAAACCACCTCCACCCCTCTGCCCCAGACGTGTATCAATTGCAGCATCTGTTTTTATGCACATAACACTCCACAGGGAAGAAAAAAGAAAAGGAAGATTAAGTTACTAATAAAGAAAGGGTTCCTCAGAACTCTGACATCACTTCCTTATCATTTATCCACACCCTTCTGTTACAAATGGCAAGACACCACCCATCCCAACCACAGTTGGCCCCTTAAGACTGCTTCCAGACAGAAATAAAACTTATTTTAGACTTCTTATGTCTACATAAGAATGGGTTTAAGAAATTAATCTGGTTAATTCAGATTCTTAAATAGTAGAAATTCATACAGAAAAACAGATATTTGCCCAGGTATTTGCAAAGAGTGTGTGTGTGTGTCTTCCCAGTATCACCACATAAAGAAGTACTTAGTACCACA